>BMAU01002708.1:0-123487 GCA_019973935.1 Trichonephila clavipes | reverse complement strand
GAGAAGCAAACACTTTTAGCAGATCGCCTTGTAATCAAAATTTTTATTAAGAATACTTCTTATATACAAGCCAATGGTTACAGTTAACCCTCCAGTGAGAGTTGAGTAGTTGCTCGTGTTTGATGAGCCTCGGGTTTGAAACACAACAACAAGAGAAGTGTTTCAGGTAGTAGAGCAGTGATTCGCAACCCCTGGTCTATGGATCAAATAATACCAGATAGCATAAGGAACATTAAATTGTTTCCATTTTATTTACTGTGGTGTATTTCTCTTGAGTTTGTGTGACTTTCCATGGAACTGACTTTATATTCTATGGTAAATCACTTTATATTCATTTTTCTGATGTAATTCTTTATTTTGAAGGCAGATTTTAATATAATGAAATCAGGACAGCAATCTCCTACAGCCTTTTGGTAGCTTGTCATGCAGACAATCTTTTTCAAATATTTCCAAATCCGTGGGAAAATACATTTGCAGAATTCAAGAGAATGAGGCTAGGGGAAAGATCTGGGAGACCCTTCCATAACAGGTTTTCTCTGCTGTTTTTTGAACTTTGACTGGTCATGACTTTCTTCAGTAACACCTACACCAAACTGATGTGAAAGATACTCCAGACCGCACTTTGTGTCTTTGCAGAGAGGCTATGAATTTTGTTCACCTGACAGTTTGTGTTTCCCTGTCCAACACAGGTTTTAACTTTTCTTCTGACAACTTTACTGCAAAGGCTGGTTTATATTGAGCTGTCATAGGGAAATGGCCTATACACAGCCCATTCCTTGGCATAATTTTAAAAAAAAATAATATAATGAAATCAAAATCATTAAATTAAAACAATCTATAATATAAACAATCTATAATATAAACATTCAACATCCTCCATCAAAGGGCTGCAGTAAAACTGACTTGTCTGCAGCGATAAAAAGGTTGGAAAGCACTGCAGTCAGTGCCGGTTTATCCATTGGGATTAATCCAGTGGTCTGGAAGGGCCTGGATAAGCTGGACTTAACCAGATTTTCTGGTTATAGATTTCAATCTGCCAGTGCCATGGGGGCTTGTGGATCTTCTGCGCCCATGGCCTGAAATTAGCTTAAATCATACTGACTTGCAATAGAGGATGAACAACAGTTTGAAAATGCCTTAACAGCTCTAACTGCATGTTCTGAACATAACGATGCTGCTTTTGCCAAAGAAGCATCTTTGAATAAAATTATAGAGGCCTTTTAAGCGTTATTAGGATATACTCCAGAATAACAGCGAAAAATTGTATGCTGTGTGTTCAAAATATTGTGAACACAGCTTATTTTGCAGTAAATGCGAGCAGCCAAACCATATTTCATGTTCAGAAGTCTGTTACATGGAAGATGAAATTGAACAGAAAGTCTGTGGCTTGTGTCTAAATAAAATGTCAATAAAGGAAGACAAGGAGCTAAAGAATGTTTGAAAATTCAAACTATGAAAATGAAATTATTGTCAGGCAAATTTTATTCTGATGTATCTGTAGGCAATACAGTTCATATTCCAGTTCTTGAAGTTGATAGAGGAACAGGAGATGCTCAATCCGTTTTAGCTGTCACCATTGAAAATATTGGGGAAGAAGTTTTCTGATTAAGAACAAGAGATGACTGAATAAAACAACTGTACTCTAGACCTTGTGACGGGCTCACACGTCTTTTCTTTAACATGTCCTTTGGGTTCTTTGGGCCAGAATTAATGGCAGCTCTTTTCCAACCAAATCCAAGAAGTGAAGTGTGAATGAAAGATGCAAATGAACAAGCTTTTAAATATTGGAACTTAAAGTAAACGAGATGACAATGCATGGCAATTTGTGAAAGTGGATGGAAATTAGCACATAGTTGATGTCTAATAGAGGAATCGTGGTTCAAGTCTGAATGAGCTTTACGTGACGGTGATTAGAAGTTATAAGTGATCGAATATATTTAATTCAAGTTGCACACCAGTGCATACAAGTACAGAGTGATTCTCCAAGCTGTAATAATTAGGCTGTTCAGTTATTGATAGTGGTCTGAATTAGATTATGTCTTATTAAGTAAATATATATATATTGTGTGTTGCATATTTTGCCATCGTAGATTCTCTCATATTAATTATTATAATTTAATTTGTTAAAGGTTTAAGCTGAATATCTTAATAAAGTCATATTAAGATAATGTTTGGTTCTAGTTCTTTTGTTAATCCTATGCCTCTAGCTCACGCTAATACTTCGAGAGATGTTCTTCCAAGGGGAGGAACATCACAACCTCAATTTAATACATGTGAGCAAAAATTAATTTCCATTGAAGAAGTTCCAAATATTGACACAACTCTTTGGTCTATTGCAACAGCTCAAAGTTGTGACACTGGACAAGGATTTAAAAAGTGCTCATTTTAAAAAATGTGTAACAGTAAAAAATGTGCCTGTTTCAAAAATGCAATATGCAATTCAAAGTGTCATCTCAGCAATCCTTGCTCTAATAAATAATGAAATGTAAAAAAAAACGTATTTTATAAAATTTAAATTAATATTCCCTTACATTTTTGTTTGAAAAAGGTTACGGCCGCGGTAGCTGAGTGGTATAGGTATCGGACCGTGGCTTGCTTTGTCACGGGTTCAAATCCAGTACCACTAAAGACCTGCCATGTAGGGCAGCGATGCACGTTAAATCTGTCAAGAGCTCAAACGTCCTCCCGTTGGTGTGGTGTGGTAGTTAGGAGAGGGGGGTGCCAGCTCAGGTGTCGTCCACGTCACTTGACCATGGTTCAAAATTACGTGGTCCGTCGCCAAAAGCCCTCGTGTAGCTGAACAGTGCGACATTAATATTCAATCAATCATTGAAAAAGGTTACACAATGTTTTTAATAAGCAACAGTTTTTCTTCCTAACATTTTTTTTTATATTTAAATATAACGATTTCTGCAACATACATTTTTCCCCTTTCTGTTTAATGTTATCAATATGAGCAATAATAAATTATCATCTGATTTTCTTTATTTATCAATTAATCATCCGCATTAGAGCTAAAATATATTTTTTGAAAGATCCTAGCTATTTATGATCAATTAATTAACAAAATAACTTTGAAATTGTTTATTTTTCACTTTAACACAGTCTATCATTAATAATTTCATAAAATAACCAGTTATTTCCTGTAATAACTAGGTAGAGTATGAAATTTTTCATCTATTATATACTTTAACTGATTTTTCTAGTAATTTCATAAAATACCTAGTTATTCTCTGAAATAACTGAATTATACACTTTAACGGTATCATATATATGAATGAATTTTCTCATAATTAGATCTGAAACCATACTTTCATATACTTATATTACTAAATACTGCTTTATAACTTTAGTTTCAGATGTGGAATCAGCTGATTCAACTTGCATATTTCCCAAATAAAACAAATATTTTTGTATTTACCTGGTAATGGATTTGCATAGTGAATTTGGAGAACTACATAATGAATAGAACTGTTGCCGCCAATCAAAAATCCTACATCTAAAGGGAAATACATATATAATTAGAATTAGCAGTTAAATAGGTAATTATATAATAATATGCAAACATATTTCCAGAAGACATGAATTACAATAATGCAATAAAAAAATTCTGATTTATAAATTTGTTAGTAATTTTCTAGTTAGATGGAAAAATTAAAAATTACAATTTTCAAGTATCATACACAACCAATATGATCCATACACATCATATAAATACATCAATATGATCCTATGTGAAATTGAACTACATCAGTGTGATTCAACTCTTTCCTCCTACACACCAGTTCATAAATTTTTTTACCATAGAGATTACATTTGGGTGCTTTCCACGTATTTAGAAAGTACCCCTCATAAAAGAGGTCTGTGTATGCTACTGATCTATATACATACATTATTTCACAACCCTTTGCACTCAAAATGATGAAATAATTTATCATTTTTGAAGTTAACTTAATCAAATAGAAGATAATTTATTCTCGAATTTAAGAATATTTTATGCAATGGATTAAAAAACATTTTTATAAAAATATTTATATGCATATATTAAGTAAACCACTAGACTTATGCAAATTTTTATACATAAACTAGAATGCATTTGGGATAATATGTAATAATATCATATATTTAACATAAGAATGTATGATACTCCAACATTTTTCTAATTTTACTTAAAACTAATAAGTGGTAATGTTTCTAAGTTTGAAATAAATGTTTTAGAATTTCTGATGCCTCATTTTTATAGATTTAGAATACCGTCAAATAGCACCATTCCGCTAGTTGCATTATTATTATCAATCAATCACATCAATATACGTAAAGAATTGTAAATAACTTAATTTTTGATGAAATAACTTTTCACTCTCATTTTTTTTTTAAAAAACATATTGCTTTTTAAAAATGTAATACACATTTTTGACATTCAGAGTAACATGAATATATCTCTACACCCCATGCAAAGTGAAAAAAATTATTTTTTCATTAGTTTAAATATGCTCATAAAGATTGTGTTTAATTCAGAGATAGATTTTCCTTAGTGATAATGCAGACTTTAATAAATATGTTCAAAAATGAATTATTTGTATTGTATGTATAATACTTTTAATGTTATATACTGAAAATAAATTATAGTTAAAAAAACTAAAAAACACGATTTTATGTTTATATAATCGAACTTAAAAGTAAAAAAAAAAAAATTCTTAATAAAAGAATAAAATGATTTACGAGAAAATGAATGTCATTGGGGTAAAAGCGCATGGGGTGTTCTATATCAATTGTTATAATTTCTTACTAGTTCTATTCCAAAATGTTAAGTTAGTGTAAAAATGTAGTACTTTTACCACAATGGCATTAATTTTCTCATAAATCACTTCATTCTTATATTAAGAATTATTTTTTACTTTTTAGTTTGATTAATCATAAAGGTGTGTTTTTTAGTTTTTTTATAAATTATAATTTATTTTTCATTTTTTAGTTCGATCTACAATAAAAGCATTTTTTTTAAAAACTGTCCTTTATTCACACACTTTTTTTTTTAATTTCTGGCTTGCAAACGAAAAAATTTGCCCATCCCTGAGTTGGAACTAATTATTTTTTTTCACATGCATGAGTCTTTTTTTTTATTTCCACTTTCAGAAAAACTAAATTGTTTATATTATGGTAAGAAATTGCTGACACAAATGTTTTCGCTGTTATAGGGTCGTAACTTAAATGTTTTACTTGCCAAATCTGGAAATGGGATCTGGAATTAGTCGCCAAAACTTGAAATGGAAAATGGAATTAGTCACCAAATCTGAAAATTGTTATTTCTGAGGATCCTAATCAGGACAATGGAACAAAATTATGAAATTATTGTATTGTCATCAGTTCTT
Source organism: Trichonephila clavipes (assembly GCA_019973935.1). Classification (NCBI taxonomy): domain Eukaryota; kingdom Metazoa; phylum Arthropoda; class Arachnida; order Araneae; family Nephilidae; genus Trichonephila; species Trichonephila clavipes. The sequence continues at coordinate 118,118 of BMAU01002708.1, read as the reverse complement.
GACAAGTGTGCACAATTTTGAATTAATTTGACCTTTTTAAGGGGGAAAAATTGAGTTCAAAGATTCTGTTGCATACAGAGTGTTTTTTTCCAGGTATAGAAGTTTAAAAGTTGGCATTACTTTCCAAGATGGTGACCAATTTAACAGCTGTCAAGTGATTTATTCTCAGTTTGGTTTGGCAATTCATCATGAATAGACTCACGCCTGAACAACGCTTTCAAATTGTGCAATTTTATTTCGAAAATAATGGTCGATTTTCATAAGCGAATTTTGTTTAGTGATGAAGCACACTTCTGGTTAAATGGCTACGTCAACAAACAAAACTGCCGCATTTGGAGTGAAGCTAATCCACAAGTGTATGTCGAAACACTGTTACATCCAGAAAAACTGACTGGTGCGCTTTATGGGCTGGTGGAATCCTTCTTCAAAAACGATGAAGGCCACAACGTTACAGTCAATGGTGATCGGTATAGAGCCATGATTACTAACTTTTTCATTCCTGAATTGAACAATCATGATGTCCAGGAGCTGTGGTTCCAACAAGACGGTGCAACATGTCACACAGCTCGTGCCACAATCAATTTATTGAAAGACATGTTTGGAGACCGCCTAATTTCACGTTTTGGACCTGTGAATTGGCCTCCAAGATCTTGTGATTTAACAACACTAGACTATTTTTTGTGGGGCTATGTAAAGTCATTGGTCTGTGCGGATAAGCCACAAATGCTTGACCATTTGGAAGACAACATTCGCCATGTTATTGCCGATATACGGCCACAAATGTTGGAAAAAGTCATCAAAAATTGGACTACATCCGAGCCAGCCGTGGCAGTCATATGCCAGAAATCATATTTAAAATGTAATGCCACAAGATTATCTTTCGAATAAAAAAATTCATGTCAATCGAATAATACATCGTTGTTTTATTGCAATTTAAAGTTCTATACCTCTAAAAAAACACCCTTTACAAGTGAAACTCATAAAAGCAAGTTAAAATATTTAATTTAAAATATATACTGTTAATATTTAAAATAAACATTTTTAAACTGAAAATGTTTTTAAAATTTATACATACCTTTAGGTAATTCCATTGGAGGTGCATTTTTAGCCCATCCATACATAATATTCATACCACTGCAAAGATCTCCATGCGCACAATCCCTGGTTATGAATAAACAGCAATTTAATTATTGAACAGATGGATGAAAGTGTTTTGCTGAATAAGATACTTAGTTCATTAAAAACAATAACAACATATTTTAACTTCAAATTAATTTTCAAAAAATCCTTTAAGTCAATTCTCAGCAAATCTGTTCACTTGTTCAATTTTCATATACATTTCTTTTTCTAACAACTCATTTTTTTAAAGAAAATTTCATAAATTTTGTATATTTTGGTAAAAATAATTCATAACTTTGACAAAGAATTCATAAGTCAAAAACTTTATAGATAAAAATAACAACCTTGCAATAAACCAATTATTTAAAAAAAATAGCTTAACATTATTTCGTTTTAAAACGTAAAAAATTTTAATCTGTAATGGTTGCTTTTTTCTAATACAGAGGCTAATATACTCCTTAGCATAATTTATAATCAAGAAACACATCAGGTAGATACAAAATAATTTAACTGCTATAAAACTGTAAACAGTGTACTAAAATTCAAGGTAATACAAAAGACTTTTTTTTTACTACAAATAAAAACTATTCCTAGCACTTGATGACATGAATAACTGAATAATATTTAGAATTCTTCAAAAGGAACATAATTTCAGTTAACATAAAATAAATTTTAAATAATTAAAAATTTATTTTATTATTTTTAGTTTATGAATTTTGCATTCTTTCACATAAATGTAAAGTAATTTCATCACATCTAGGAAAGCTTTATAATCAATAAATTTATTTCTCAATACCATTCTTAATATCCAAAGCATGTTCATATTCCAATAGATTTATCAAACTCTTAACAGCTAATCAAAAGTCACACAATTTGCTCCCTAGTGCCACTGTTTTTCACACAGGCACACACATGTGGTGTATTGGAGGGAGAGAGAAAGAAAAGGAAAAATAAGCAAATTCTTCCCAAACACTGTCAAGGTCATTTTATTGTATTCCAAAGCTTTTGGAATAATTTTACTGAGTAGAGTAAAGAAAAGATTGTACTTCTATAAGACTTATGTATACATCTGGAGCAGTTAACACACCGGCTGAACGAGATGTATATATACATCAGTGGCACTTAAAAGGTTAAAGCAAAAAATGTAGTTCAACAATAGAAGCCTATTTTGAAGACAAATAATTGCTTCAAAAATCATCCAAAGAACATCCATAATCTAGGGCAGGGATCTCTGAAATATGGCCTGTGAGTCTCTCTCATCCTGCCTGTGGAGAACTTTTTATCTATGGAATTTTGCATGTACATAGCCATGATCATCTACCACTTATGTGAATGTTATATTTTTACCTAATTAAAACAGAGCCGCACAATGTGTTACGTTATCCAATCAAAGACAGCATTACAAAACCTTATTCACTTCTTACTTTTTCCACTTCAGTTCACAGAATGAGATGATATAACACCATTTAGAGACAGTTTTAAATGGTTTGCTACTTGTTCAAGACTTAATTATTTTGAATACAGTTTTCCACTTGCAGTCAATTGCTACAATGAGGTGTTGATGTCACTTAGCGTTTAATTGTGAAATGTTTTGGACTATTTTATTTAGGGATAATTTTCTTTGGATAATTACTTACCCGCATGTATAAAATATTGGGAATGTCAGTTTAGCACAAATTTTTCACATATTCTGAACATTGAAAGCAACAAACTCTCTACCATAATTGGATATATTTTCAGACTATTCAGGTAAGTTTAACTAAAGAAATCATAAGAACTTTCAAATTTGCTTCCAGTTATTTGCAGCTATAATTAAGATGAAATTGGATCACAAAATCAATTTTTTAAGTGGATATTGTGTACAAGATACTTTCAGTTTCACTATTCATTTATGTTGAAGTCACTTTATTTTAATGACTAACAATGGGCAAGGGGGAAGGGGATAGATGATAAGTGTTGGCAATTTCAAGAATGGGGTTTAAAAAACTAGTTTATCAAATACGTCAAGAAAACATTATGCGTGACTTGCAATGAAAGCTTGGCTGAAATGAATGAATACAACCTATGCACAACATGAAAGAATATATGGAAACAAACATTTGGAGAAATATGCATAGTTAAAAGGTAAAGTTAAAGCCGAAAAATTTTCTAAATTATAAAATCAACTTGCATTTCAAAGGACATTGCTCAGTAAATCCTCACAGACGAAAATGAATCCTTAACAAAGAACAATGAAAAAGGTCTTCATGGCTGAAGCAACAGCAGAATTCCCCAAGTCATTTACATGGCGAGATCATCAAAGACCTCCAGTTGAAGTTTCAAGAGCGGCTTTCTGTCTTAACAGAAATGACACAGTTTCAGAACCCTTTTGAAGCAGATGTGAGGTGTTGTTCAGATGAATTACAGTTAGAGGTCATTCGAGTTGTTAAAAAATGACCGCCTTAGTAACAAGTTAAAAAAACATGGGTTTTTACCAGTTTCTGCTCAAGTAAGACATTCCTAATGTCGAAAGTTTTATATAAAAATACCTTTCAGTCTTTAGAACAATATACAAACATTTTCATCAATGAAAAATGTGAAGAACAATTTGAGAACAAATTTGTCAGATGATAATCTCAGGTCAATGTTGATGTTAGGGATATCAAATCTAAAGCCAGAAATTTCTACTATTTTGACGACCAGGAAGCAATTTCAAAAAGTCAGGAACAATTTTCCACTAATACAGGTGTTCACATTTTGTGTATTAATGTGTTATTAAATAACTGAATAAATAGTATTAAATAAATAATCAAAAGCAACACATTTTTATTTTTTGATTCTTCTTTATTTGGAATTCAAGAGTGTAGTCGGCCCCCAAACTGTTTGATAGTTAATGTGACCCTCGAGATGTAAAGTGGAGACATCTGATCTAGGATATAGTTTACACACATAAAAAGTTGCAGAAGTTAGAAATCTGGAGATTTAAAGATATATTAAAACAGAGCTGAAATAGCTCTAATCTTACCAGTAAGTTGGATATAAATGATTCTGGTTTATTATATCCTTGCAGCCAAATAGAAGCATGTGATGAGCAGTTTTCACACTTATATCAGGATCATATTTTACTGAAGGAAAGAAATGCATATTTGTAATTTTTTATGCACACATACATATTACTTCCACTATATAAAGTAAAAATGGTAACATAACATAGGTCCATTTTATTTTATTTTTTGATTGATATGAACATTTTTTTAAATGCATTTACAATTATTTAAGCAATAAACACGATCAAACAATGGTTTATTCTAAAGAGAAAAACAACTTCATTAAGTTAAAAGTACACAACAGAAAATTGTACTACTTCCTACATATTCAAATGTTTTTAAATAAAATGAATATTATGATTTGTGATTCTAAAGTGTATATCTATATATATAAAGGAGAAAAGCAACTCACTCATGTTGTCTCCAGAACTACTAGACCAATACATTTGAAATTTGGTAGACATGCTCCTCTCATGAAGTAAAGATCTCCTAAGAAAGGGTGTTGCGAAAATATTCCCACAGAAGTGGGTTGTGTCCAATTAGAGAAATATCCCTGTCTTTGAACTATTAGATCAACAGACTTGAAATTTAGCACATATGTTCCTCTTATGGAGTAGAGATGAGCAATAAAAAGGGGTAAAATTCCACTACAAAAAGGGTTTTGAGAGAAAGTTGTACATACAAAATGTTTTATGAAAATGCTCCAAGGGGTGTTGCGAGGGATTAAAGGGCATTACAAATAAAAATTTCTATTATGGAAGTACTAGACCTAGATTTGAAATTTGGTAGGCATGTTCCTTTCCTTTTATCAAAATTGACCCTTCACAATGGGGTTTTAGAAGTTAAGGGGTATGATCGATAAAAGTTTCTGTTTTTGAGCTGTTAGATCTACATACTTAAAATTTGGTAAGCATGTTTTTTTTCTTTTTTCGTTTAAGGTATTCAGGAAATCCCCTCCTATAGGGGAGAAGCAGGAAGTTACTGGGGTGTACTGAGAAAAAAATTCCTGTTTTTGAACAACAAGACCTATAATAATGAAATCTCATATGCATGTTTCTTTTGTTGAATTGAAATCTATTAAGAATAGGTTTTACAGAAATTAACTCTCAAACTTATTGATAAAAAATACTTCTGTTTTTGCACTATTAGATTCAGACTTTAAATTTGTCAAGCATGTTTATTTTGTTGAGTTGAGATCCACTAAAAATGGGTTTTGCAAAAATCTACTTTGGGGGAAGGAGCATAAAAGATTATTCCACTTCAATTTTAGAAATTATTACTCAGAAGTACTCTTTTTTTTTTTTAATCCCAGAGGCGAGAGTCATAAGAATGTTTTTAAAGACAATCAAAAGCTTAATGCTAAGACTTACAATATCAATAATCTATATATATGTGATGTTTCAAGTCAACATCAAGCTTTTGTAAGAAACAGTTTATTCAGCAAGCAGTGGATACATCTTTCACTGAAACAAACGAACTCCATGTGAACCCAATTGGATTTTGAAAATACCAAATGAGCTGCATACTTATTTCCAGAACTGCTAAACACTTTTTAGTTTATGTTTTTGATTTGAAAGTGAAAGCAAAGTGTAGGATCATACATGTGAAGACTATAAAATTTAATGAGCTGGGATCCGAATTGTCAAGTTTAGAATATCTTTTCTGAGAAATAATTAGGTCTTTAATTTAAGACTCCACATGTTATGGAAAATAAAAGTTAAATGATAAATAGGAGATTTTGTGTGTGTGTGTGTGTGTTAGACTTAATTTTATAATCCTCACATATATATAAACAGTACATATTCATACAACATCATGATATACCCAGTGAAGTAAATGGGTAATGGCTAGTATATTTACATTAGTAAATCAAGTTTTGAGTAACATTGTAGAATCCATTTCAGTAACAATATTCTAAATAAGAGCCAAAATTTGTCATGATTTTATGTGTTTCATACTTTGTACTCAATTTATTTTAAATCTTGCACATATAAGTAAGCTGTATTTTTATTCAACACTTTTTCCACTTAACCTTTATTGTTAGGATCTTGAATGAGTTCTCACTGGACAACATGCATGTAATTTCAGATGGTAATGCAAATACAAAATACCGTATGTAACCTCAAACTTCAGTGTATGTCAATTTGCCATAGTGTAAGCAATTTTTTTCTTCTTATTTTGTTGGTTCTAAAAATGTTTTCTGCCAAATAAAGTGTATTTGCAGGGAATTTTATTACACTATTTTATGCAAAAGAAAATCTTCAGCCAAACCACTCAGTATTCTTGTTGAGTGAGTGAATGTGGGTTTTTTTTGCATAAGAGCCAGTTTTGGCTATGCTGAACCAAACATTTGTTGAAAATTAAAAACATATCTTAAAATGTTTAAAAGAATATTGTCTCAGTAAAAAGTTAAAACATCAATTTAAAATGAAAATCCAATTCATAACATAAAAGCATGTAAATTTTGGTGGGGGAAACCCCACCAAGTCAGATAAGGTCAAAACAGATCTATGAAAATACAAAATAATTTATTTAAAACATTTAACATAGATATTAAAATCGTTCATTATTAAGTTAAAGTTATACTTATTTAAAAGTTAAGAAAGTAAACGAAAAACTATTACTTTCTGTCGTTTTGAACTTGTGTGGGTATTATTTTTTAAAAACATTTTTTTCTTTTAGTGAAATTCTATCTGATTTTAGCTACTTTTACAAGTGTACTAGCAGCATTTGAAAATGAAAGTTGGCAACTGCATTGAATTGGCGGTATAACACTTCAGTTAGTTAATTTTGCTTTGTGTTGATGGTTTGCTCTTGGTTTTTGTGAAGTTCATTTGGTGCTAGCCTGATATCACGCCAAATTGTTTATGTTCGCCAAGATGGGCGATAACATTACAATATGGTTACCTTGATATTTTTGCAGTTTTAGAAATATTGCAAATTTTCAGTCCTTTTTAATTGATATTTATTATTAATTTTAATATATATTATGTAATTTATAATATAATATAAAAATAAAAGTTTTCTTATTTGTAAGCATAATATTTGTGATTTATAATTGTCCTTTTTATTATATTTTTTTATAATTATAAAATATGTTATTTATATATAATTATTATTATGTTCTTCATTTATAATTATTTTTAGGTTATTTATTTGTCGTTATTATGTTATATAAGTATTCTTATGTATAATTTTTATAATGCAACATAATGTGTGATTATTCTTTTTATAATTACTTTTAAATTATATTATATGATTATTATATACTGCATAATATTATTAGTATATGTTACTTTTTATTATATTATATTGCTATTCATTATTTATTGATTGTGATCTTGGTTAATCTCAATCCCTTCCTATATTCTTCTTTTGAAATATATTTCAATGCATTTCAAAATAATTCTTTAAAATTATCTTATGATTTGATACCGCTAGGCCGCCATCTTGGAGTCCATTCCAGTGACAATTGCTGCTTGGCGTGATTCCTTTTTTGTGCCAAGCAGTTCCTGGCACTCTGCCTCATGATATCAAACTAGTTCAGTGATATGTAAATGCAAGTAGAGATGTAAATAAATGTCAATATAGTTATAGCATATTTTATATGAAGATTAAAAGTAGTCATATTTCTTTCTAAATTCCTATAAGTGGTCTGCCAAATATAAAAATACACATTTAGTGGTTCATGTAGCTCTAAAGGTTGGTAACTGCTGTTTTAGACAATGCATGAAAAAGAATCTTACCAATATAAGCCTCATGAGGATCCAATTTTCTAGCAGTGCATAAATAAGCATCTGGCTGAAATTGGAAACAGATTGTACATTATAAATATTCTATGTTTATATTTAATTAAATTGATTCAAGTAACACATTACTATGGGAAAGACACATTGAATATAGAAAACTACTTTACAGCTTCAAAGACAAGTAACCATCAGGGGTGAAGATACTGCTGCATCAATGATACAGGACCCCCAAATACTTAGGGGCACCAAAATGTGTAAGCAAAAGATCATTAAATGCTAAGAAGGCTCAAAAAGGCATCTAGATATGGGGCCCACTCAGGACCAGCTACAGAAATAACAATTATCTATTCACTTTTAAGTACATGTACTTAATATTGATTAAGTTAGTTACTGCTTATTGTTAATCACATTTTCTTGCCAAGATAAATTTTGTCAAGAAATTTTTAAATAACGTGTATCATATAATTAAATGTATACCAAAGACTATAGTTACAAAATGATTAAGAGTCAAGAAAACTATTCTAAATAATATAATAGAAAAACTATTCATATTTTAACAAAAATCATTCAAAGATTTTTTTTCAAATTACACATAAAAGGAGCAAATGTAAATAAAAAGAGCCTGAAGAATAGCTATATATATATATATATATATATATAGTGAGAGAGAGATATAACTATGATTATTTAAAAAGTTATATTTTTAATAATTTTCACTCTTTTTTACAAATAAGGTCAATACTTTGGCTAATTTTACCATCCATAAAAAAGCTATCTTATTAAATTAATAATCTTCAATTGAAGCCATACCACACAGGTATTTTTTGGTGCCATATTGTGATATATTATGTCTTTCCAAGTATTGGTTAAGTTGAAACTACTTGTGTGTACAATCATTAGTTATAAAAGTAATTATGGTCAGGAAAGAATATAAAGTAAAAAATTGCAACTACTCAAATTGTACCAGAATTTAAGATTTTATAAAAAAGTTTATAATTGATGAATTCATTACATCCAGCTGAACTTTACAGCTTATTCATCACTTTATTTTAAATTTGTGTTCATTTCCTAGCAAATTATATGTTAATACTTTTTTTAAAAAATCCCACAGAAGTGAATAACGTAACATAATTGTTTAAGAAAAACATTAGAATAAATAAAAACCCATTTTAGAAAACATTTTTTTATATTCAATCCAATTTTTGAAATATGCTTTACTTGCTCTTCATATTTATACTTAGCAACATGACTGCTTTTTTTTTTATGCAACACCCTTTAAAAACTATCTGTTTCAATAATCTTTTACACATTGTGGGTAAAATTGCTGCTTCACACTTAAGATAATTTATATGTTTAATAAGCAGAACACTCTATTTTTTTTATTAAATAAGTGGAACACTTTTTTCATTGTTTTTATTTACTCAGTTGAAAAATCATTATCCTCTTACAGTTTAAGTGCCCTTACTTCTTTTAGACATGGAAAAAGCTCTGGATCATGATATTTTTTTTTTAATTTATAATATTATAGTCCTAGATCCCAGAGAAATCCTGATCCGGTTCACTCCTAGGAGAGCTCACACCCTTCGCGCGAATTGCTTTGGTTGGCGATAATTGCGCCATCTTGGTAATCCTACTTTTAAACACTACATATGGCAACCCTAACTATTTCTAGCATTTTCGTATTTTGTGGGCGCGCATTTCGAATTTCATTTTGTTGTTGGGCTGACTGCGTGTGTGAGGGAATATACTTTAGAATTTTTTACTTTGTTGAATGCGAAAGGTAAGAAAGAATTGATTGAATGGTGTATGAAAGAAAGATTGATTGCTTTGAGAAATGTTTAACTTCTGTATTGTTTACATATATTTTCATTACGCATCCACCTTATCCCGCTATATTCCCTTGCCGCCATTGTCGGTTTCGCTTGGCACCATCTTGTTCTGGCTTGGCGCTTTTTTTGGTTTGTCGCCAAGGGTGTGGACTCTCCAAGGATTTTACCCATGATCCTATTCCTAGATTATTAAACACTTAAAATCATAATTATGTAACTTAATAGCTTTAAACTTCAGTCTGTAATTTTTTTTTTTGCAATTTATTCAACTTTTTTCGTTTATTTTTTTAAAAATATTATGACTTTTATCATAAGTGATCTTTAAATTCTTATTCTTATAACACAGAAAAATTAAACAAAATATTTTATGATACAGAAATTTTTCCCATGTAATGACTGCAGAAATTTAAAAAAATCATGCATGAAAATATTTTTGATGTAATGGACTTCTTTATTTAGGTTTAAATGTAGATTACAAGAATGCTTACCACAGTTGGCCTAACGTCAGGCATATTGATGTTCATGCTGTACTGACTGTCTTCCGGTAAGGGAGATGCCTCTAAATGTTGTAAAGAAGCTCCAGACACAAAGAACAGGAGAATAATCATCACAAATCTCATCATTTTCAGGCCTAAATTAAATCCATTAATAAAATAATGACATGGAAAACAAATTCAGCAATTAAATAACAGAATCCCACATGAACATAGCTCAAATTATAATTTGTTTAACCAGGAAGATTTTACAAAAAAAGTTACTATGTAGCAACAAGAGCTAATGTAAGTTGATGAATTTTCTCGTATTTTTTTTAAAAAATGGGTACATCCTTCCACATCAGCAACTTTTTCATGTTGGTGACCAAAACAGGTTTCCCTAATTCGAATTATCCACTTTTTTACTATATTTATTCAAAATATGATTTTAAAATCACAAGGAAGAGTATGGTACATATGCATTATCACAACAATCACCAATGTTCAAGATAACTCGCTAAGTTGGCAACTCTAATTTTGCATGTGTCATCTGCGCCTGAATTGGCAATCATATGCTTTGCTTCACATACAATGTCGCCATTAGGTTGCGATAATACGTAAGTCCCTAGAGTACTCATCAAATAACAAAAAGTTCATTTAAATTTTTTAAAACAATGTATAATGTTTCAAAAATATTTATTTCATTCATTCATTAAATTTTCATTTACAATTTTAATAAAAAGGGCTGAAAAATACTTTCTGAAAAACTTTAATTAAAATTTGGCATAGAAATTTAACAAGTAAACTGAAATCACTAATTTTGCCCCCAAATTGTTGAAATTAAAAAGCTTTATCGTCACAAAAAAAAAAATTTCGTACTTTTTTAACATCATGCCATTGCCGAATTTCAATACATTTTTGTATGCCTTCCTTAGGAAAGAATCAAATGTATATATATTTTTTCCAATTTACACTGCTTTTTGCTTTAGATAAAATAGGTTACGATCAATTGTAAAATCTCCCCGGTGATTAATCTTTCATATACAGTTTAAACGAAAGTACCTATTTTTCTTTACAATAATTGTTAAAGTGAAAGGCATGCACTTGGAAAACTAATACAGGCAATGCTTTCTTGGTAATATCAAAACCAAACTGCAATTTAAAATATAAATGCATTATATTTGATACCATATGCGAAAATTCAGTTTCCAAGTATTTAATGCAGATATAAAAAAAAGAGACATTGAATAATTACTTTCGTGCAATGTATTTGAAGAAAATACCTGTTCAAATTTTGTTACAAATAAAAACAAATTGCAATTCAACAAAAAAATTAATTAAAAACTAACTACCGAAAATTTCACCTTAATTTTAAGTAAGAACAATTAATTAAATCATTGATACTAAATACAAATGAGGCACGTTAGACAACTTGTTCACAAACAGCATTTCATTGAGGAATCCTTGGAAGACAAAAAAAAAATTAAATTGACCATGTTTATTTATTTTGCCTATAGAATCTCAATGAATTTTTGGTTTCATGACATCACTGAAACGAACCAATTGTTTACTGCTAACTTGGATCACAGTTACGGATATTGCTTAAGATCACAGTTACGTATACATTATCACATTACTGAATTTCATAAAACAAAACATTTTAGTCTCATTGACTTAGCGATTGAGATGATCCATCATACAGCTGTAGCAAGTACTTTTTGAAGTGAAACTTTTTGGGTTGGAGAGTGAATGAGAAAATTGCCCAGTTTTGCGTAACAGTGAAAAAGCAAACGGAAGTAGTCTTCCCCCATCTCCCCGATTTGTCGCTATGGTAAAGAGAGAGCCAGAGGAGGAAAAGGGGGAAGCAAAGACACCGCTTGACTTGTGTCATGTCGGTGAAAAAGCTGGATAACTGCCCACACGTCTCCGACTGGTCAACTTGCCCAACTTCCAATTAGGGGTCCTTTTCCCCAGACCTGGGAACATTATCAGCGGTTGAATCAGTTGTAGTGTGAGCATTACGGTGTAGACAAAATAGTTCTCGAAGCAAAAGCGTACTTTTTTGAAATTTTCTTTAGATTGTTGGCTACATGACAATATGTTCGGTGGTTAATTTATTTCTTTAATTTTCATTTGCGTTGAATTATTATTAATTCTAGTCAGAATGCCTAAATCAAATGCACAGAGGGAAAGAATTTCGTGAAAGAAAAAAAAAAGGAAGAAAAACCAGAAAAAATTAGTGCATATTTATCAAGTGCTGCTGCCAAATCTCGATCAGAGTACATGAGAGAATATCAAGCACGGTAAAAAAACATTATAAAATACTCTCTTAATGCCGAGTGTGTACCAGTTGTCTGCTTTAAAGTCACGTTCTTCCCAAATGTTCATGTGTGTGTTTGTGTCTATACATATAAAACATTTATTTTTAACTGTGTCTCCCTCTTCTAAATCTGGATCGATTTCAGTGGAGGAATCATACTTGCTGTTATACTCTTCATCATTTGATTCTTCCTCATCAAAATCACAAACAGAATTTCTTCATCCGAAAATACTGTTGTACTATATCTGTTAAAAACTGTATATATTAAATTACTTAAATATCACATTTCTTCAGCATAACTACAATAATACTCCACAGCATAAGGAAGATTTAAAACTTGTTCATGCATTCAGAACTGTAACGGCGATTCACGCGCAAGGCATGACCTACCCGAAGATGCGGTTTCCAAAAATATATATTTAGAATTCGTCTACAAACTAAGGCTCCTCAAAGGATATGACCTTAAAGTCAGCTACACGAGAAACTATCAATTTTCGAAAAAAAGGTTCAGAAGGAGCGTTGAAAAAAGGTAGACGGTTGGGTATGACATACCCTGCGCGGGAAGTGCCGGGTTAAAACTGAGAAATCTCTGACCTGATGCATTCTATATCGGTATAGTTAAAAATATTTTTAATAGTATCTCTACATTTGAGAAACTCGAGATCATTTCTTTTGCAGCTTTGATGCTTGCACAAAGCCTTGGCGCTTCCCGAGGGACGATTTCCGATTCCAAGGCATATAATAAATTTCTCTGTAGCAGTGTGGAAAGAATTTCTGTGAATGCTTGAAAATAAAGTTGTAAATTTTGGATTAAAAAATAACTAAATTCTTTTTTAATCGAATCTAAACCTACAAACTTTTTTAAAGTTTGCTATTTATTATTGCAAACTGTAAATTTTTCATAAAATATTTAGAAAATTAATATTATCTTAAGCTTTTTAATTTTTTTTCCAAACTCTCAAAAAATGACAGTTCATCTTTTTTTTCAAATTTACTGACTGAATTTTGAAATTTCTGATTTAATACAAACGTATTTTGTTTAATTAATTGTTTGTTTAAACATATTAGTTTCATTTCTGGAACAAAACGTAGCTTTTTTGGCTTCCAGATTCAAAATTATTAAAATATCTCCACCAAAAGTAAGCTTTCAAAAATTATAAGGGTTTTTTTTAAAAAAAACTAGGAACACACAATTACAATACTCTGAATTTGTAGTTTCCTTTTAAAGTTTCTAAATATAAGTTAATAAAATATTAATGTTATTATTGTACTTGTTTGTTTGTTTTTTCAAATATCTAAATACTTTGAGACTAAACAGAACAATAAAACACTTCTGGAATAATTTGAAATTTCTAAGATAACTCCAAACTTTTTGACAAAGGCCACAATATCGCAAAAGAAATCTAAAATGTTTTAACTAAATTTGTATCTTAATTACATTAAAAATACTCAAGATTATACAACCTTATGACTTATTGAATAATTTTCACATTTCTGTTTTGTTTGAAATCACTTACCTACTTTATAAATTGTGTTTATCATATTTTTATTTCTTTAATGCATTTTGCTATCACTTTAATGAAATAGTTTTATACTACTAGGAGCAACTAAAAAAATATTACCTATATTTTTAAACATTTATTATTGTTCTGTAAAAATAAACCTTTCATTAAAAGATTTTTATATGAAATTTCTGCCATAGTTCTGGCATTCTTATTGTTGCCATTTTTAAAGATTTTAAATATTGCTATAGATTATTATAGATGAGTTTTGGTTAACTTTATTAGAAGCATACAGAATGCTATATAATATTTTAAAGAAATTATACGATTTTTATGTATTTTTATAATTAATTATTAGTTTGCATTAAATATATATTCTTTCAAATTCTCTGGGCAAAAGATCTTAATCAAGAAGGTATCGTGCAAATCACTCTTAAAATAGCAATAAATACAAAAAGAAAAAAGAATTTATACAATCTTACAAAATAATGATTCTCTTAGCAGTCTTAGAGTATATTAGAAAAAAATTATGTGTTTATTTCACATGTTACCTCAATAAAAAGAAAAAAAATGTCTGTGTATCTTTAAGTAAACTTAACATACTTTATTTCTTTGAAATTTTTTTTCACAGTTTGAAGCAATTTAAATTAAATATTTAAAAATTATAAATTGTTTCATTTATTACTAAACACAATTATCGTAATACGTTATGTTTACAAACAAAATCATCAAAATAAATATAACTATGTTTTACTTCAATTTCGCGCTATTAGGATTCTTTTAAGTATGGTAAATAATTAATGAATGTACTCAAAGGCTCATTAGTGTTTTGTATTTTAAATGAACTACTACCGTTTTTCATAAGTGACTAATGGAACTATTTTTATACGAGAGGCAAATAATATTTTTTCATTTGAATAACAAAGCCGATTGAAAATGTCTTAAAAAGATTACGGTACATTCAAGCTACGAAAACATACACTTAAATATGTTAATAAACAAAAAGTATTCTAAGAAACTGATGACATTTATTTATACTTATAAAAATAAATAAATAAAATAGTTATAGCACAAATGCAACAAAATATTTTTTTCACTTTATCTTATACAATGATTAAAATACCTGGGCATTAAATCTTAATAATCGAAAAGAGAATTTTGAAAGTGAAAATATAGTTACCTTTTTTGTTGTTTAACCGTTTTTGTTGTTCCGTTTTTTTTTTTTTTTTTTTTTTTTTTGTCTCGTCTAAAAGAAATTAGTTCGGAAATCAAATTGACGCAAAATTTCCTCAGTTTTCTTTGAAAAGGAGTCTTATTTTTCTGAGGGTCATTCTGCCTCATTCTTTTTAATCGCCCTTAAGCATGTCGTAAATCTTGATCGTGCGTTTCATCACTTTTGTCCAATGCGTCGAAATTCTTCCTTAACGCCCTCCCCCATGGGACCAGCGTTAAGAACTCATGAATACTCGTTAAAAAAATAATTAACTATAGACTTGGAGGGTGACAGAAAACTTCTGGCGCTTATGGGCCAGACATTTTTCGGAACGGGAAGCAGATCCCTTGCTGACTGAATGCACATTCAGTCTTTTGGTTGTTACAGAAATAAAAGAGAACCGGAATAAATAAAATCTAATATTCTCTTTCACTGGACCACTTCTGAAAAAAATTCCAACTGCCAAGCCTTCATGTAGCTTCTTAGTTCCACGTTTATTACAGTCAAACAATCAACAGACGAAGGGGGTATTTTCATTTACAAGTAAATAACATTCTAATGTATTTTTCCCATCCCAAGTGTTATCTGTATTTCACTTCAAACAATCTTTTTGTCGAACCACTTTGAATGAGAAGTTTTTCCTGCTTTCTGACCACATACCACTCTTTGTTTTCTCATTATTTTGAGTAATTTACCGGCTTTTAAACTTTTTTACAGTGGTTCCCGAGATTCATAATTCAAAGGGAAAATTTATATCGTTTGAAGCCAGTGACATATATATACTATTTTATAAACGTAGAAAGGAACTCAACATTTTACGACTTTTTGCTCCCACACGACCGGGGCCCCTGTAGCTAGGGGGCCTGTATCATTGATACTGGTCCCCTGATGAGAAGGAATGTTCCTCAGAATTTGAAATCCATTCTTACTTTTCTCGAACTATGTTATGCTATCGGGAAATAAGGACTTATTTTGATTTTTTAATAACTATTTAAAATTAAACATATTTATTTAACTTATTATAAATTTTATTTTGAGAAATTTACAAAAAAATTTTGCTTGATCGAAAGAATTATAGGTGGGCTGTGGCCGCCCCTTGCTTCGGCCGCCCCTTGCTTCGGCCGCCCGCGTGCGGTGCATGCGATGCACACCTACTAGGATCAGTCCTGCTTTTTACAAAAAGTTGAAGAAATTTCATTAAAAGTGTGCTTCAAAAGCTATCTTACAAATATTTCTGTATAACCATGGCTTCAAAATACGAGGTACCTTACCAAAAAACAGTATTACTCTCTCATCATAATTAATAAGAAAAAAGAGAAGAATTAATTGAAAGTTCCATAAAATTTAAAAGATACTATCAAAATTATTAACAACAGCTCAGAGCCGTTCTAAAAGAAAGCTTCTCACCAGTAGCTGAGGACATACTACCAGTGAGAGGGCGAGAAATAATTCAATCGGCAAGTATGAAACATATTTAATGAGGCACCATCCCGGAGGGAGGTGGTAGAAATCTGTGCTCTTCTCTAATTCGTCCTTAACGAAACGAAATCAGAAAGTAGACACGGAATTTGAAAGATAAAAAAGATTAAATGGAAAATAAAAGCAATTAATGCCGTGGTGATCGTGGGACATTATGTTTAAATAAAGGGAAAGGATAAACACTGCTGAATCGTGTAGTGATGACGGGAGTGTCGCTGAACAGCGAACGAAAAGAGAAGGCGTTGACACAGAAAGTGTCCATAATGTGATGCCATCTGCTGGAAAATGAGTAAAATAAAGGATGATCCACAAAAGATGTGGAAAAGGAGAATAATTGACATGAAATCAAACTACCACGCAAGACCGATTCAAAAGAATGTGGGTTTAAGTCGAAGTGGAGATGAAATCTTGCACACATACAAAATGACAAAAGTTAAAATGAGAGAATGTTTTTTTTTTAGAGAAAAAAATTTTTGAAAAGAGTTACCAAAGACTATGTTGAGGATTATTTCTGTATAATGAATGTTCACTACTGGCCGATAAAATTGTTACACCAAGAAGAAATGGTGATAACAAAATGATATTTATTGGACAATTATATAATACTGTAAATAATAAGTAATTCAATTTTCAAGAAACTTGGGTGCATAGATCCTGAAAAATCAAGACCCAGAAGAATCACCTCTGGCAATAATAACAGCACTTATGCGCCTGGGCATTGAGTCAAACAGAGGGTGGATGGCATGTACCGATACATATGCAGCTTCAAAACGATTCCACAGCTCATCAACTGTAGTAACTAGTGTTCGGTGACGAGCCAGTCGCTCGGCAATCATGAACCAGACGTTTTTTATTGGTGATAGATCTGGTGAACGTGAAGGCCAGGGAAACATTTTCCGTATGAAGGAAAGTCCGTATAATACCAGAAATATGCGGTCGTGCATTATCCTACTGAATACAGGCTAGAGCAACGGATCGTAACACACCAGAAATATAACGTGCAAGAGAACAAGAGGTGACCGAGACGTGTATTTAATAGCACTCGATACCACCATGCCAGGGGATAGGCCAGTATGCCAATGACGAATGTACGCTACCAATATGCGTATACCACGATGCCACCAAACACGGATGCGATCATCTTGATACTGTAAATAGAACCTGGATTCATCTGAAAAAATGTCTCGCCATTCATGAGTCCAGGTTTGTCGTTGATCACACCACTGAAGACGCTCCTGTCTTTGATGCAGCGTCAAGGGTAGCTGCAGTTGTGGTCTCTAAATTGAGACTCCATGCTGCTGCAAACGTCGTCGAATTTTCCACGTAGACACTTGCTGTCTTGCAAACGATCCCTATTGTTGTCTCAGGACTCGTGACGGGGCTGTACGATCCATTAAGGTCATGCGGGTAACATAATTTCATAATTTTTCATCTACGCCAACAGTTTGTGTAAAAAATTGTGAACACATATCAGTTACTAAATGCGTTGGTGACAATTGGATCAAAAATTAATATTATCAATGAGTAAATAACATTAAATTTACATCATGAAATTTTTTAATAAGAATATGAAATATTTTTTAAAAATTGTCTTTACATATAATATCAGAAATACGTTTATCTTTATACTTTAAATATTATTTTAAGATATATTCTTCTAAGTGTGGAATGGGATTCCCCAAAACATCTTACAGTTCTAAGCGTTCAGAGAGGAGTCGAAAACATTTTACCACTGATCTTTGTCCACAGAAATAAGAACTCTCCCATGGACAAAATTTACTGCTGTTTTAACTCCCACCACCCTGAAAAAGAAAAAAGAGAATGAGCATTACTTTTACCAGTTTTACAACTGTGACAGTCCTTAGCAAGTATCCCCTTTCACTGAGGATAGACCGCTACACCGGAAATACTCAAAATGACAAACATTGAGTAAAAAAAGTAAACGCAAATCCTATACAACAGATGTTCCCAAACTTTTTTGTTTCATAGACCTCTTACCATGTTTTTCGGTTTGGGGTAGACCCCTGCTTACCTAATATTAAATTTTTGCAGAATTACCAATTTAATGACAGGTGACTACTACGGTGACTACGGTGACAATATCTGGGCATATGGCCTCCATCCCATATCCGAATAATATAAGAGGAACGACTGTGGGCTGTATCCTGCTAGCATGTAGGAAGCAGCTGATTGGTCGAGCCAATCGTTGGAGTAATTTCCTGGGTCGTGCGGATTTCTGAGTTCATGGTGGAGAGCTGAAAGGAAGCTCTCTTATTGGTGCGTGGCGGGAGATGAAATCGACTCTCATAGGCTGCTCAAGTCTCTCAAAGAGAAAATTAAGACTAAAGGGGAGGGGCAAGCCCGGATGGTGGGGATACGACAAAATTTAAGATGAAAAAATAAAGATAAAAATAGAATTAAAAATTTAGCATTAGTTGTGCAAAAAAAAAAATGCACTAGCTATTAAAATTATGGCGGATTGTAGGAGTCGAGAAGTATTCTTCTCGGTCTTTTGGTAGAATCATGAGGAGTATAGGTATTTAAGTTAATCATATTGCTATTATTAGTGAATTGCAGAGAATTAAAGAACTTTTTAGCTATTTTCTGGATATAGAATTTAAAACTTTTGATTTTAAGAGCTTTCCGAATGTCGTCGTTTCTCATGTACCTTGAGGCTTTAACGATCATTCGGATTGTTGAATTTTGTAAAGTATCTAAGATATTGATATAATGACAGGTGGTATAGATCTACTTACTTTAAGGGGTGTTGGAAAGCTAAAATCTTATTTTTTTGACAATTTCAGATTTTTACATTTTCAAGTTGTATAAATTTTTACCTTTCTAAAAATACCTTACTTTTACCACTAGAGTATTTAGAAGCCCTTAAAACGTATGTTTAAATAATCATTGAATTTGGGCCACGCCCATTTGAATGCCGAAAATTGTGGACAAATTACTTTGTTTTTGCTTAAAAGTGTAACGACTGATATAAACCAAAACATGTATCTTTTATTTTAAATTGAGCCTCTTATTTTTTTATTTCCTAGCCGATTAGAAGTCTCACTGTATACATTAAAATAAATTTATCTCAAAATGTAAATTTTAATGTGCGATGTACCTTTTCTGAGAAACTACTGTTCACAGGTATGTAAATTTTTTATGAATGATTTATAATGATGTCTAGTATATACTAAAATGAGCTTTTCGTAAAAAACTCAAAAATTTAATTTTTACAAATTTTTTAAATAAAAAATGGGTCAAATTTCACAATGTTTGATAAAATATTTCATAATTTATTAAAAAATTCAAAATTAGCTAAAAGCTCATTTTAGTATAATGAGAGAGGTGTACTTTAATAGTATGAAAAATTTCGAGCATGTACATAAAATAGATTTTGAGAAAAGGTACATCGAAAACAGGCAATTTAACATTGTCAGTATAGAGAAAGAGAGAGGTTTCCAACTCCCCTTAAACTATTTAAATTTCTAACTGAAGTGAAGTATGGTCTTTAAAACTTAAAAAAAACACGTTAATTGAATTAAAATTTAATTAATACACAAAATTTAATTATGCCGCATGCGCGCCAACGTCATGCGCACAAATGCAAATATTCTTCCTTGCCACGCTGTGCCGGCAGCTGAGAACTTTCTGTGGAACAAGATAGACGAGAAAATTTCTCTTTAATACTCAGACGTGAGCATTAATATAGGACTCTAATACTCGAAGCTCACAGTAAAAGATAATTAAAATTTGCTGCGCTTGTAAATAGCATATATATGTTGTGTGATACATGTTGTGTGGTTAAATAAAAAAAGTAAAAAAGAAATAAGCGTGTCTGGTCCGTCGATGAAACAACAAACTAAAAATAAACAACACATAATAAATGAACAACAAACAAATGCTTTAAAAGAGAGGGATAAATCTGGTGCTTCAATTACAATTTTTCAACATTTGGAATCAATTGTGTCAGGTTTAACCCTAAATCTCCTTGGTGGTATCCAGAACTTATTCCCCCTTTCTTTTTTGTTTTCGAGATTGGCAACCATGCTGAAAAAGTAATTAAAAATTTGCTTACGATATTCCATAATTGGTGATAAATGACAGGTATATGGTTTTTAAAGCCAAAATTGCAGACATGATATTTGTTGATTCAAATTGAAGTAACATTAGTATGAATTCTATTGTGGTAGATTAGATGACAAATAACTTCTATTAGGATTGTAAGATGCTACTGTTACCAGAATGCAAGCTGAATTTGAGTCATCTTCCAAACGGTTTCTAAGTGAGTCTTCAATGTTATTTTTTTTTTTTCGTCTCTTAAAATAATGACTCGCAGGCATAGGTAGATGAAAATATGGTTAAAATCGCATGAGCCAGCTTCTTCAAACAGCTAAATGTATCTGGAATTGAATTCCGTGTTTCCAAAATTTCATTACTAGCATTTTTACCTATATTGCCTGTTAATATTTCTATTTTAATCAATTCCAACTTTTTTCCTTTTTCAACAGATTTTTGAATCCACATTTAACTAAACTGGAAATCAATCACACACAGAGTTTCATTCCAAATTTTTCAATTGACAGCCAATAGAATTAGGACGAATTTAGTTTATTAATATAAGTCACATCAAGGAACATAAAATACTTGAGCGTTTCCGATAGCTCTTTGAACGGAAAAAATCTGGCTGAAAACTGCGACCGATCACACTCGTGTGTTTCGTAATACTTCATAAAATAGATGCGGTTAAAGCAGTGTATGCAATGTTTGGACAAACTCGTAATAACCTAGAAGAATTCATTGATGTAAATGATTATACAGCGGTATCTGAAACTAAAAATTTATTGGATTCAATACAAGAAATGCCAATCGTTTTGTTTATTAGTATGGCTAGCAATATTGTCCAAAATTGGCACTATCAATCTACTATTTCAAGTAAACACATTTGTTCCCGATATTTGTCCAAAAACTTAAGAAAAAAAATTAACATGTATTTAGACGAAGCAAAAGTGCAAGAATAATTTCCTGAATATTTTTTCCTATTGAAAATGGCCATTTAAAGCATTTCATCCCAAATAATTGTAATATCAGATCATCTCAGTTTATACCTGATTTTCGTTTATTTTTGTGACTGATAAACCGACATTTTCAGTGTTATAGATAAGTTCGATCCAACTTAAGGCAAATTCTCTTTTTTCATTCCTCTGACTTTCACTACTAGTCATATAGTTGTAAAGATGTAGTTTCTTTTATTAACTTCACCTTAAGTAGAAGTAAATTTATTACAGCATCACGAAACACTTTTTTGTTTTTATAAAAAGAGATATTTGTGAGAATAATCGATTCTTTCAAGGAAATGGCTATTAACTCTTACTTTTACTACTGAAGCCTGTTAGAAAAATTATTTTTATGGGAGCAAAGAAATTTTATTTATTTATTTATTGTCATCTCAAACAATCAGTCTCGGTCACTTCATATTTTTTAATTCCAATAATTTGAATTAATTTATATAAGAGTTACGATGTTAATTAAATATGTTTTTCAATGACCACACAATTATTACAAATTTTGTACAATTATTAGTAACATAAAAATACAACTTTTAATAAGAGTTCAGTGAGGGAATATTAACGCCGAACTTTTTTGTTAATCGAGGACTTTTGGCAACCGATCTCCTAATTATGAGCCATAATCAAGCGATGAGAATGATACCTGAGCTAGCCCCCCTCCCTCTACTAACTTCCACATCACACCAACTGGAGGAGGTTTAAACATAGACATATGGCAGCGGTAGCCAAGTGGTTAAGGTATCGGATAGTGGCGGGCCTTGTCACGAGTTCGAGCCCACTACCACTAAAGACCCGCCGTGTATGGGAGTAATGCACGTTATATTTGTCGAGAGCTCAAACGTCCTCCCGTTGGTGTGGTGAGGTAGTTAGGAGAGAGGGGTGCCAGCTCAGGTGTCGTCCATGTCACTTGACCATGGTTCAAAATTACGTGGTCCGTCGCCAAAAGCCCTCGTGTAGCTAGCTGTACAGTTTAACGTTAATATTCACTCACTCACTCACTATTCATCGTTTCTATGTAAGCCGAGATTCTAATAATTACGCATTCCTTGAATTCTGAATTACATCGTTGTGATAAAAGTGTCGCATAACAATATACTGACATATTCTATGTTGTACATGTAAATGAAAATTCAAGTTTTAAGTCACATACTGTCATTCATTTTAGTAACAATAATAATAACTTGATGTTAATGTCATTAGATAAAACAATAAGAGATTAGCTTCTATATAATATAATTGTAAGTTAAATCGATTTTTGTCTCTAAGAAAATTATAAGCTCCTTTCCTAATTCATTTCAAACACATTGTTTAATTTTTACGCATGTGTGTGTTTGTTTCGTAACCAAATAACACCTTCATTTAATGTAGTAACCCAGAAAATAGGCTACATTATGTGATATCCTGTTTAAGAAAATGTAGATGGTAGAAACAAATTGTACTTAAATTTGAATTGTCTTATAAGAAACTCTCATCAAGAACATAATAAGTTTCGATACAAGTCCAAAAAGAAAACGTCATTTTTCTGTGAAAATAGTCATTAGAGCACTTTTTCGTAAATTGTTATAATCTTTTTTTAACAACATTTCCATTTCTTATTTTATAAATTAATGTTATTATTTCTGGTATTTATGAGAATACAACAAAACTGTGTACTAAGAATTCCATTTTAGACGACATAAACTGGTTATGGAAGCAACTGAAGACAAAAAAAGTATCTGGTGTCTCCCTCTTGGGCCCAACATAATGGAGGATGGGAGGGAAAGAAGCCCAATCTGTGGTTTTTACGACTGCTAGACCCGTTTGCCCTTCTCCACTGTTCAAAGACGAATATTACTCATCTTACATTATGCAAGAAAAAACTTGTGCATTCTAGATGTTAATGTGTTTCCTTTAGCTGTTTGAAAGTAATTTCTCCCAGCAAAGAATTTTTTTTCTTCTCTTTTGTCATTTCAAAGAATCAGCTCATTGGCTTCTTCATATTTTTAAAATCCAATAATTTGTATTGATTTATAAAAGAGTTACTATATGTTAATTACATATCTTCTATGAACGCACAATTCAAAAATTATTATTAACATAAAAATACATATACTAATAAAGGCTGAAATCTGCTTATAACAGTGTTGTTTTATACATCAGTATATAATTTCATTAATTTAAGTGATTAATATACATTTATTGAACGTATATAATGTATATGTATATATATACTACGTTATTTTATTTAAAAGATTAATTTTAAAAATGAAACTTTATAAATAATTAATTTAAATCCTTTTTCTTAGACATGATCTATAAAAAGATAATTACATATTTATCAAAAAAATTAAACCTTAATCACAGAACAGCTAACCATGAATTGCATTACCAATAGTGTCAAAGTGATGTATGACAATTAGACTTGTTCTGTGCTAAATATGCAAAGTAAAATTCAAGTTTTGATTCATACAGTTATTGATTTTAGAAACAACAATAATGATTTATTATTAATACCATTACATTGCAGTCAGAGATTAGCTTCTATATTATATAATTGTAGGTTAAAACGATTTTTGTCTCATAGAAAATTACAAGCTATTTTACAACCTTCTTCAGTTGAAAAAAAACGTATTAAAAATTAGAGATTTACAGACATTATTAGTTTCTGTTTCATGCCTTTACAAATTTTAAATGTGTTTTTCTCATATTTTCATTTTGGAAGATATGAAACGGTTTTCTATTGAATAAAAAAAAATTTCTGTTCAAAATAATTTTGAAATTTTTTAAGCATACTTATATATACATATCTATCTGTTCTATAAAAGTTTTATATAAATTTATATATAGATCTGAGAACTCTAGCTAGTTTTTTAAAACATTTGAGTGAATATTTTTAAAATGTTCATATTTCTTCCAGGTTTCCAAATTTAACAATATCCATGCTTTTTCTCGGATTATCTATAAGAACAATTGTTAAAATTCAACAACGAAACAAGTTTTCAATTTCATACCAACTTAAGGAAGCGTGAAAAAAAAAAGGAAGCTTAATTTGAAAATCAATTCGATGAATATTATATAGTCGGCCCTCCCTTTTGCGAACCTCTTATCTTGCAAATTTCTCTATTTCGCGAACTTTTTCCTGGAACCAAGAACATTTTATGATTTTCTTCGTCAAACAACCTCCGAATAGATAAGTGCATTTTCCATTTATCGAACTTTTTCTCTTGGGATTCGAATTTTTTCTCTGTTTTTGAAATATGTTTGGACCTTCGTGTGATGTAATGAGCAAGTAAAATCATTTCAAACGATTATACTTGAATTATGTGAAAAAAATACGCCTGATGAGGTATTTCGTGCATTGCAAAGATGCGAGGAATGAAAGGAAATATTTTTTTTTAAACGAAAAAACTCAAACAAAATTAATAGACTTAACCAGTAGTTAAATTAAAGGACACGCATTCTTAAAATTACTGGTCATAAAATATGCATGTTTAAAATTACTTGTAGGCTTAAAACTGGAAAATGTTATTAAAATTCGTTAATCATAATACACAAAAGTACTTTTTTAAAGTTAGAAAAATTCAGTATATTTCTTGACAAAGTTTTTTCCCCTGCTTTCCTAGCCAAATTCTTTTTGATAGTTAAGATATGTAAAATAAATATTAACTTACAAAAAAGATGTGTGAGCAATTAATTTTATAATAATGTATAGTTATGTGGATTTAAAATTTGTTTTTTAAGTGGTTTTTAAACTATATTGAAAGATAAATCACCATTTCACGATTTGTATCTAAGATATGAGCAGAAAGAAATTTATTACATGCCTATAAAAAAATTGAATTAATTACGCCAAAACAAATAAAAAAGATATCTCTACAAAAATAAAACTGGAGGACTATCAAATCCTTCATCCAAAAATTAAAACTCTTTTTTAAATTCCATCGTTATTCTTTAAACTATGGGCAATGTTTATGATACCCAATAAAATGTAAACGTACTTGTTCATTCACTCCTGGATATTCCAAATTATTAGCACGGATTTAAAAAAAAAACAACTGCGCACCCATTTCCGCGGCAATTCTAAAAGTCAGCACACTTTTACTCCCCACCCCCTTTCCAACCATTCAAATAACACTCCACCCCGTTGTCCTCACCATTTGATTATGGTTTTGAATAGTCTGTTTATTTAACCTTCTGAAACCGAAAATATCTGTCAATCATATCTTAACGGCACCCCGTTGCTGTAGTAACGAAAAGTTACCTTTTAAAAAACATTGTTGTTCTGTCATCCGAGTTGCAAACAACGCCATCTGTTGGTAGTTTTTGAAAATATGGATGTTGGGCTTGTGGATTGAACAACGTACTGTAGTTTTTGAAAATATGGACGTTGGGCTTGTGGATTGAACAATATACTGGAAACATCAGCCACGCTAGTGAGATTTAAGAAGGATGTAAGAGGAAAGAGAGGGGGCACCACTTGCTTTGCAGAAAGGAGACTAACTTAGCTTTGAAATGCCCTCGGAATAGCCTGTGACAAGCCAATTTTATCTAAGTTAGTTTCACCCTCTCTTTCCACCTATACAAACGCCTCACAAAAACGTCTTATCTCTCATCAGTTGGCTTTGGAATTCGGTGACGAGTACATCGCAATGAGAGTAAAAACCGAGTTCGCTCGCGTATTCTTTTTCTACTTTAGAAGAATTTTTTTGCGAGCACTATGGCAAAGAGTTCGGAAGAATGGCAAACTGTTATTTCTTCTAAAATACAGACAGAACTTCTTGAGGCTGTTGATCAAAAACCAAACTTTCAAATTTTGTACTAAATTTCATTGAGTTCTTGTGAATGTCTGTTTCATTGAATTTTATTTTTTCATACATATACGTAATGCAACTACGTAAATAAAATGTACTCTAATAAACTTAATTTTGATGAATACATGCTTTTATTTTATTTGCAATATGCTTTAACGCGAAAAAAAAATATTCCAGTCCTCCTCAGTCACGTGTTGATCGATTTTCACTGTATTTGGTTTTCTGTGTTTGCGGGCCGCTATTTGCCCATCCTTGATTCAAGTTACTGTTTTGTCTTTTAAGGAAAAGGAAAACTATTCAAGCGTGAAACTTTAGTGCACATGAAAGTGGGCCCCGTAAATAATCTTATCCGAATTTTAAAGCGTTGGAACATCAGCGTGTTCAAAAAGTTTTAGAAAGCAATTCAATAATTGTAAAATTACCACTTTTTTTATTATAAATATTAGAATAAGTATTAGCCTTTGTCCTTGGATGGCATACTTACCTGGCACTGGAGTTATCCTTGATCATTAAGGAGGATCTCCCGAGCAGAGGCCTACCATTGCACATCGGTAGGCTGACGTTCGCCACATCCGCAAACAGCGGTTGCTTGGGGTGCACAATTTTTGGTAGCGGGGCTGCGCCGTGCGCGGCCCCTATTAGCTTCGAAAAATAGATTTTCACCTTCCACAATGATCTCTTACCTCGTTATTGCTCGTACTGAATTTTGAAGTACTGTGGGCCGTAGCGAATGAGTTCGATCAACAACAATCGTTCAACTATATATAATTGTTTGGTAATTATGGTAAAGTAACCCGGACTTAATTTTTTTTTCTATTAATTCATATAAACTTTACTTTCCTAGAATATCCATTTGAATATTTGGTTAGAATAATAATATCTAACTTTTTATAACGTTATTCATTATTTTATTTGTTAAAATTTTGTGGAAATATTTGGTTTTCATCGAAGAAATTATTTTTCGAATTAATATTTTATGCAACATTTTTTTTAAAAAAAATACTTATTACTCTGCATGCTTGAAATGCCCCTTAATAATCATACCTTCGGAAAGATAATAATGTCTTGGGAATTTTTATAGATCAGTTTTTTAAAGAATTATAAGAGTACAAAATGTATACAACAATGTTTGAACTTTATATACTGTTCTTTCAAACTAATTTACATACATTGTGTTGCTGACATAAAACTTATTTTCATCTAAGGATGTATCTTAATTATAAATAGAAAACGCGTTCATATCAACTTTAAATGGCTCAAAACAACTTTTAAATCCCTCAGTTGGAAGTCACAGGGAGAGGTGTTCAAAATCTTGGGAGTCCGCGAAATCAGGCTGATACATAAAGGGAGGCGCGACGATCGAAAGTTTTAAGAACCGCTTTTTATTTTTCTTTTTTAACTGACACTGTTCAGAGACACCAGTAACTCGATCTAACCAACGAAATGCACCAAACTTGATGTAGAATAATGGTGGCATGGGATCCAAGTTTTCTGTATTAAAAAAATAAAATAAATTATCATTTAAAAAAACAACTAAAAAATACACTTTTATAGTGTGAATCTAACTAAAATGTAAAAAATAATTCTTAATATAAGAATAAAATGATTAACGAAAAAATTAATGTCATTGTGGTAAAAGTGAGGGGTGTGCTTTGTATTACATTTTTACACTAACTCAGCATTTCGGAATAGAACTAATAAAAAAATTATAACAATTAATATAGAGCACCCCACTCTTTTATCTCAATGACATTAACTTTCTCGTTAATCATTTATAATTCTTATATTAAGAATCATTCCTTTACTTTTTAGTTCGATTCACTATAAAAGCTTGCTTTTTAGTTTTTTTTTAAACTATAATTTATTTTTCATTTTTTAGTTCGATCTACAATAAAAGCCTTTTTTTTTTTTTTTTTTAGTTTTGATAACTATCATTTATTCTTTGTTGAATTTATCCTTCAGATTGATATTTGGAGCGGGAATTACGTGGCTGTGTTGAAATTAGTCTTACTCTTCAATGGATATTATTTACAAGGGTGATCCGGCGTTTAGAGATCCAACGCCCGGAGGGCGTTTCTTCTCCGTGTGAGTGAAACTGAAAAGAGAAAAAAAACAAAACAGGCCAAAAGGCGGGAGAAGCACAACAGCAGCTCAACAGAGCGGGGGGAAGGAAGAGAGAAGCAGCGCCCGAAAGGGTTGATCGGAGCTGACTGGGTTTCTTCGAGAGAGGAGAAAAAGTTGTTTTTTCGCCTTCCCGGGGGGGGAAGCGGTAGGGCAGGTTAGGAGAAACACCTCTTTTTCTTTTTTAGACGTGGCTGTGTGTTGAAAATACGTATTTCCAAAGGGTTCTCAGAAATTCTCGTTTCTAATCGAAACTTCGGGGTAGGTTTGTTGCACGGCAGGGGGGTCTGTAAGTTCCTGTGACTGGATAGCTGGTTTGAATTCTGATAGAGTCGTTGTGATGTGCAGTGAGAGTTTTTTAATTCTTCAGCGAATGGAGGTTATTTTTAGCTCTCTGTGGAGAATGATTCTTGGGATGTAAAAAGGAGCGTTTAATATTGTTCGAAGGGCTTGGTTTTGTAAAACTTGGAGCTTATTGAGAAGGTAATTTGCAGTGTTTCCCCAGATCTGGCAGGCATATAATATGACGGGGAGTAGATGTTGGAGGTAAATAAGTCTTTTCTTGTCGAGATTGAGTTTAGATTTCTTGGAGAGCAGCCTGTGTAGAGTATGAAGTTTTAATTTGAATTTCTTTGAGGTCTGAAGTATATGGTTTCTGTAGGTAAGTTTCTTGTCAAGTGTGACGCCGAGATATTGGACTTCGTCGCACCAGGGGATGGGGTTTCAAAATAATTTAAGAGGGTTGAGCTTATTCTTGAAATTTCCTTTCTTAAAAATGATAGCTTGAGACTTTGAGGTGTTGATTGAAATTCTCCATAAGGTGAGCCATTTTTTTTAATTTGTGATCAAGTAAGTTTGTAAGTTTTTCCGGACAGATTCCGGGGAGCGTGATTGAGAAAGAATGGCAGCATCGTCGGCAAACAGACAAACTTCCACCGTTGGAGAGGTGGGGAAGTCATATGTGTAGAGGCTGTAAAGGAGTGGAGACAGTATACTTCCTTGTGGTGTTCCGGCCTGGATGCTTCCAATTCTTGAGTGGATTGAATTGATTTTTACTTGAAAGGTTCTATTGCTTAGGTATTCATAAATAATTTTGATCAGGTATGGAGGGAGATTGACTTTAGAATTAGACCGTTGAAAACTTAGAACGCCGTTGTGCCAAACTCTATCGAACGCCTTTTCCACATCCAAGAAGATTCCTCCGGTGGTGCGGTGGGTATTGAAACCGTCAATGATTAAGTTGGTGGTACGGAGTAGTTGGTGGCACGTGGAAGTCTTTTTTCTAAACCCGTGTTGGAAGTCGGGGATGATCTGGTTAGAGTCCGAAAGGGCTTGGATTCTGGAAAGAAGGATTTTCTCAAAGAGTTTGGCGACGCAGGAGATGAGGCTGATTGGACGATAGTTTAATGGAAATTTCGGGTCTTTGTTTTTTTTCGGGAGGAGAGAGATGGTGCAGTGTTTCCAGATCTGAGGAAAGTATTGAAGTAAAAGGAATTTGTTGAATATTTTCGTGAGATAGGTTATTGCGTTCATCGGAAGTGACTTGAGGGCTATGTTCTTTATTTGATCGTGTCCTGGGGCCTTGCGGATGTTTAGTTTAGAGATGATGTCGCAGATTTCTTGAGGGGAGGTGAGAGGCGGGATGCTGGATGAATAACTATTTAAAAATCTTCTAATTGTCCTGTCCACTTTGTCAATGTGATCGTCGTCATAGGGGATTCTATTTTCGGTGAACGATTCTTCAAGATTGTCAACGAAACAGTCTGCTTTTTCCTTCGTTCCGAAGACCAAGCCTTGGGAACTAAGAATCGGGGGATAAATGATGTTATTGTTGGTATTATTTCCTGCTACAAGCTTGTGGAGGGTGTCGATATTTGCGTCTTTTTGGAGGGAATCCCAAACATGCTCCTTTGAGTTTTTCAGATCTGTGCGAATAATTCTTTGTAGTCGATTGATTTCTGCCTTGAGGGGAGGGTATTGAGTTCTTTGCCAAAGTTTGCGTAGACGGTTTTTTTTCTCGGATTTTGAGTCGGGTTTCGAAGGGGATATTAGATATTGAGTGAAGGATAGGCTTGAACTTGCTGGCTTGATTTACTGCATTGTGAATTTGGTTGTTGAAATTGACTATGGATTCTTCTAATTCTTCACTATTGTTGACTTGGGGATTTCCAGGGAGTGAGTTGGCTATGATATTTTGAAATTTATACCAATTGGTAAGGGTCTTGCAGTTTTGTTTAAATGGAATTTTGGAATTAATCGAAAAGACAAAGTGGACAGGGTTGTGGTCACTTGACAGGTCGGGGTGGACTTCAGCTGTGATATTGTTGATTCCACAGGTGATTCCAAAGTCGAGGGTGGAGGGCCTGCCGTAGGTAGGAACTCTTGTGGGCCCATTGGGGGCTGTGAGGAGGAAGCCATTAGCTCGAACAAGACGAACGATAGCATTGCCTGCTGGGTTGTTCTGGGGGGTTGCACTCCAAGAGGTATGTTTCGCGTTGAAGTCGCCCACGATGATGCACTGGGGTCTATTTCTAAATATCTTGAGGAGATCTGGGACGAGGTTTCCAACTGAGGTTCTTGGCGGTTTGTACAGAGAGCAGATTGTGATATTATTTGGCTGGCTTTCAATTACTATTGTTGTGGATTCCACAGTGCTGGTGTTGATTTTGATGCTGTGATGAGGGATGGATTTTTTGACGAGGACAGCTGTTCCCCCTCCTCGGTGGGTCAGCCTATCGCATCTGTGGGTGGAGTAATTTGCAAGGTTGAGGTCATCACTGGGTCGAAGGAAAGTCTCTTGTAGCGCAACCACGTCAGGATCTTCGTCAGCTATGTATGTTGTAAGTTCGTCCATTTTGTTCTGCAATCCGTCTGCGTTCCAGCTCATGATCTTAAAGGTGTTTCTCCCTCCGGGTGTGCTAATCATATTGGGAGATCAATTTGGAGGAGGGCGGCGACTTCAATGGCACGGTCGGCTAGTGGCATATCAGAGTTGCAGATGGCTATTACTTGTTTAAGCACTTGAAAGATTTCTACAACCTTGGGCTCACGCAGCTGCTTGAGTGTTTCGGCGATGGTTGATGGTGGGTTGGAGTGGAGGTTTGGCTTGTTGAAGGAGTGGGTGCTGGTCTCGGTCTGGGAACTGTAGCTGCACTCACTGGTGGGGGAGTGGGAACGCTTGCAGGGGCTGCACTCACTGGTTGGGGAGTGGTAGAGCTTGGATGGGCTGCTCTCACTGGTGGGGGAGTGGTAGAGCTTGGATGGGCTGCTCTCACTGGTGGGGGGTGTAGGCTGGTGCAGAGGTTGCTATAAATCTTGCTGCGTCGGCTTGGGTCGGTAGTCTTACTCTTCAATGGATATTATTTAATGGGTCTGAAGGGTACTTATTCTCTCTATTTACATGAGTTGGAAACCGTCGCCACCCAAAACCGAACTCCCTTTTTATTTTTTTTGTGTTCACATAAGTAGCTTCTAAACAGATCGAATCGGCAACTGGTCCGATAAATTTTGAAAAATTGAAAGTTGGCGCGATTTTGTGTGTTGTGTTTTGGAGTAGAAAACATACGATTTGGCAAGAAAAAACCTGGCGGGATAAGTGGCCGAACAATCCAATCGGACTTTGGATAGATGTCTACAGGAATGGAAATTTGTGTTTATTTTAAATTTAATTATATAGAGAACATACATAAAAAGATAAAATACATATAGTTAGCTTAATTTTTTTTATTTGTTTTACACATCTTCAGAGTAGTTAAGAGATATTTCTGCATTTAATTATCTAAAATAAGAACACAAAAATCTGATATGTAATTAAACATGTCATATTAAAACAAGTATATATATATATATAATTTATACTACTTTCAAACATTAGAAATGGAAATTACCATTTGTAAAATTATATATAAAAAAAATCATGTAACATTTTAAAAGTCTGTATTCGCAGCACCATTTTAGTAAAAAGATATTATTTATCGAGAATTTCATTCTGAATGTGGTAAAAAATTAAGACATTAAAATTTTTTAATTAAATTGTGTATATTATGGAAGATAAATTGGTGTGTATATATATTGAATATAAAAGTCCTGTTCTCTCCTGCATGGTCAAAATAATGTCATTTTTGAATTCATAATGCTTTTACACAAAAAAATAAAAATTATAAAGTATTTGTGTGGTGTATGTATTTATTATGTAGTATAGGGATTTCTTAACACATCTGTTTTTCAGAATTTGACTGGTATAAATTTGTCACAGAGATATATGTACAATTTTTTTTACTATGGATAACATTTATTGGTATTTGCAGAAGGGTTATCAAAATGTAAAATTCATTAATTTTGATGATAAGTTTTACATATAGACTATACACATATTATTGAAGTATAACACAATTTATTGAAGAAATCTATGCAATCCCAGCTGAAATGTATTAAGCATAAGAATACTCTGGATTTTAATTTTTACATAAGTATTAAAGTCTAAAAGGTTCATCTGTATTGATACTATCCTGCTTATAAATTTAAGTCCTGAATAAATTTGTTGTATTGAGTTATTTACAAATATTGACCCAAGAAGTGTTCTTAGATCAGTTCTATGATATTTATCAGTAATTAAGATCATGAAACCAAATATGATTTTACATATAAACATTTGATTCTGTAGTACATTTACTTTCTAAAAGCAATAGAAGTATTCGAAATTTTAATATAACCTTTTTCATTTCTCTATTTACCCTTAAAGGAATAACTTGACAAATTGCTGTTTGCAATAATCTACATCAATGCAAAATTCAGTAAAAAAAAAAAAGGTAATTTCAGAAAAATTTCAAAATTATTTTTAATGAGTTAATTGTCCAAAATCACTGATATTTTTGTGTGAGGTGTATTGACAGGGCAAATTTGGAGCACTTGTATATTATAATATAGACTCTCTAATTTCTTAAAATCATAAAACCGCCAAATGCTACGATATACAAACAAATGTAGAAAATGTTCATGATCATGTTTGAACACAGTGATTATAGTGATGTAATTTTTTTTTAAAATTCGGATGTATTTTTGATTGGCGAAATTAGTTGGCAGTTTAATATGTATGTTCCAAATTTTGGAATGGTATGAGTACTGATTTAGCATTTCTTAGACAAACTTTGTGAAGTAATTAATTTTATATTTGAAGTTAATATATCTTCAAACATGAAACTTCAGAGCAAGAATTCTGAATTTATTTTCTTAATATTGTTTCATTTTCAATTTTTTATAATATAAATATAATTATGTATAAAAGGATACTTAAGATGCATAATCAGTGATAACAAAATAACATGTCAATACATTAATCCAAATAAGTTTAATTTTAGATGAACTGAAGTATATTTAACACTATACATACAAAAACTGGTAGAAATAGGTATGCACATGAAGTGTTGGTATGTTCAGTGTAAAAAAATCAAATATTCCCATTAAAACAGAAGATAATGCTTCGTATATTTTAAAGAAACAGATTGTAGGAATTTTGTAATTAGTGTGAAATTCAAAAAAAAAAAGAAAATCCTTTGTCAATTTTATTTTGATGTAGTATATGGAATGTAAAGATATATTAATAAAAATAAAAATTAATGTAAGGAAAATTAGAGTGGTTTAAAAATAAATATAATAAGCTTTAATACTTAATATGTAATTTTACAGGCATGATAAACAAATCTTATACAAAGGTTTATTGTACTTGAAATTGTATTGGACATGAAAAAAATTGTATCGAGATATTTTACAAAAAATAGTTACATTGCCATTTTATATGTGTATTTGTTTTTTTTATTCGAAACTTCTTTCTATATGTTGCATGATTTAAGTATTCTAATTTGTTTTATGTACATTCATAAAGTTGATTGTATAGATTTAAGATCTGAAATTTTAAAATTCTTAGGATATTTCATTTAATCTGGTTAGTTAGTCAGTTAGATCCTCCATTTGTTCACTATTTGTCCTTATAGTATAGAGTTACATTCACACACATAGTCTACTTTATTTACTTATAGTGCATTCATGTAATGTTAAAATTAAGTATCAATAAATAATGCATATTAAAATGAGTATGATTATTGAATAAAACTGTCCGATAAGAATTTTCTGCTTCATTATATGAGACGTTTTCTTGAAAACAATTTAATTTGTTCTACTTTAAAATAATTTTATTAAAAAGCCTATTTCTTTAAGCATGTTTCTTAATTTATTTTTAAAAAGTCAAGTTCATTTCTTTCTGAATGTTGGAGACAGGCATTTCTAAAAAAATTCAAACCTTTTGAAGGGTAATAATTACAAAGGAATTCAAACTATAAAACATATCAAATATTTGTTTATAATGAGATTATTTTAGATATCCCAAACCTTTAAATGATGTTAAAAACAATTTCATTTCCATCACAGAAGAATTCCTAATTATTAATCAAAAACTTTCATTATTAACCAACTATTATTTGATACACTCTACTCTCAAAAAGTATAAATCTCTTCTTAAACATTAGAAATAGGTATGAAAATTTTTAAATAAACAAAAATATATCCATGTCATTGACAAATTTTATTATAAATTCATTTCCAAAATTATATTTACTTGCATTTCCTGTTTCTGAATATTCCATACTCTTCTATGAGAAATTATAGAGATAGTATTTCTAAGAACATTAAATATTTGTAGCTGGTATTTACTAAGGGAATCAGAGAATGAAAGGTATAAACATTAACATTTCAAAATGGGACCATTTCATATCTGCATGTTTCTAATAAATTACACTATTTTATGAATATATGAGTAGTGATACACTACATGTTCAAATAAGTAATTGTACACATATGAGAAGTTTTTCCAAATTCAATGGTCTCAATTCTATACTGTAAATCATTTTCGTGCGTAAATAAACATAATAAACTACATGAAAACAAAGGACTGTGATTATTAGGATGCTAAAAAATAATCTAGAACTATTAATAAATATATAAACACACTGCAAGAAGCTACCGGCTTCGCACACTAACACCTAATGACAAATATACTAAACTGAAACAAAAATTATGCTAAACAATTACGAAAAATACTTCATACCTAATTATTAAGCAAGGATAATGCAAAAATTTAATAAAAATAAATAAAATTTCAGAAATAAGCTTCACACACAAGAAGTAAACATATCAAGCATACGAAATTTACACACTGATTCAAAACGCGGGTTGCTATCCTTGATTTCGCCTAGGCGTCTCAATGTCTGTGAATCAACCTCATTGTTTTTTTTTTAAAATTTGTTATGTCTTTTTGCTAGGCGAAATTACTCGGCAGTTTAATGCATGTTCCAAAATTTGTGGAATGGTACGAGTACTGATTTAGCATTTCTTAGAGAAACTTTGAAATAATTTAATATTTTGCTAATGTGTAATTTGGGAAACTGAGAAGTTTCATGAAATTTAGGAATGCCCTGGTAAAAGAATCTTGCTTACAATTAGTACACAATGTGATTAATTTATTAATGATAAACTTTGATAACTTATCAAATTAATAATGATTTTTATTAATTTTCAAACATTAAATTTCTCAGAGTGAGAATTCTGAATCTTTTTTTCTGATGTCGTTTCATCTTCCATTTTTTTTTAAAGTATTAATGTAATATTTAAAATGATACTTCAGTTGCATATCAGTGATAATGAAATAACATGTCATGTATTTCTTTTATTCAACTTCTTTCAATAAGTTGCATGTTTCAGTATTCTAATTTGTTCTATGTAAATTCTGAAAGTTGACTATATAGAAGTGGATTTTATAATTCTGTCAGTTTGTTTGTGTGTGTGTGTGTGTGTATAAGATCTGAAATTTCAAAATCCTTGTGATATTTCATTTAATCTAGATCCATACCATATACAATTTCTCAAAAATACTATGAAAAAAGTTTAGTAGCTTACCTATTTGCAAATGTTATAGGCTTTTGCTTTCTAGTTTCTGGTATATTTCACACAGTTGGCTGACTAAAAGACTAGTTTTTGCCATTAATTTCTTTGAAAACAAGGGAAGACCATTTCAAATCTTACTTTTGTAAATGTATTGTATCCAAAAAAGAAAAAAAAGCATTAATTTGATTAACATAGTTTTGATAGTATTGGAATTAGAGTAAATAAAATTTGCAGAAACTTTGAAGAAAAAAATGTTTTTATAATTTTTTTGTTTACTATTAATTGCCTAATCACTAGGTGTTTAAAAATTAAAATTTTTATGTCATAAACCTAAAGTTAACATTTTAGAAATTCTATATAATTTGACCTTTTTTATCTATGAAATCTTTGATTTAGGAGATAATGTTCTTTGATTTTTTTTTGGTTCATTTTATTTGTTTGGGTTAATGACATTTAATACTCTTTTGTAAATATTTTTAAAAATTAATACTTCTTGTAAATAAATTGCAAAAAGCCATTCATAAGATTTTCAGAGAATTTTATTAAATATTATCATCAATAAGATAAAAATTGAGGTATAATAATTGTAAAAGATATTATGCATGTTGAATATTGGCAGATAGATTTGTCCTTATAGTATAACGTTACTCTTTCAGATAGTCTGATTTATATAGCAGATCATGAAATGCTTTATTTACTTATAGTGCATTCATGTAATGTTAAAATTAAGTGTCGATAAATGATGTATATTAAAATGAGTATGATTATTAAATAAAACTGTATACGAGAAATTTTCACGGAAACAATTTAATTTGTTTTGCAATATCATTTTATTAAAAAGCCTATTTCTTTAAACATGTTTATTAATTTATATATTCAAAAATATCCAATTAATTTATTTCAGAATGTTGGAGACAGACATTTTTAAGAAAATTCAAACCTTCTGAAGGGTAATAATTACAAAGGAAGTCTGTATAAAGCATATTTAAATGTTAGTTTTTTTATAAGATTATTTCAGATACCCAAAACATTTCAATGATGTTAAAAGCAATTTTATTTCCATCTCAGAATTCCTAATTGTTAAACAAAAACTTTCATATTAACCAACTTTAGTTAAAAAGCTAAATTACAAATTTTGTTTGTAAAAAAGTGTTTATTTTCCTTAATGTGCAATGTTTTCATAAATTAATAATTTCACAGATTAAATGTAAAATGTTCGGGTAGAATTTTGCAACTCAATTTTGAAGCTGATGTCTTCAACCGATTGAGCTGAAATTTTGTATACACTTTTAATTTGGATGACAATGCATGTTTTGACGATTTATACCCCGATATCGACCTAGTTATTGTAACGAACTTGTTTAGGTGTTAAGGTGAGCATGTTTACAATAACACGTGTTGACCAAAAGCTGGTAGAGCAGTTGTTTAGCATGCGAGAGGTTCCGGGATTGATTCCCCGCGCCTCCAATTGTTACTATTTGTGTAAAATATTATTGAAATTCGTTTAATTTGGTACAACGAGATATATTTTACAATACTTCCACTCTGCATACGTACAAAGAATGTTATATTTTTACTGTGTGACGAATCTATACGGAACTTTATCACTAACCTTCTGAGTCGACCTTTTTAGGGAAATTTAATTCCCTACCTATTTCCAATCAACTCCAAAAAGCGGACAGGATTCCTTGTTATGCAGATTAGATTAAGTATTTAAGTCAAACGAAATAGTAAAGTTAGAGCAGTAGGAGATAGAGATTGAAGCAGAAAGTTATCGTGGATTTAAATTGAAGATTTCTTGTTAGAGATATTTAATCTCAAGAATTGAGATTCCGAGTGGTAACTATTGATTTGTATTTAAAGTCTCATTAAAGTTTTAGGAGTGAGATTAAAGTTAAATGTTCAATAAGAACATTATTAAATATAATTCTGGGATCTCTTATCGTGGTAATCTTTGCGTGATCGTTATTTAATTGTTAATTAATTTGATCATTAATTAAGTTAATTTAAAGGATATTTATTATCTTTAAAACCTCATAATACTAGTTAGAAAAACTTCTCAATAAGTCTTTGATTCTATTTGCAAAAGATAACCAAATAAAGAAAGTTGTTTATAAAAATGGCTACTGGTTCTTACATGACTCCTATTTATTCTCGTTCTCAAAGTGAGGTCCTAGGAGACCTTCACAACTGTTCTACAGGGAACACTAAGAGAAAGACAGATCTATCATACTATTTCTATTTACTTTGATACATTCTAAGATATCTATTTACTCGATTCTAGTTTCTCCCGTAACACTTATAATTGACCTAGTTACTGTAACGATCTTGTTCAGGTGTTAAAGCGAGCATGTTTACAATAACACAGGTGTCGACCAGGAGTGTAGATCAGATGGTAGAGCGCTCGCTTAGCAGGCGATAGGTACAGGGATTGATACCTTGCGCCTCCAATTATAATTTTTTTGTTTCGTGTAAAATATTTATCTGTACTACTTTGCAATACTTCTACTCTGTACACGTATAAAGTATGTTATATTTTACAAGCTTTTATTTAACTTGCAATGTAAATTCGATGTCTTCAACCGATTGAGCTGAAATTTTGTATACTCGTTTAGTTTGGTTGACAATGCATGTGTAAAGGACAGTTTTTGTAGAGATTTTGTCTCGCTAGATGGCTGCACCTGTCAACTGTTTTTCGAATCCGCGAAACATGGTATATGCAAGATAAAAATTAATTCTATTCAAATAAATGTTAAACTTAAATAATAATTGTTAAACTTATTTTATATAAATGCATTTAATTTCTATTAATTTTTAAAATGATTTTCATAATTTATATTTCTGTTTTTATATTTTTACTTGTGTAGTCCTATCGATTATATTATGCTTAACTGCAACATAACTGTATAAAATACTGAAAACGTGGCATTTCTGTGTACAACGTGTAGATCTAGCTTTGCCGCCGTTGAACGAACACGCAGAATAAAATTCCAGTAGATATTGATTAAGTCTGAAGAATGAATTAATGAAAACTCAACACACTTGAGTATTTATTAGAGTGCTATGAAACAAGCACCTAATAACTGGTGACCCCGGATTTTATTTACTGGAAAATGATAAAATAGCGCATTGGCTAACAAGATCGTGGAAATGGCGCCAAAAACAATTGATGCTGCAGTAGTTCAGAAAAATTCCTTAAGAGTGGATGAACTCCTGTCTAAATTAGTAAGTCTTGAAGAACAACTTGCCTCTTTGAAGCTACAACGAAAATTCCGGAGCTCTAGCCCTCATCAGCATCAGAGAAGTAGAAGTCGCAGCAAATCAAGGTGCCGCTACAATCCTCAAGGAAAATATTGCTATTACCATTTCCGATTCGGGAAGAAGTGCCTCCCTGGTAAATGCGTACAGCCGTGCAGTTTCAATGAGCCGGGAAACGAATCCCAGCAGTAGACGCCGCGGCGAGTCCTGCTGCCGACATTTTAGGCCGCAAATTCCGGTTATTTTTTAAGGACAGAGAAACCGGATGTCAATTCCTTGTGGATAGCGGAGCAGATGTCTCGATCCTCCCTTGCTCCCTTGGACAAAAACGAAAGGTGAGTGCCAAGCCTCTCAATATAAATTGTATGCTGCTAATGACACTGAAATTCCAACATATGGTCTAAAAATTCTCACGCTGGATCTAGGCCTAAGACGCCCATTTCAGTGGGCGTTTATTATTGCCAAAGTTAAGCGAGGAATCTTAGGTGCTGATTTCCTTCAGAAATTCCAGTTGCTGATAGATCTGCACAACAGGAAATTAATCGATGGAGTAACAAATCTTTCAATTAAAGGAGAAGTTGCTACCATCCAAGAAAATAATGATCTCAGCACAGTCAATAGAGCCTCCAAGTATTTCAACCTGCTTAAGTCGTATCCTGATTTAACCAAGCCAAACTTGGTTAACAGAGTTGTCAAACATGGAGTAAAGCACCACATCCTAACAACTGGCCAACCGGTTTATTCGAAGGCAAGACAACTAGCCCCTGATAAGTTGAAGCTGGCGAAGCAGGAGTTACAGTTTATGCTGGACAACGACATTATTAGACCCTCAAAATCTCAATGGGCAAGTCCATTGCATTTGGTTAATAAAAAGGATGGCACATTAAGACCATGTGGCGATTACAGGCAACTCAACGCACAGACAATACCAGATCGGTATCCAATTCCTAGAATTGAGGACTAATCACATCCTGAAGGATAAAAAAATATTTTCCAAGATAGATCTTGTAAAGGCATATTATCAGATACCTATTGCTGAGGAAGACAAAGAAAAACTGCCATCACCACCCCATTTGGCTTGTACGAGTTCAATACTATGAGTTTTGGACTGAGGAATGCTCCTTCAACCTTCCAACGCTTCATTACTGAAGTACTGTATGGACTCGACTTTGTTTTCCCGTATCTTGATGATGTACTTGTTGCCTCATCTACTGAAGAGGAACACAGTGAACACCTAAAAATGGTATTTGAAAGATTCCAGCAATATGGACTTCGATTAAATGTTTCCAAATCAGTGATGGGAGCTGCCCAAGTTGAATATTTGGGATTTCTGATCACAGCAGAAGGTTCTCGGCCATTGCCAGAAAAAGTTCAAGCTATCGTAAACTACAAACTACCAGAAACTATTCATGACCTGCGGACGTTTCTGGGCATGATAAATTTTTACCGAAGATACCTAAAAGATGCTGCTAAGATTCAAGAACCTCTACATGAACTGTTAAAAGGAGCGAAAAAGAAAAACCGCAGAAAAGTACATTGGACTGATGACATCAGGAGAAGTTTCGAAAAATGCAAAACTGACCTTGCCGAAGCTGCTCTTTTATCCTTTCCAAGATCTGGACTACCCCTATCACTTTGCACAGATGCATCAGATTTTGCTGTGGGCGCAGTACTCCAGCAGTTAGAAAACGAGGGTTGGAAACCAATAGCTTTTTACTCAAAGAAGCTAAATGAAACACAAACAAGGTATAGTACCTATGACCGAGAACTATTGGGAATATACCTTTCAGTGAAACATTTCAAACACCTGCTGGAAGGGAATGATTTTGTTATATATACTGACCACAAGCCTCTGACTTTTGCATTTAAGCAAAAAAATGAAAAAGCATCACCAAGACAACAACGACAACTTCAATACATTTCAGAATTTAGTTGTAACATTCAACATGTATTGGGTAAAGATAATGTTGTTGCAGATGCCCCTTATCCAGAATTGATTCAATTTCTGAAATCAACTTTGAGGAAATTGCAGAAGAGCAAACTGCTGACGAAGAGTTGCAAAAATTATTGCACAAGAATTCTCTAAAATTTAAACCTTCGACATTGCCATCTGGAAAAAACTTTGGTGTGACATCTCAACGCAAAAAATTAGGCCTTACATTCCACAAAAATTTAGGTTTCAAATATTCCAACTAATTCATGGCTTAGCTCACCCTGGTATTAAATCTACAGTAAAACTGATGACTGAAAAATATGTCTGGTCAGATATTAAAAAGCAAGTCAGAGAATGGGCAAAAGCTTGCATTAGATGCCAAAAATGTAAAGTCAGCAGACATACAAAATCTAAATTGGGAGAATTCGAACAACCAGATGAAGGGTTTAGTGTAGTTCATATAGATCTCATTGGAAAACTACCACCTTCAGAAGGGATGCAGTATTGCTTAACCTGCATTGACCGATTCTCTTGCTGGATGGAAGCAATTCCTATACCTGAAATAACAGCTGAAATAGTTGGGAGAGTATTTTATGAGAAATGGATTTGCAGGTTTGGAGTACCTGCCAAATTAGTTACAGACCAAGGTCGACAGTTTTAGGCAGAACTATTTAGAAGCATAGCTGCAATATGTGGTGCTAAAGTAGCCCACACAACATCTTACCACCATCAATGTAATGGGAAAGTAGAACGTTTGCATAGGACCTTGAAAGGTGCTATAAAAGCTCACAACAATATTAGGTGGACAGAGTCATTACCCACTGTGTTGTTAGGTTTAAGAACTGCCATAAGACCTGACATTAGTTACACAATTTCACAGATGGTCTATGGTACTTCCATTAAATTACCTGGTGAATTTTTTGATCCCCCTACTATTAACATGGACCCACAGAATTTTGTTGCCAAATTACAGCAACACATGGCAGAGCTAAAGCCACTGAAGTCTCCTAGCAACAGGAAGCAAAACATCTTTGTGCATAAAGATTTGAAATCCTGTTACCATGTGTTTATTCGTATCGACAGAGTTAAAAAAGCATTAGAACCACCATATGAAGGACCATATACTGTACAAAAAATGTATGATAAGTATTTCACAATCTTAATCAAAGATAAAGCAGTTAATATCTCTGTAGATAGACTGAAACCTGCCTATTTGTTAGCAGTGGACAATCAAAATGAACAAACTAGTGTTGGAAAAAAAATGAGATTTCAAATTGGAAAGAACTTTCCCCAATGCCTGATGAACAATCTACTACCAGCTGTGGCAGAAAGATAAAAAACCAGTAAGATTTAGAGAATAAACAAAATAGCAACTATTATGTATGTAAGTGTTAAAGTTTGAAATTCCTTTCACTTATTACTAGTAAACAGTTATTAAAAATTAGTAAATTTGAAAATCACCATTTATAAAAATGTATCTAATTGATTAAATATATTTCTTTTGATAATGCTATTCAGGTACATATAGTGAAAAAGTTATAATAAACACTGCTTTAAATGTTGTAAATATGCTTATAAAATGACAATGTATGTTTATTCCTGGATTTTAGAATTGAAAATTGACTCTTAATTGGTTATATATACATGTATGATTTTATGCTAGTATTGTGAAATTTAAATAATTATTCTTCCACTATCCTGATATAACCTCATCAGTAAGTTGTAAGCAAAAGTAGAATTGTGTGTAATTTCATAACAGCGAGAATTTAAATCAAACAAAAGCTTTGTAAATAAAAATAAATTAAAGAGCATGATGTAAAATGTTCCATATATATTCTCGCATTCAAATTAATATATGTTATACAAAGTTCAACTTTATGTCACAAATAATTATTCATTCCTACTGTTTTTTACATTGTCGACAGAAATTCTCTCATTAGTATTACAATTTGTGGGCATCTCATCTCTTAAATGTGTTACAGAATGTATTTTTTTTCATGGGAAAGTATGTATTTTAACAAAATTACCTATTATGTATTTAATAAGGAACATAAAGTTTTCAGGATATCAATATAAATAGATGTGTTAGCATCAAATTCTATGTTTATAAATAGACATGTGTTAGCATCAAATTCTATGTTTATAAATAGATATGTGTTAGCATCAAATTCTATGTTTATAAATAGATATGTGTTAGCATCAAATAAAATGTGTATAAATAGATACTGTTTTCCATAAAAAGGCTCAATTGTGGTAAATGGATTGTATTAGTGATTAACTGAGTTATAATTATGTGGTGAATTGAAACTAAAGTTTTCTGGTATTCTTTCTTGTAAATAGGAAGTTTTCTGTATGTTATATATTATAAAATTACCCATTGTGTATGTAAATATGAAAATTGATTTTTTTTAACACTATTGGATTTTTGATATGTTTCATAATAGTCCAAAAAAATTAAGGTGTTGTCATTGCAGAGTAACTGGAAATGTTTTTTTAATGGCATGTTAACTTTCATTGGAATATGAATGATTTTTTTTCGCAAAATATTTATGTACTTCTTAGTTTCCCACGTTCAAATATTGACTGAGTTTTGTGTATTTGCAAAAGTATTTTGTAGTTTATTCTTTTTTTTGAGTTATTGAATATCTTATATGTACTCTTTTTTGACTTTGTTTAAATTTGATTGTTGTTCAGTATAAATATTCCTTTAAAGTTATTGCTGAACATTTTAGTTGTATTTTTCCATGTATTTTTTATGAAACAGGAAGGTAGCTGTGTTTAAATATTTTTAAACTTGTAGCATATTTTGTGCACTAAGACATCTGTAGCAATCCTGTAGTAGTAATTTTGTGTTGTGTAATGTAATGATTAGTAATGATTGTGTTAAAAGCGGTTTGTATAAGTTTAACTTGTAAAAAAAATGAAATTATAATCTGTTCAATAAGTCTGAAACTGTCCCTGCCATATATTTTTTCTTATATCGTAACTTTGTTACTGGCAAGGGAGTAATGTAAAGGACAGTTTTTGTAGAGATTTTGTCTCGCTAGATGGCTGCACCTGTCAACTGTTTTTCGAATCCGCGAAACATGGTATATGCAAGATAC
Organism: Trichonephila clavipes; assembly: GCA_019973935.1. Classification (NCBI taxonomy): domain Eukaryota; kingdom Metazoa; phylum Arthropoda; class Arachnida; order Araneae; family Nephilidae; genus Trichonephila; species Trichonephila clavipes. The sequence goes on along the minus strand of BMAU01002708.1, from coordinate 73,201 downwards.
ACATTAATTCTCTATTCAAATAAATGTTAAACTTAAATAATAGTTGTTAAACTTATTTTATATAAATGCATTTAATTTCTGTTAATTTTTAAAATGATTTTCATAATTTATATTTCTGTTTTTATATTTTTACTTGTGTAGTCCTATCGATTATATTATGCTTAACTGCAACATAACTGTATAAAATACTGAAAACGTGACATTTCTGTGTGTACAACGTGTAGATCTAGCTTTGCCGCCTTGAACGAACATGCAGAATAAAATTCCAGTAGATATTGATTAAGTCTGAAGAATGAATTAATGAAAACTCAACACACTTGAGTATATATTTATTAGAGTGCTATGAAACAAGCACCTAATACATGTTTTGACTATTTATATTCCGTTATCGCATATAGTTAAAAAGGCTGGCATTTAGTTAAAAGACTGCATGGCCTGGCATTGCACGGGCTTTCTCTACTTTTATGAACTTTTTCTTTTCTGCACAAAATCAGCATTTCTCTCTAATAATCTTTTTCAAAATGAATTCCAACCCCCACCCTCCTCCGTTAGGCCGATGTTGCTGGGGCTTTTACCTAGTGTATAACTTAAAACTTCCTGTTTCGAAATTTTTCCGCTTCTTTTCTTTGTCAGACAGGTTTACTTCCCCCCAGCGTTGTACGAACATTATTAAATGCCTAACATATTGTCATGAAAATTCCCCTTCCCCTGTCGCTATCAGAGCTCTCGAGAAAGTGAATATTCAATTATTCTTAAACAGCTTGACAGGTGCAGCACTCTATTGGCACAAAAAGTAATAAATTATTGCACAAAAAAAATTCGTAAAAAAGTTTTCGACATTTTATTTTTTAAATCACTAACTGTTAAAAGCAAAGTATGAGTTTTTTTAAAAAATCAATTTCATATAAACGCATCGATAGTGTTTCATTTTAGAAAAAGTCATATGGAAAGTATCGTTGTTTTGAAAAAAAAAGAAAAGAAAAACATGCTGTATAGTGACAAAATAAATCATCTTTCCAATTACAAAATTGCTGGCGAAGTTATTAAATGCACGAATAAAATTTTGAGTATTTTTTTAAAACAATCATAAAAACTAAGCGTTGGTGTTGTTTATAACCCGGGGTCAAAAGTTAATAATCCAGCATTCTAAGCGTCCAAACCACAAAATCTTCGGAAAAAAGAAAAAAAAAGACCCTCGTAAAATAAAAGGAAGAGATATTCAATTTCGCATTGCGTTATTTGTTAAAATTTTAATTTTGGGGGGCTTCATTTTTAAGTTAATGCCTTCAAACTTCATATATTGATTGCAAACAACGGTAATTTTTAAATGAAAAATGTAACAAACATAATGCTTTAAAACTTCTCGCAAAAAGGGGAAAAAAACGAAAACCACAACTTTTTTAAACTGTAATTTTTAAGCAATATTTTCAAACTTTGTGCATATTACGGATAGTATCGTTCTACACACGGAAAAAAAATTTCACGAGATTATTTTTATAAATAAAGAAATTATTAAGTATTTAAATAAAATTTTGAGTACTTTTTTAAAAATCGTAAAAAAAATTGTCATTTTGTTTTTTAAATGACTGATTCTGAAAGAGAAAAGCATGAATTTCCTTAGTGTAGAATATCACTTCAGCAAACGATGTACCCCCTTGCTTATATGTAATGTGTCTGATTATGATAAAATGATAAGAGTATTTGCATGGATTTTAAGATTTGTAAATAATTGTCGCAAAGACTATAACAAATGTAAGGAACATGAACTTTCTGTTGCTGAAATTGAAAATTCTGAGAAACAATTGATTCGTTTAACTCAGACATATTATTTACCTGATGTGTTGAATCTTTAAAATTTGTTACTTTTATTGATAATGATAATATTTTAAGAGTAAAATCTAAAATAACTGAACGAAATGATGAAAGTTCTTTTTTATATCCTATATTGTTACCTGATAAATGTAAATTTACAAAACTTTTGATTAGATCTATACACAAAAAGAACTGTCATGCAGGAATCCAAATAATGCAATCATTAATTAGAGAAAGGTTCTGGATTATCAGAGCTAGAAAAACTATTAAGAGTATTTTGAATGAATGTTTTATTTGTGCTCGTTTTAAAGTGAAACCATTGTCAAGCGGACCATCACCTTTACCACCAGACCGCGTGAATGATTGCGCGATATTTGAAGTTGTAGGAATTGACTTAGCTGGACCTCTCTCTCTCTCTGTTTTTAAAAACTAGTGAAAAGGTATGGATTACATTGTTTACTTGCGCAGTCTATTGCGAAACGAAACGAAAATTAGATTTAACGGGTGCCAGCGAAATGAATCGCTTATACCCAATTTCGCGGAGAGAAAGTATCAATGAAAATAAATATCTGAATACACTCCCCCGCAGGGGGGGAGGATGGAGGAAGAAGCGGTCTAACTAAAACGAGACAAAAGTACGTTACGAGGGCAGGAATGGAGGAGCGCAAGGGAAGGGGCTTAACAGCCCCAAAAACGCGTTCGAGGAGCACCAAAAACGCAATCGGAATGGAGAAGCTGCGGGATTTTTTTTGCAGCTGGGATGAAAAAGAGAATGGAGACTGCAAGACAGAACTTGCAGCCGGAACAATTGTGGAAATTGAAGCAGGAGCCAGCTTTAATCACTGATCCCAATTCTGATGTAGGCAAATGCATTTAAATGTTGTTTAAGTGTGGCAATTTAGTATTATTGTTGTAATTACGGCGGTTTTAAGGGCAGATTCCATTTTGTCGTTTTGTAAGCAAAATTTATTTTAGAGTGAGGATACGTGAATAGTGTTTGTGCTTTAATTACTGGGTTGTCGTGATTTTGAATTGAAGTAAAAACATTTCTAGAAGTTCTAGTGATGTAATTATTTATCGGCTCCATGTGTAAGTCGTGATGTATGACACTATTTCTAACGTACCAAGGTGCGTTAGCAATAATTCTAAGAATTTTATTTTGGATTATCTGAATGCGTTTTGTGTGGGTCGGGGCCGCGGCCCCCCAAATGGGGGACCCATACGTTATTGTTGGGCACAAAATTTGCTTGTACAGTATAACTTTATTTTCAAGGGAGAGAGTTGAGCTTCTCCCAATAAGGGAGATAGCTAACGCTATTCTACCCCAGAATTTGTCTGAAAGATAGTCAATATGATTCTTGTAAGTTAGTCGACTATCGAGATATAAGCCCAAGTAACGAACGACCGGGACCCACCGAATGTTGTCATCGAAAAGAGTGAGTTCAGTTTGGGGGTCAATGACGCCCTATTTTCTGAAAACAATGGCTTGTGTTTTTTCTACATTTATAGCTATTCTCCAATCTGTCAACCATTTCTCTAGTTTGACGAGGAAGTGTTGCATAGTTTTAATTGTGCGCAGTCTATTGCGCACTACATCTTGAATTAGTAAACGCTTTATCTTCTGATGCCTTTTTTGCTAGCCCTTAGGCGTTTCATTGCCAGGCGCGGGAGGCCCAGGATAATTTACTGTGATAACGGTACTAATTTCCGAGGTGCTTTCAATGACCTTGCGAAATTGGATTGGCATAATATATCGAGAGAAACATCAACTCAAAAAATAGTTTGGAAATTTATACCACCCACCGCCGCATGGTGGGGAGGCTGGTGGGAAAAGTTGGTTCGCATTATCAAGGAACTATTGAAACGTTCTCTTGGAAAATCAATATTGTCCTATGAAGAATTGTCTACAGTGATTTGTGATTGCGAATTTTTAATCAATAGTAGACCTTTAACTTATATATCTGAAAATCCACAGGAATTGATCCCTCTTACTCCAGCAATTCTTTTAATAGAGAATCGCTGTTCCGATACTACCGATATTGACGAATTGAATTCGAGAGACTTAAGAAAAAGAATGAAATATAGAATTAAACTTTTAAGTGATTTAAGACAACGTTTCAGGAAAGAATATCTAAGTGAGGTAATACAAAAACAGAATGATAATCGCGTGCGGGAACCCCGAATTGGGGAAATGGTCTTAATTGGAAACGACAATAAGAAACGTTTGTCTTGGCCTATAGCTAAGATTATAGAATTAATCCCTGGTCGAGATGGGGAAATTCGAACCGTTCGGCTAAAAACTCAACATGGAACAGTAATACGCCCCTTGCAACGTATCTTCCCTTTGGAAGTACAAGCGATTGCTAATAGCGATAAGGAGTTGAAAAAAGAATCAATTTCTGTTAAAAGTACTAAACCTGAAAAGGTCTTGAATACTAATGATGCAATTGTAAAAAAATATACTTCTTCTGGAAGATTGGTTAAAGAACCGAAGAGACTTGATAGTAGGTAGAAAAAGCCGATTCTGCTGTAAAGGCGGTGCAGGCGGTTGCAGGCGGTCGACGGCAGTGCAGAGTTGAGTTGTTTCGTTCCTACTGACGAGTTGAGTTGTTTCGTTCCTGCTGCCGAGTTGAGTTGTTCGTTCCTGCTGCTGAGTTGAGTTGTTTTCTCCTGTTGAGTTGTTTCGTTCATGTTACCGAGTTGAGTTGTTTTCTCCTGTTGAGTTGAGTTGTTTCGTTCCTACTGACGAGTTGAGTTGTTTTTCTCCTGCATTGGCTTTGATTTTCGAGCTGAGGGGGCGAGTTGAATTGTTTTTTTTCTACAGCTAAGTTGAGTTGTTTTTAAAAAATGTGCACAAAAAATGGAAGTATGGGAATGTTAAACGTGCTCATGGCGCCACCTATTGATTAAAATGTACACTAATTATAGATTTTAAAATGATGGAAGTAAATAACGCTCAAATAAAAAAAAATAAATCCAGATTCAAACTCACGGCCTCAGATCAAAATGTCTCCACAGGACAATAGTTTTCAGTTACGCTAACCATTATCCTATGAAGGCATACAGACCTGAAGAAAACTTATGTTTATAATCTCATGAATTTAATTTTGCAGGCGAAGCAGACGGCGACATGTTTTAAAATCATTTTCTTGATTAAAATGAAATAAAAAAATATTTAATTTATATTATTTTTTAATGATGTGTAAATTTTAATTCAGTATAATGATTACATACACACACAGTAAAGATACAAAGTAAATTGATTATTCAGAAAAATGTGCCGTAGTATACTCGTCATCAGCGTGAACGGGTTACGATTTAACTTGTTTTAGCTTGTCTGATCTTGATTCTACAAGACGGCGACTGAATTCTACGTCAGAAATTATCTCAATGCTTAGAGCGGATGAATACATTGCTTTCAACCACTCAGCGAACGCCGCTCAAGTGTAATTCGGTTGATATGCGTTAGACACTTATCACATTTTAGTTCACAATTCATTTCGTTTGTTAGTATTGCGGTGGGCTGTATTCAACAAGAAAAAATATGGTGATGTCTGAAACACATAGTGAAAAACGAAAGTTTGGAAAAGCCGGGGAATCTTCTGTAAATAAGAAAGCCAGAGGAGAAGTTTCAAAAGTAAGTAACAACATTAAATAAATTTAATATGTAATTTTTATAATGTTTTTACACATTTCTGATCTTTATTAATTTTGTTATATTATTTTCAGAAGTATGGAAAATTTACCGAGGATTGCATACCAGATGGAGTATTTCCAATTGGAGATGATGTTTTTGTCTTTGCAAGCACCTATTATGATTCCGCATCAGTACACATAAGACGTTTCAAGAAATATGGCAAAACATACTACCCAACTCCCGAGGGAATAACATTAGACCCACGGTGGATCGAATATATCATGCGTAAAAAGAAAGTGCCGGAATCACTGGAGGAATTACCAAGTGGACTTTTCCCTCCTGAACGACACATTCAAATAACTAGTGAGAACTCTTCATTGATTTTACTTTCAAGCGCATTAAATACAGTCCGGATAAAGAGCCCACTTTTAAAGAAATAACCATATCCCGAGAGCAGTGGGCTGAAATGATTAAAAAATATGGTGCTATTGAAAATGCTGCTATAGACAATATGTTTCAGTGTATGGACTTTTAACTGCATATAAAACCTTCTGCGAAGGCCCCATAGAAAATACATTACCTTCTTCTTTGGATGTTAGTCTGGGTCAACAATACTTGACGCAAATTTTGAAAAAATCTATTTGTAGCCTCCTGAACGAAAAAGGATTGAAACAGCCTCAGACTTTCGCTGAGGAGTTATGGGGGAATCGCGAAGAAACATTTAATTCATATGTTTCATCACTTGAAGCTAATGAGATAGCTGATTGTTTTTATCATAATCTTTTTGAAAATGAACACTTTTTATTGTTAAAACCTGTACATTATGTAACTCAAGAATTTTTAAAAAATCTTCGCTTGGATATTATTTTAAGAGAAGTAAGAAACATGTTATGTCCACCTGATTGTTTTGAATACTATGAGGATTTTGTTTAAAGATTTTTATAAGATTCACACAATATTTAATTTTTTATAAATTTGAATAAAATTCTTTTTTTTATATGCTGAATTTGAGTTCTTATTATTTTTATTGTTTGTTAGTTTAATTTATGTTGAAATCGTTTCACATCTTAAAAATAAATAAGAGTATTTTTAAAAGAAATTATCAAAGTATGTACAAGTGATATTTTAAATGTATTTCATATGAAAGTGAGAAAATTTATGCTCATGTTTTTATACATAAACTTTTTGCCTTTCCCAAAAAAGTATATAATAATATAACTATTCATTGTAATAGTCATTCAATCAAGTTCTTTTCATCGGTAACAATGCATCAAGATTTAGCAGCGTTTTACGAAAATCCTGAAGTTCCAAATAGCTTCGGGGGTGTGGAAGCATTACATCGCTCTGTAAAAGGGAAATATAGTAAAAAAGATGTGAAACATTGGTTATCGCAGAAAGATGCTTACACTCTTCATAAACCTGTTCGACATAAGTTTCAGCGGAATCGAGTGTTTGTAAGTGATATTGATCGTCAGTTTCAAGCGGATTTAGTCGATATGCAATCTTTAGCAGAATTTAATAAAGGGTATAAGTATTTGTTAACTTGCATTGATTTATTTTCAAAATTTGCTTGGGCAGTTCCTCTGAAAGATAAATTTGGAAAAAGTGTAAAGTCTGGGCTATAGAAATTATTTTTAAAGAAAGGAAGCCTAAAGTGTTGCAAACAGATGCCGGTAAGGAGTTTTTAAATAAAATAGTTCAAAATTATTTAAAAAATCTGAATGTAAATTTTTTTTTACAAATAACGAAACAAAAGCTAGCATTGTTGAAAGGTTTAATCGGACATTAAAAACAAAAATGTGGAAATATTTCACTGAATTTAACACTAAAAATTACATCGACGTCATTGATAAATTAATACACAGTTATAATCACTCGTATCACCGTTCAATTAAAATGGAACCTGTTTCTGTAAGTAGACATAACCGGAAGCAGGTATTAAAAAATTTATACGGTGGTCTAAGAAATGAGAAACCTAAAGCCCCTAGATTTAAAATTGGTGATATTGTACGCATTAATAAACAAAAACTTCACTTTGAAAAAGGATACGAACAAAACTGGAGAAGAGAACTTTTCATAGTTTTTGAAATCGTGCAAAGAATTCCGATTGTTTATAGATTAAAAGATTTACAAGGTGAAGAGATTAAAGGTACTTATTACGAAGCAGAATTACAAAAAGTTGTCGACTCTGGTTTCTACCCTGTAGAGAATGTTATCAAACAAAGAAAAAGAGGAGGAATCACTGAATATTTTGTTAAATTTTTAGGCTATCCTGAAAAATTTAATGATTGGGTGACTGATATTCAAAAAGTATAAATAGTTAAACTTTTTTTGCCGACTCATTTTCAAAATGTCTTTCTACGTAACATTACCTTCTGATAGTTCTATGCATTTCTTTCCAGAAAACAAAATATCTCATTTCAAAACTCAATTACCCTCTCCTGTTTGTTTAAATGGTGAATGGGAAGTGGGATTGTCTGAAATAATCTACCCTCATTCTTGGCTTAACGTAAATGAAACTAACAATTATTTTCTATACAAAGCTGGTGACGGCAATATCTCTTCAACTGTTAAGCGAACAATTGATGTGGGTTGTTATAAACAATGTTAGATATTATATCAGCCGTACAACTTGATTACCCAAAAATCCTAATCGGTTCACAATAATTTTGGCTAAAGCAACAAAGCGGGTGAAAATTAATGCAGTTCAAGGTAAATGATTCACTTTTCCTAGAAAATTTAGGCGAGTTGTTAGGATTCAAACGCAAAGAAATGCAATTATAATAGGTAACATGAAAAGCGAATTCGTTGCTGATGCATGGTCTAATTTTTCAGTTTTTTACGTTTACTCCGATCTAATTTCACCCCAAAGTGTGGGATACACATTCCTTTATTGCGAATCGTTCGCACTAAAAATTTAAAGACGGGGGTAACGATTTTTCAATACTATGATAGACCTCAGATAAATTTCCCTTTGGTGAGACACTCGTTTGTAACTATTCAATCTGAACTGAGACTCAATTCTGGTGATTTTGTTCCCTTTGAAAGAGGTAAAGTGATCATCGTGCTTCATTTTTCAATGAGGCAAAAACGATAACACATACGGTTTGTTCTAAAGATTTGCTGAATTTTAATTCTAATCGCAAATTGCTATGTTTTATCAGACTTAAATGTTCTCCTGAAGAACATAAATCCGGTGACCCAGGTTAAATCCAAACAATGTATTTGAATCTTTATATTCTTTTCTAGAAATAAATATACCTCTGTCTTGACCCATTCGATCTGTTGAAACCAACAAATAGAGTTTGATAGGCCCGTATGTGTGCTGATCTTTAGAAAATCGAGTTCTAATGGATTGTGAGGCACTGGTTTTCCATCCACATACACTCCAATAAAATTTAAATTAAAATGTTTAAACTCATAAAGATTTTGAAAATGCTCCGTGAAAAGCTTCATTATCTACACATCCTACAAAAAGTTTTTTTTTTATTTGGCCTGAAAATATGTTATCTTGAATAAAAGACATGCTTCCTTTAGGAATCCAATACACTTTGCACAGAACTCGGTTAATGGGATATTTTGCGCTTGTTTTTCCAGTGCTTTCGCATGACCAAGAATAACTCCAGGATTCACACGAACTTTTCGTATGAATAAAGAAACATGATCCAAAACAACTTTAAATCCCTCAAATCCTTGTAAACAAAATTCGGGCTTGCTTCGTATTAATTTTATTTTCAAAACCACTAAATTGAGTAAAAGACGATCTTGATGAAATAAATCCGAATGTATACAACCAATCATGTCTACAGTTGCACTTTCTTTCAAAAATTCGATTCTTTTCTTGAGACCATCATCAGAATCCTTGTAAAATAGTTCAGCCGTTAATTGGGAAGTTTTGCTGTCATATCCATGGTTTAAGAGAGTTTCAATATAAGATAGATAGGGATATGTATTACTGGAATTGGAAACCACGCGATCATTTAAGGATACATCTACTTGAGAAAATAGTGAATGTAGAAATAAATTCACAGGTCCTATAGTATCATCTTTAGTAATAGGCGTATTGTCCACTTTTACTATTTTCGCTTTTACGTATAATTGTGTTTGACTGAGATCTATGTAATCTTCTGCACTTCAGGAAATGTGAAATTCTACAGGTGCATTATCGAAAACGTTAGAAAGAGGATGAAATTGTTTCCACTGCCCATCTTGAATAACTGTTTGAGTTCCTGGTAAGTTGAAAAGTTCCAATTCAGATTTAACACATTCAGGAGAATCTTTAAGAATAAATGCCATTTTTACGAGTCGAAAATGTCACGTACACTCACTTTACGTGCTTTGGATGAAATGAATTTTTTCTGTTTCTGACGCTTTCTTTTATACTGTCCTTTTCCTACCATAGACTGAACTCTATCAATAGCTTTCTGAGCTAATTTTTTTCCACTTTCTTTGCTTCTTGTTTTTACAGCTTCTTTAAAATTTTCTCCTGACAATACATCAGAGGCAACACGACTCCCTGTCATTAATACTTCTTTTCCAATAGTTTTACCACCTTTTACTAAAAAGGTAAAGCTGCTCTAAACAATCGACGAAATATTCCTCCGATTCCATAACCCTTTTGAAAATTAATGCCCTTGTAATGAGTCAGACCCGAACCTATTTGACCTGCATAATGATCTTCAAATCTTTTAGTACAGCAAACGTATGGTACACTCATCTTGGTCTTTTATCTCCAAATGAGGGTATGAGAAATGCATTGCTTTATTTATAGTATTTGCCTCATGCGAAAATGAAGCACTATGATCACTTTACCTCTTTCAAAGGGAACAAAATCACCAGAATTGAGTCTCAGTTCAGATTGAATAGTTTGAAACGAGTGTCTCACCAAAGGTAAGTATTGAGGTCTATCATAGTATTGACTAATCGTTTCCCCGTCTTTACCTTTAGTGCGAACGATTCGCAATAAAGGAGCCTGTGTATCCCCCACAATTTGGGGTGAAATTAGATCGGAGTAAACGTAAAAACTGAAAAATTAGACCATGCATCAGCAACGAATTCGCTTTTCATGTTACCTATTATAATTGCATTGCGTTTGAATCCTAACAACTCGCCTAAATTCTCTAAGTGAAGGCTGCTACCTTGAACTGCATTAATTTTCACCCGCTTTGTTGCTTTATTGTAAATTATTGTGAACCGATTAGGATTTTTGGGTAAAGCAAGTTGTACGGCTGATATAATATCTAACATTGTTTCATAACAACCCACATCAATTGTTCGCTTAACAGTTGAAGAGATATTGCCGTCACCAGCTTTGTATAGAAAATAATTGTTAGTTTCATTTACGTTAAGCCAAGAATGAGGGTAGATTATTTCAGACAATCCCACTTCCCATTCACCATTTAAACAAACAGGAGAGGGTAATTGAGTTTTGAAATGAGATATTTTGTTTTCTGGAAAGAAATGCATAGAACTATCAGAAGGTAATGTTACGTAGAAAGACATTTTGAAAATGAGTCGGCAATAAAAAAGTTTAACTATTTATACTTTTTGAATATCAGTCACCCAATCATTAAATTTTTCAGGATAGCCTAAAAATTTAACAAAATATTCAGTGATTCCTCCTCTTTTTCTTTGTTTGATAACATTCTCTACAGGGTAGAAACCAGAGTCGACAACTTTTTGTAATTCTGCTTCGTAATAAGTACCTTTAATCTCTTCACCTTGTAAATCTTTTAATCTATAAACAATCGGAATTCTTTGCACGATTTCAAAAACTATGAAAAGTTCTCTTCTCCAGTTTTGTTCGTATCCTTTTTCAAAGTGAAGTTTTTGTTTATTAATGCGTACAATATCACCAATTTTAAATCTAGGGGCTTTAGGTTTCTCATTTCTTAGACCACCGTATAAATTTTTTAATACCTGCTTCCGGTTATGTCTACTTACAGAAACAGGTTCCATTTTAATTGAACGGTGATACGAGTGATTATAACTGTGTATTAATTTATCAATGACGTCGATGTAATTTTTAGTGTTAAATTCAGTGAAATATTTCCACATTTTTGTTTTTAATGTCCGATTAAACCTTTCAACAATGCTAGCTTTTGTTTCGTTATTTGTAAAAAAAAAATTTACATTCAGATTTTTTAAATAATTTTGAACTATTTTATTTAAAAACTCCTTACCGGCATCTGTTTGCAACACTTTAGGCTTCCTTTCTTTAAAAATAATTTCTATAGCCCAGACTTTACTCTTTTTCCAAATTTATCTTTCAGAGGAACTGCCCAAGCAAATTTTGAAAATAAATCAATGCAAGTTAACAAATACTTATACCCTTTATTAAATTCTGCTAAAGATTGCATATCGACTAAATCCGCTTGAAACTGACGATCAATATAACTTACAAACACTCGATTCCGCTGAAACTTATGTCGAACAGGTTTATGAAGAGTGTAAGCATCTTTCTGCGATAACCAATGTTTCACATCTTTTTACTATATTTCCCTTTTACAGAGCGATGTAATGCTTCCACACCCCCGAAGCTATTTGGAACTTCAGGATTTTCGTAAAACGCTGCTAAATCTTGATGCATTGTTACCGATGAAAAGAACTTGATTGAATGACTATTACAATGAATAGTTATATTATTATATACTTTTTGGGAAAGGCAAAAAGTTTATGTATAAAAACATGAGCATAAATTTTCTCACTTTCATATGAAATACATTTAAAATATCACTTGTACATACTTTGATAATTTCTTTTAAAAATACTCTTATTTATTTTTAAGATGTGAAACGATTTCAACATAAATTAAACTAACAAACAATAAAAATAATAAGAACTCAAATTCAGCATATAAAAAAAAGAATTTTATTCAAATTTATAAAAAATTAAATATTGTGTGAATCTTATAAAAATCTTTAAACAAAATCCTCATAGTATTCAAAACAATCAGGTGGACATAACATGTTTCTTACTTCTCTTAAAATAATATCCAAGCGAAGATTTTTTAAAAATTCTTGAGTTACATAATGTACAGGTTTTAACAATAAAAAGTGTTCATTTTCAAAAAGATTATGATAAAAACAATCAGCTATCTCATTAGCTTCAAGTGATGAAACATATGAATTAAATGTTTCTTCGCGATTCCCCATAACTCCTCAGCGAAAGTCTGAGGCTGTTTCAATCCTTTTTCGTTCAGGAGGCTACAAATAGATTTTTTCAAAATTTGCGTCAAGTATTGTTGACCCAGACTAACATCCAAAGAAGAAGGTAATGTATTTTCTATGGGGCCTTCGCAGAAGGTTTTATATGCAGTTAAAAAGTCCATACACTGAAACATATTGTCTATAGCAGCATTTTCAATAGCACCATATTTTTAATCATTTCAGCCCACTGCTCTCGGGATATGGTTATTTCTTTAAAAGTGGGCTCTTTATCCGGACTGTATTTAATGCGCTTGAAAGTAAAATCAATGAAGTTCTCACTAGTTATTTGAATGTGTCGTTCAGGAGGGAAAAGTCCACTTGGTAATTCCTCCAGTGATTCCGGCACTTTCTTTTTACGCATGATATATTCGATCCACCGTGGGTCTAATGTTATTCCCTCGGGAGTTGGGTAGTATGTTTTGCCATATTTCTTGAAACGTCTTATGTGTACTGATGCGGAATCATAATAGGTGCTTGCAAAGACAAAAACATCATCTCCAATTGGAAATACTCCATCTGGTATGCAATCCTCGGTAAATTTTCCATACTTCTGAAAATAATATAACAAAATTAATAAAGATCAGAAATGTGTAAAAAAACATTATAAAAATTACATATTAAATTTATTTAATGTTGTTACTTACTTTTGAAACTTCTCCTCTGGCTTTCTTATTTACAGAAGATTCCCCGGCTTTTCCAAACTTTCGTTTTCACTATGTGTTTCAGACATCACCATATTTTTCTTGTTGAATACAGCCCACCGCAATACTAACAAACGAAATGAATTGTGAACTAAAATGTGATAAGTGTCTAACGCATATCAACCGAATTACACTTGAGCGGCGTTCGCTGAGTGGTTGAAAGCAATGTATTCATCCGCTCTAAGCATTGAGATAATTTCTGACGTAGAATTCAGTCGCCGTCTTGTAGAATCAAGATCAGACAAGCTAAAACAAGTTAAATCGTAACCCGTTCACGGTGATGACGAGTATACTACGGCACATTTTTTCTGAATAATCAATTTACTTTGTATCTTTACTGTGTGTGTATGTAATCATTATACTGAATTAAAATTTACACATCATTAAATAATATAAATTAAATATTTTTTTTATTTCATTTTAATCAAGAAAATGATTTTAAAACATGTCGCCGTCTGCTTCGCCTGCAAAATTAAATTCATGAGATTATAAACATAAGTTTTCTTCAGGTCTGTATGCCTTCATAGGATAATGGTTAGCGTAACTGAAAACTATTGTCCTGTGGAGACATTTTGATCTGAGGCCGTGAGTTTGAATCTGGATTTATTTTTTTTTATTTGAGCGTTATTTACTTCCATCATTTTAAAATCTATAATTAGTGTACATTTTAATCAATAGGTGGCGCCATGAGCACGTTTAACATTCCCATACTTCCATTTTTTGTGCACATTTTTTAAAAACAACTCAACTTAGCTGTAGAAAAAAAACAATTCAACTCGCCCCCTCAGCTCGAAAACCAAAGCCAATGCAGGAGAAAAACAACTCAACTCGTCAGTAGGAACGAAACAACTCAACTCAACAGGAGAAAACAACTCAACTCGGTAACATGAACGAAACAACTCAACTCGGTAACATGAACGAAACAACTCAACAGGAGAAAACAACTCAACTCAGCAGCAGGAACGAACAACTCAACTCGTCAGTAGGAACGAAACAACTCAACTCTGCACTGCCGTCGACCGCCTACAACCGCCTGCACCGCCTTTACAGCAGAATCGGCTTTTTCTACCTACTCTTGATCTTTTGAATTATAACTGTTATAGGTTTGAGACACTCCCCAAGTCTCAAAGGGGGGAGTATGTTGTGAATAAAAATGATTTGTGAAAATGAGTGGCTGCATGGCGCCACATTTTTGTAACTGTGAAGAGGTTGTGTGACGTCATTATGCTCTGTATATAAAAAGGGTGAAGCAATCACCTGCTCACTCTCACTTGGTAGTTCTGAATAAACTAAGTTACTTTAATTGACTGGCTCGAGACTGAATTTCTTCCTCCAACGCCGAGCATCGGGTAGATGCAGCTCACAGAATTTTAGAATTGAAATTGTTCTTTACAGTAGTGCAAAGAACAAGAAAACTTCCAAGTTCATGCCAAAGCGTGACGGTCCATATCTAATTCTCACCCAAAAGTCACCGACTTCTTATGTTATCGCAAGTCTTGCCAATCCATCTGAACCGATTGCTACTTACCATACTTCTGCTTTAACACCTGTTAAAGACATAAACACTTCTCCGGTAGCTCCACTTCGGAAAAGAGTCCGACCACGAAAAGTTACATCCACATCACAAAATAAACATGTTCCAAGCCCGTCGACTGCTACAACAGCAGTTTCCAACAGAACCATCCATCCCTCAACAAGAGCTACTACTACAACAGCTAATTATGTCTCCTCGCCGGGACGTCGTCGAATCCATAGGGGGAGATTGTAACCCCCCGTAGTTTAAACTCTTCTCATATGAACAGTAGAAAGACTATCGCGCCCTCTAGCGGATAGAACAATCTTCAGTAATGGCCAAGCTTCGGAACTGTAAGGACGTACGAGCATGCGTTCCCCGATCCCTTTCAATTCTATTGTAACTGTTAGTTCTCTAGTTATGTATGTAAATGTTTGTTTTGTCTAATAAACGTGTTTAATTAACTAGTGGACTTAATTAAGAACCCCTTCCCCGCGTGTCCCTTTATTACTCTTGGTCACACCCCTTATAAAAGTAAAAAAGCTTTTTTAGAAACAAGCTTTTAATTAAATGCTCTAAAGGGAATAAAATAAACTTTTCTTTTAAAACTTTTTTTGGTATCAACTTATGATGTCGTTATACAATTTATGATGTAAAAGCTTGTCGCGAGATTTACCTGTGTACATAAACAAGCAAGTTAAATAACTTGATCTGATTGATTTTAATTTTTAAAATTTTCAGACTACGTAAATATGAGTACTATAAGGGGTGTGACCCAATGTAATAAAGGGACACGCGGGGAAGGGGTTCTTAATTAAGTCCCCTAGTTAATTAAACACGTTTATTAGACAAAACAAACATTTACATACATAACTAGAGAACTAACAGTTATAGTAGAATTGAAAGGGGTCGGAGCCACATGCTCGTACGTCCTTACAGTTCCGAAGCTTGGCCATTACTGAAGATTGTTCTAGCCGCTAGAGGGCGCGATAGTCTTTCTACTGTTCATATGAGAAGAGTTTAAACTACGGGGGGTTACAATCTCCCCCTATGGCTCCGACGACGTCCTGGCGAGGAGACATAATTAGCTGTTGTAGTAGTAGCTCTTGTTGAGGGATGGATGGTTCTGTTGGAAACTGCAGTTGTAGCAGTCGACGGGCTTGGAACATAACGATACAAAACACCTTGATTCATCAAAAATCCACGTTCAGTCCAGTTTGCATATTCTTCAGTTTTTAGAGGGGATTCAAAACTGTCGATGATTTTCTTTAAATTATCATCTTTAAGCTGCGCCTCACGCATGTCCTTACAACTTCGTGTAGGCATATCAGCTATCGTGATATTATTTTCTTCGCAAAAGGATTCTTCTTCTTGAGTAACTGGGCGAGATAATATATATATGTCTGCAACGACATTTGCTTTACCAGGAATATAATGTACTTTCAAGTTGAAAGACTGGATTTCAAGTGCCCATCTTGCAAGTCGTCCGGTTGGAGATTTGAGGTTTAGAAGCCATTTCAGAGGTTGGTGGTCGGATGCCACGGTTATTTCTGTTCCTTCAATATAACCACGAAATTTCTTCAAAGCCCATACCACAGCAAGGGCCTCCCTCTCTGTGGTGGAATAATTGCGTTCTGCTGGGGTTAGCAGTCGACTAGCGTATTCTATAGGATGTTCATCAGATCCTTCTCCTTGAAGTAAAACTGCTCCAAGGGCATAATTGCTAGCATCTGTTCGAATAATATATGGCTTAGTACCATCTGCTTGCTTTAACACAGGAGGTGTTGTAAGACTGTTTTTAAGGGTTTGAAATGCATTTTGTTGGTCAAATCCCCACTGCCACTTGACTTTCTTCTTTGTAAGATAACTTAGTGGACGTGAAATCTTCGCAAAATCTTGAATATATCTTTGAAACCACGAACAAGTTTGCAGAAAAGATTGTAGTTCTTTGACGTTTTTAGGGGGTGGAATATCCAGTATAGATGCAACTTTTTCTGGATCAACTTCTATTCCTTTTTGTGTAATCCAAAATCCAAGATATTTAACTCGAGAAGAGGCAAAATGGCATTTTTCTCTATTTGCTTTAAGTTTGAAATGTAAGAGTCTTTCAAAAATAGTTTTAAGATCAAACATGTGTTTTTCAAAAGTTTCTGACAAAACAATTATATCATCTAGATAAGGTAGTGCTAGAATGTCTTCCAGACCATTACAAAAACGGTTCATCAGTCTTTGAAACGTAGCAGGTGCGTTGCGCAAACCATATGGCATTCGTAAGAAACGGTAAGTGCCAAAAGGACAAACAAATGCTGTCTTGTCTTGATCTTCAACATGCACTTTAACTTGATGGTATCCTGCTCGCAGATCAAGTGTAGACATGAAAGGAGTGAGTTTTGCTTGATGTAACAAGTCATCCATTCTAGGAAGAGGATAGGTATCTGCGACTGTAATTTCATTCAATTTCCTGTAATCAATACAGAGGCGAAATGTTCCATTTGGTTTTGGTATAAGTACCACTGGGGAAGCATACGGGGATTCACATTCTTCAATTATGCCTTCTGAGAGAAGTCTATCGATTTCTTGTTTTAATATTTCCTTCTTGGAAGGATTCATCCTATAAGGTGGCACTGCAACTGGAAGATGGTTTCTTGTATTAATACGATGTTCAATAAATGGTGTAGGCTCTCCCCCTGGTTGAAAGCATTCTTCATACTTTTCCAATAGTGAATTTATTTCTTCCCGTTGTGGAAGTGAAAGGTGAGTACCTTCATTTTTCCGACGTTGACAAAAATGTGGTTTAGGGTCAACAGTGAGCAGAGCATTGATATTAGGAGGCGCTTTCACAAAATTATATTTTCTGTGAGACGTTTCAGTGAAGTACCATTGTTTTCTTTGGAGATCTAAGACGATCCCTGCAGCTGTTAAAAAGTCTATGCCTAGAAGGGTTCTGTTACCTCTAGCATTTTTCAAAGTTAATAGTTCCGTGGGAATATGACTTTTCCTTGAATACTAATGTCTACAGAAGTTTTCAGTATTTCTGTGGTTTGAGTACGACCGTCAGCAAGAGTCATCTGCATGGTTTTCTCTTCAAAATTCAATCCTTTTTGTTTAAGTAAATGGTATAATTTTTCACCAGCCACTGAATGTGTAGCACCAGTATCAGCACAAAGTGCTGCTTCTGTATTACAAATGGAAATTTGGATTATACTAATGGGATTACTTTCACTAGAAAAACTATAAAAGTTTGATTGATTCAGACTTGATGACAAGGCATTATCTTTTTGTCGAACTGGGTTGCAAGTGTGGCATCTTGATCGAATGATTCCAGGAGCACCACATCCATAGCAAGATATAGGAGTTCTGTCTTCTTTTGTATCAACGATTTTCTTTTCAGGTATTCTGTCTTTGGAAATGGGATTCCGCCTACTGTTACTGGGAATCCCGGTTTCCCACCTACTTTGACTGGGGAAACCAGACAGAGGATGTTCATACGACAACTTAGGATTTTGTGTGTAGTTACTTCTCCAGGGACTGGAATTCATTTCTTTTTGTTTCCTGCTAAAGTTTTTTATTGTTTTTATTTCTCATGTTTTTAACTTCTTCATACGAATCTAGCTTATCCACTAGTTGTAGAGGATTGTTCCAATTACACCACTGGTCCAAAAAGTGATCTTTGTAATCTTGAGGGTTTTCTTTTTTATTTGGTCCGCCACAATCAAATCTTTCAATTCTTCAAGCGTCGTAACTTTTGATTCTTTCAGCCACCCATCAAAATATGTTTGCAAGTCAAAGTAGAAGTCACGCCAGGTTTTCACAGGATCTTTAGTGTGTCGGGAAAACATCTGCCGAAATTTTTCTGCACTTAATTTAAAGCGTTTTAGAAGAATTTGTTTGACTTTATAGTAGTCTTGAGCATCGGCAAAAGATTCTTTAGCGATTAAATTTGAAACTTCAGTCGGTAAAAGACCAACAAGGTACACCACCCACTGTTGAATTGGTACTTTTAAAAATGTTAATTGCCTTTCGAAAAGGCCTAGAAAAATTGTTACATCAGTTGTCTTTGGATCAAAAATCGGTAATAGCTTATGGAGTTCTAACTTTGGCATATTGGAGTCTGCAGTTGTAGAATTACATTGGAGTTTTTGCAATTCAAATTGTCTTTGGTTTTCTTTTTCTCTTTCAGCCCGCAATTCGAGCTCTTTTCTAACACAAATAATGCGATTTAAGCATTCACACGTAAATTCTGCATCATACCCTTCACTTTTTG
The DNA here is from genome assembly GCA_019973935.1 of Trichonephila clavipes. Taxonomy (NCBI): domain Eukaryota; kingdom Metazoa; phylum Arthropoda; class Arachnida; order Araneae; family Nephilidae; genus Trichonephila; species Trichonephila clavipes. The sequence goes on along the minus strand of BMAU01002708.1, from coordinate 54,066 downwards.
ATTGCGTCTTTAATGTCAAGAAATTTGAAATTGTCTGGTATTGATATGTCTAGCGTTTCCGCCAATTCAAGGAGGTCCTGCCTGCGACCTTTTGCTAAATAGTCCATCGTGAAATGTCACTTCAAATTAATTACAAATTTATATTCTTTGAACTTTAAATTAAATTTAGCAAAATGTTATTAATGAAATAATACAGTATTATATATACCACATAAAAGTAATATCTCAATTTCTTACAATATGCAATTTGAAAAAAAAAATTTCATGAATCACAAAAATGAAAAAAAAATAATATATTTTCGTTGTTTTCAAGTTCAATACACAATCAAAGTAAAATTACTATCAAACTTATATAGTTAAAAAAATCATCAAAATGATCTGAAAACACATTTGAAATATATCATACCACACAAGTAAAAAGCATATACGTAATCATAAATAAAAGTTCTACTTAGCCGAAACAAAATTTCCTATTAGTATTCAAAAAGAAAAGTTATTAGAACTCAGAGTTATAAATAACCTTGAACTGTCTATTTCTCCCTGTTTAAATTTATTCTCGCTTACGCAGCATAAAATATCTCATCAGTTTCATAAATGAATCATAGCTTAAAAATTAATACTAGCAAGAAGAGAAAACGCGGAGATATATATATATTTTTCTTTTAAACCACTAAATATATTATTTAACTGAGACAAATCTTTCAACACATAATGCACATTTTACACTTAAAATTATACACATAAATGAATATTTTTTTTTTTTTTTGAAAATAGCATATAACAATACAAAAAATTTTCCAGCTTAAATGCTTTCGAACAAGAATTGTAATCATTCAAAGAAAATAATACACAAATACATATATATTTGGTTTTGTGTTCTCACTTAAGATTTTAAGTAAACAACGTTATACTTATTAGTTTAAATAATACAGGAAGTATATTTTAAATACACATTGAATATAATTTAACTGTATATTATGCTGTTTAGCAAATTACACAATTACATTTCTTGAAATAAGAAAAAAAGATTTTTTAATTTAATTCGAACAGGACGTTCTAAATTTAAATCAGTAAAGAATGTTCTCTATGTCAGAACAATGAAGTCAATTTTTAAGAAATGAAAACTTACACAATTCTTTAGGATATTAAATCCAAATTGCATTTGGGCATGCAATGATTAATTTAGTATTATAAGGTATAATACTTAAAAGAAATTCAAAGTAAAAACTTTACTTGTTCTTCAGGTGAATATAGGTCCAACGATTTTGTTAAACTTGCTCCTTCTACAGGTGAGAACGGAACAATAGCGGTTAACCTGAAAATTAATAGCGAGCAACAGCCAAGCCTCTTTAACTATAGAAACACGTTGGGCGTCAAATTATAAGGGTGTGACCCAATGTAATAAAGGGACACGCGGGGAAGGGTTCTTAATTAAGTCCCCTAGTTAATTAAACACGTTTATTAGACAAAACAAACATTTACATACATAACTAGAGAACTAACAGTTACAATAGAATTGAAAGGGGTCGGAGCGCATGCTCGTACGTCCTTACAGTTCCGAAGCTTGGCCATTACTGAAGATTGTTCTAGCCGCTAGAGGGCGCGATAGTCTTTCTACTGTTCATATGAGAAGAGTTTAAACTACGGGGGGTTACAATACTTAAATCTCGCGACAAGCTTTTATAGCATAAATTGTATAACGACATAATAAGTTGATAGCAAAAAAAGTTTTAAAAGAAAAGTTTATTTTATTCCTTTTAGAGCATTTAAATAAAATCTTGTTTGTAAAAAAGTTTCTTTCCTTTTAATTTATTTATTTTGCTCTTACTAAAACGTCAAGAACAGCTCTGTGGTTTTACCAAACTTCCATTTTCATCTGTCCTGATTCGCAATATATTTACTCTTCCTTCTCTTCTTACCTGTATGCATTGCTGTAAGCCAATGCATACAGCCCCCCATCCTTATAACTCGAAAGTTGGCCTTAAAAGATATCAGGGTATGCAAATCCTTGTTATTCGAAACAAAGACTGTTGGGGGTGGGGGATTAATGCTCAAATTTTTTTAAAAAAACCCATCAAGTTATAACTTTATAATTGATAACAAATTAAATTTTAGAACGAGGTCATGGACAAGTTTAACTTTGTTAACAACATTGAGGCAAAAAATTGAATAACTTCCAATCCTACTTTCAGTGTGATTTTAATTTATGGGAAAACATCAAAATTCAAGAGTTCTTCAAACTTCTAATGCAAGTTTTTGAAACATTTTTTACAAAAACTTTTTAAGAAGATGATCTGTAGGTTTCAGATTCAGTATTTTTTTTTTATATTTTTGACTTAAGTATCTTTTTCTAAAATACTTGGGGATTTTGTTATAACCGGAAAAAGAAAAAGTTGCTAATGACTGCAGCGCCTACAAAGTAAGATTTTCAACAGTGCTGGTCCATACATAATTATACAAATTAAGCTACATTTTCTTCATCATTACATAACGGTTTTAATCGACGGTGTTTTCGTAGCAAGATATCCTCCTTCTCTTCGTATTTTTCTGCATTATATTTATGCTCTTTCTTTTGCAAAAATATATATATATATATATATATATATATATATATATATATATATATAGCTGGGTTTCACTTAAAACACCTTTAAAAATTTCCATTTATGTTGCTTAACACGTTTTTTTTCTTTTTAAAATTTGTAATTCTATCATTCGATATGACTCTTTTAAGTGTTGGGTTAACCTAATGCTTTTTCCGGCTTTGAAAAGTCACCGCTTAAAATAAATACACATAACTTTAAGTGGCCACGATGTATTTGGAAGTTTTCATCTTCCCAATGCAACTTTTCTACACTAGATGGCACTGTGCTCGTGCTATAAATCTGAATGTCAATATGTTCTATATGACTGTCCGAAATATTAAAATAATCGGCACATATTCAAAAATTAGCAATTATTTTTTTTCACAAAACATTCTTAACACCAATTACTTCAGCTCCAAATTTAGAAAACTGCCCAATGTTTAAAGGCCAAGAATTTTCATGATCGCTACCAACCACTTAGCTTTTATTTATGGATTACAACGGAATACACTCTCGGAAAGTAACAAATATTTGTTCAAGTTTACCTTCTTTATATCTTCTAACAACAAATTTTTCAAAATTTATACACTAATGATACAATTTCAAAATGTCAAGCAATCAGAAAATTATGATACGCGTAAAATTCTTTACTAACGGCTCGAAACTTTGCTTCACAAGAGAAAATGCTAAATTTACTCCTACATCTCGTGTTTTCAAGTGACTTTATACAGACGCCTCGCGAAAAAATTGCAATTTTATTTAATTATTCGGCAGCCATAAGTAACATTCAATCACGTCATGTCAGAAATATAATCTTATCATTTCTAATTCGTTCCATTTCTGGAACTTATCAAATATATTCCTTACTTTCCAAAGATGGCTCCGAAGAGCTGTCGTGATTACGAGGCTTATTTTACTACCATTATTTAACAAAAAGTCATTGTTTAAAATAGTGGTAAAAATATACATTACAACTACTCTAGTAACTAGGTCTCTAAAGTGAAACAAATGGACTATTCTATTTTAGAGATGGGTAGGGTAAAGTAAATGGAGGCAGTTTTTTGGAGGGAAAAGTGTCAGTTTAAGGGTCAGTTAAGGGAAGAATTTCTCAGTAACAGATTTTTCTCTAACATTAAAAAGCGGTTTTCTAGAAAAACATTCCTTGCAACGTTTTTTTTTTTTTTAAGTATTGAGAAGTAGGAATCTCGCCTTGAAGAAAGAGTAGTACATGCAATATAATTTAAAAAAAATGAATTAGCAATATTGTAGATATTAAAACTTCGTTTTTTTTTACAAGAATTATGTAATTTGAAATAATGAGTTATTTCACATAAAAATAATCCCATGGTTGGGAAAAATTCCACGGAAAGAAAATTTATTTGGAATAATTTCTCCATTATTTTAAAATTGTATGTGTGTTAAAATGAATGGAGGGGGAGTAATCGTACATTATATTTAAACTACTGTTTTAATGCAATAATGGTAAAATAATAAATTGCTCAATTGCATGTGTATTGTTTCTTAAGAATTTTAGCTGCATTCTCTTAATCATGTATCAAGTTCGATGATCAGAATAAAAGATTTGTATATGAAATTGTTTTGCAATTTGTTTGAAATATGTATTTAATTAAAAATAAAATCGAATATATACATACATTTGAATAGCAGTAGTTTTTAAAGAATAAAAGTATATTATTGTACATTTAAAAAGTAATAAAAGAATAAAAATGTGCATAGATAATAATATGTAGCAGGAAAATGTTGTTTGTAAAATTTGTTATGTATGTAAATGGTTTATGTAAAAAAAAACACACTAACATCATCTGTTTAAATGTGACTAATTAAATATTCACATCATGTGCAAAAAGATGGTATGCAGCAGTCAAAAATAGATGTTAATTTATTGATTGAGTAACCTTGCAGAGATTTTTCATGATTCAGTAAATACTGTTTTGCAAGATTCAGAATTATGCAAAGCAGTATTTATTGAATCATGAAAAAATCTCTGCAAGGTAACTCTATCAATAAATTGACATCTATTTTTGACTGCTGCATGTCATTTTCAGAGTGATTTAAGTGTTCGAAGAAAATTGCATGCACTCTGCTTTCCACTTTTGGTTCCATATATATATTTATATATGAAGACATTTATTTCTCTTATGAAATATATTTTGAGTCCATAAAGAAATTGTTTAATATTTGAACATTCAGAATGATGTGCGAGTCAGATTGAAAGTTACAAATTATTCCACTTATATTGCGATTTTAAGTAGAGCTTTGCAAGTACAAGTTTCATATTTAAATTAAAATTTTTATTGAAGGTATACTAATTATATTGCTGAAATACTTATAGTTTGTTATTTTTTATTTTAATCAATGTTTTTACATGATGCGTATTTATGTGTACAATTTAAATTTTTTTTATCTACGTTGAAGGAATAGATATATACATTTTATATAGCTTATTTTTATGTTATTAATGTCTTTAAATATATATGTATTGCCACCGGAATTGAATTGTTTCAAATATTCCCTATAGTGTGGTATGCTGAATCATTGGTGAATTTGTTTGGCGATCCATAGCTATTAGGTTCGCCACCCTTGATGTAGGATATTCATTACATTCATCTTTCAATAATATACTTTATAAACTAGATCTAGGAAAAAATTTGTTATATAGGAGTTCATTATATATACGGCTGAAAGACAGTAGTTAAATACTTAAAGAAAAACTCCTCCCTTTTCTTGTTATAAAAGCTTACTGTAGGTTTATGCTTGTATATATGTATTGGTACTTAGTGATTATAGGGACTATGAAGCCTAACACAGTGAAGAACATGTGAAGTTCTGTTCTGTTACAGTGCTTGTGTTGACTATCATTTTGGGTATTGCTAATGTCTGTGTTGTCAACAACTCAGAACAGTCGCAAATCCAATTACCGGGATATATCCAATAAATAACTAAAACTATCCTTATTAATATTATAAATGCGAAAGTTTGGACGTCTACATGGATGGATGTTTGTTACTCTTTCACACAAAAACAACTGAATGGGTTTTAATGAAACTTTACAATAATATAGCTTATGCGTCAGAATAACACATAGGCTATAATTTATATAGATATTGAGGGAAGTGTCTAAAATTTAACTATAATTGTCAAGTAGGAATATCCTGCCACGGTTTTACTTGCAAAATTGATAAATGTGCCAAATCTGGTAACCCACCTGAATTTTTATTATCAGGCAAGGAGAAGTTTTAATGTTGTGGTAGGGTTGCTACTCCATTACGCAAAAACGCGCCAAATTTGCAATTTGTCAAAATTTGGCGACAGCATACATCTATCTTTTATGTGTGAAGCAAAACTCTACCTTTTTTTGTCTACACCAGGCCACGCTATTTCGCCAAAGTAGTGAACCATAAATACAGTAAAAATTGATAACTTATTTCTACGCCCTTTTTTGTTTTGTTATACACATAAGGTAGTAATAAATTGGTTGATCCTTATATCAAAATAAATACTTTATCACTTTTTGTTTTTAAAGTAGATAGGAGTTGAATGGTAACAGCGGAGCTCCTGATCTCCGAAGAGGTCTTAATCTCCTATCGAACACTTGGGGAGTAGCATTGAAAAATCTTACTTGCCTAAAACTAAAATTAGATGGAACGCGGGCGACGGCGCGACAGCGCCTTTTCCCAGAAGGGTGGGAGGAAAAGTAAAAAACCAAAGGCGGATCTAATCAAGAGATCTCCCCGGCAGAACGGGGAGGGAGGACGTACCCCGAAACTCGAAACGCTCTATCGAAGCAGAGCGCCGGCGGGGGGAGGGGAAGAACGCAGGAAGGCAGTCGGGACGGCTGAACGCAGTAAATCAAAGGCGGTGACTTATCACCCAAGAACCCAAAATAAAATGACGCAGTGCAGTGCAGCTAATATATGTTGTTGAGAGTGTGAAAAGAGTGTTTAATTGTTGAGTTATGGAGGGCGAAGCGGGTTTCTCCACTTCGTCGAAGAGTATGAATATTTAATTTTAGGATGAGGATACGTAAATAATGTTTGAGCTTTGATAATTGGATTGTCATGAAATTCAATAGATTTAAATACATTTCTAGATAGTTTAGTGATGTAATTAGAAATCGGCTCCATTTGTAGGTCGTTGTGAATCACGTCATTTCGGACGTACCAAGGTGCGTTCGATCTTACTTGCCCTTGTTAAAATTAAGTGGAAATAGATAGTACTGGATTGCTAAAATAACTCAGGGTCGCATTTGCGCCCGAGAATCGTAAGGGTGTCTCGCTTCGACCAATGGCCGGGGGTTTCCCGGCCGGTGGGCGGAGCGAGCTTTCGAGAGAGGCGGGTTTGAAAAACTATAAATCATCATCCTCACACCACGGGTTCCGTCCTCGTCTCTCCACCTCTCATCAGCTACTCAGAGTAGTAGAGTATATTAAAGATGCAATAGACAGAAATCAGTACACAGCTGCAGTGTTCCTTGACATTCAGAAAGCTTTTGATAGAGTTTGGCACACTGGCCTCCTCTACAAATTAATAAAATATAAAATTCCACCCCACTAATTCTCCTCTTAAAGTCTTATATTAATGACAGATCCTTTACGGTTAAAATCAACAGAACTTACTCTCTAACCAAATCGGCAAAAGCTGGTATTGCCCAAGGATCTATCCTTGGCCCTGTTCTCTTCAACCTATATGTTAACGATATTATTAAAAGTACTAACACAATGATTTGTATGTACGCAGATGACACTGCAATACTAAGCAGACACTACGACCCTGACACACTTACAAAAAATATTAATACTCATCTGGCTCACCTGGAAAAATGGTTCTCCGTTTGGAAAATAGCCCTGAATACTTGAAAAACTGAAGCAGTATCCTTTTCTCAAAAGCGTCCACCCCCTGAAATTACGCTCCAAAATCAAAGAATCCCCTGGTCTCAACACACCAAATATCTTGGTGTTATAATTGATAAAAACCTCACGTTTAGACAACACATTACACACATTAGAAATAAATTTAAAAATGCTTCGCGTCAACTTTATTCCCTAATCGGCAAAAAGTCTAAATTGAATAGACATAATAAAATGCTTATCTACACTCTGATCTTAAAACCACTTCTGACATATGCTTCTCCAATCTGGGCGCATGCAGCAAGAACCAATATCAACCTCATCGAAAGTTCTCAAAATACAATCTTAAGAATAATACTCGATGCCCATTCGTATATGAGAAATGAAGATATAAGAAAATCATGTAATATCCCAACCATCAGACAAAGTATCAGAAATATCGCAATTAACTTCTTCAGCAATATAGGTGGGCATGACAACCCAACTATCAAAGCCATCTCTAAATATCCTACATACCCATTCATTCGAAGACCAAGAGATATCTTGGTCGATCCCAATTTTAACTTATATAATTATTTAAATCTTTTATTTTACTTATTCCTTTTCTCATTTCGAAATCTAATTTCTTCACTGCGATCCAACACTGTTGAAACGCAGAATGCTCTGATTGGCTTGAATAGGCGTTGAATAGGCGTTTACTTTTGGGCGTCTGGACTGTAAAACAGTCCTCAATCCCATATCGTGAGAGTCTATGATGTTGGGCATGGCAAAAGTGGAGTTTAACATTCTGCTGAGTGGCATGATGGCGATTGGTTGGGCGATGGAGTCCGGGAGGCGTGGCTATGGTTCTTCATCTGGATGAAAAGTTTTTGAGTTTTTTGGCTTGGCTGAGAGCTAAGAGACCGCTCTCTGATTGGATGTTGGGTAGAGTGATCATTGACTCGATTGGCTGCCCCGGGGCTGAGATTTAAATTATGGGGGGAGGAGCACGTCCAGTGGGGAGAGCAGGAGAAAAATATTGACAAAAATAAAAAGAAAGTTAAATTTTAGCAATTATGGTGTGCAATAAAAATTGCACGAGGAAATAGAATTACGGGGGATTATAGGAGTCAAGAAGAATTCTTCTTGGTCTCTTTGTATTTTCATTAGGGGTATATTGAGATAAATTTTGCATATTTATATTATTGGTAGCTTCTAAATCGTTAAAAAAGTTAATAGCAATATTCTGAATGTGAGATTTGAAACTTTTAATCTTAAGAGCATTACGTATGTCGTAATTACGCATGTATCTTATGGCTTTGACGATCATACGTATTAAAGAATTTTGCAGGGTATCAAGTATATTAATATTTGTTTTAGCGGCATAACCCCAAACTGGACATGCATAAGCTAAGATGGGACGCATAACGGCTGTATAGAGAAGCACTTTGTTTTCTATACTTAAATGAGAGTTCCGGCCAATTAGGGGTAAAGTTTAAACATTATTTTCCGGAATTTGTCGCGAACGTAATAAATGTGTTGTTTCCAAGTTAGGTGTGTATCAAAGATAATTCCAAGGTATTTGGCTTCCTGAGACCAGGGATTTGAGTGTTGTACATGATAATAGGTGGTGGGAGAGACTGTTTTTTCGTGAAAATAATGGCAGTAGATTTTTCGACATTAATGCTAATTTTCCATTTGTCGTAAAATTTTTGCAAGAGAAGAAGGTGTTTGTTTAATGCGAAGGAAATTGTTTTAAGATTTTTATACGTGGCGTGAATGGCAGTATCATCAGCGTAAAGATTAATTTTAGTGAGTGAATAGTTAGGGATATCGTTGATGTAGAGGTTAAATAGCAAGGGACCGAGCAAGGAACCTTGGGGACACCCTGCAGAAACAGAGTGTTCATTAGAAAGGGTCTCGTTAATTCTGATTCGGAAGGAGCGATTAGTGAGGTAAGAGTGAATAAGATGAATCAGAGGATGTGGAATTTTAAAGGTAATTAGCTTAAAAGTAAGACCATTAATCCAAACACGGTCGAAGGCTTTCTGGATATCCAGAAAAACTGCTCCCGTGCTTTTCTTTTCTGGAAACCTTCAGAGATATTTTCGGTTAGTCTTAAAAGTGGGTGAAGGGTAGAGAGTTTGTTAGTGAAACCATACTGATTGGGATTGAGGATGTTATTTTCATTGATAAAATTTTTAGTCTGTGAAGAATAATAGATTCGGTTAGTTTACCGATAGTAGAAAGGAGAGATATTGGTCTGTAACTAGATGCGAGTTGAGGGTCCTTGCCAGGTTTGTTAATGGGGAAAATAATGGCTTCTTTCCAGTTATCTGGAAAGTGATTGAATTTGAGGATTTTGTTAATAAGGATTGTTAAAATTAGGATTAGTTTAATTGGAAAGTTTTTTAACATGCGGTTAGTTATAGAATCTTTACCAGGGGCTTTTTTGGCATTGATATGTTTAATGTAGTGGATAATTTCATCCGGGAGAGCAGGTTCGATGAAAGAATTAGGGGGGGTAGAAAGAAAATTATTTACGGTAGTATTTATTAAATCATCATTTTGCTTATAATTATCATCTTCGCGATCGTTTTCAACAAAATTATTTTTTATGTTAGTTGCAAGAAGGTTAGCTTTTTGCTGATCAGTGACTGCCGTACCAGTCGCACAGTTAAGAGGTGGAATTTTTGGTCTTTTATTTTTGAAAAATTTTTGCGTGCGCCAAAGGCTATTGTCTGCGGTGTTAAGAGCTTCGAGTCTTTTTGCCAAATGATATCATTATATTTTTAAAGTTCTTTTTTTTAAGATCAGATTGAGCTCTGTTATAACGTGATTTGAAAATGGGATTGAGGGTTTGATGATAACGTTTTCTGAAGTAATTTTTGATTTTAATCCGCTGGTTAATGTTACGCGGAGTGAAGTTTCTTCGGTCTGTTTCTATTGGACGGGAGGCGTGGCTATGAGTATCAATGACCGCCTCGGTGAACTCTGTGATTTTTTGTTCTAGATCGTTAGTGTTGTTAATATTATTAGGATGGAAATCAAAGAGAGAAATATTTTTATTTAGATTTATTTTGAAAGTTTTCCAATCTGTGGAGACCGCTCTGGGATTTGGGGGTGCTTCTCTCTGATTGGCTTCCTTTTCTAGCAAAGTCTTATACCCCATTACCCGAACTCCTGGCTCGGCCAATGAAATTGCTTTCTATCTCTCTCCAGCCCAAAACCCCACCCCCTGATATTTTTTCCCGCACTTTCTGATCTCGGTTCTTGCTGCAACCCGATTGGCCAATGTAACTCCGCCCACTTAATGGACGCATCAACTTCGATTTTCTAGCTCTTAAAAGAGCTTTTTTAATCTCTTTTAATAAAATTTAAATGTTTTTCACCCAGTTAATTTTTAATTATTACAGAACTACTCATGTTAAATTTTCATTTAAATTAATATTTTTCTAAAAAGGGCAATGGTATAATTGTGTACAGCATCTTAAAATTCCAGGATAGGAGATTAGAGTCCGGAAGGACTAAGAGCTCCAACAGTCATCCCAACGACACTATAAATCATTGCATTGGAGAGATCTTTGAAATGAGAAGAGCTAGAATCTAGGCCTTTCCGTTTTGACTTTTAATGAGGTTTTGATTAAAAATATCAATTCTTTCTTCATCTTTTGCGTAACGAAACTGCCTACCCATTTCTAAGAGAAAGGGGTAGTCTAGAAAAAATCTTCTGAGTTCGTTTATCGCGTCTTTAAAGCCAAAGTCTTTTTCATTATTTTTTTCATTGATTGAAGGGGTTTCTTCGGCGGCGGCCGAAGTTCCGGGAGTATTGTTTTTGTTCGAAGCGCCCGAGAGGGCAGCTGCGAAGGAGAGATTTGGGGTGACCTTTTTTGAGGTTTTGTTAGTTTCGGTAGAGGTGTTACGATTGCGAATCGTTTCACCTTTTCTGAGTTTTCTTTTGGGGAATTCTTCACATTGGCTCCAATTTGCCATGTGTCCTGTCTTATTGCAATTGATGCATACGGGATTTTCTATCTTTTCTTTAATGGGGCATTCATTTGTACGGTGAGATTCACCGCATTTTAGATATCTGGTGCGCATGAAGCAATTTTTCGACGAGTGGTTAAACAAGTTACAATTGTAACATTGTGAAACCCCCGGTCGTCTGTTGAAAGCGTCGATCTGCACCGTGAGGCAGCAGCACTTTTTCATTTTAAAGATATCTGGGGAGTCTGATTTCTTCTCAAGCTCGACCATGAAAATGGGGAGCGGGGATTTGGTTTTAGATCGGGTGAGCTGAGCCACCTTTTCTACACTAAATCCTTGCGAGGTTAAGTCTTCTTGGATCTCGTCGATTTCAGTGGAAATCGGGAGGCCCTTAATGACAACTTTCAGGGGGCGGGAATCTGGTGGGTCAATCACATAGAATTCATCGCTTATTTCCTCGAGGTAATTTGTCACAATGCGATGTTCATCGGGGGTTTTACAGAAAATCTTAAAATATTTCCCTGCTAGCTTGACTTCGCAGTCAGGAAAATCTTTGTTTAAGTTTTTTACGATTGATTTATAGTTAGCTTTTTTTATGTTTAAACATAATTGGGGGGACTTTAGGACGGGCGGAAATTGGAGCCGCTGTTTGGTCTGAAGTCGTGGGGTTAATTTCAGCTTCCTTTCCAGAAAGACTGCTGAATTTGTTCTGTACATTAATAGGCTGACTGGTCCCGGCAATGGGGACAGAGAGTTTTAGTTTTTTCGCAGTCTTTTTGGGGGAGACGAAACCACTGTCGTCATTTGCTGTTGGGTGTTGATGGGTGGATGGAGCGCCTGATTTCCGAAGGAAATCTAAATCTCCAATCAGTCAAATTTGTGGAGCGACTTTAAACCAGTAATTTGCCCTTCTTAGATTTAAATCATTTAAGAAAATTAAGAAAATTGCAGTAAAATAAAGAAATATGGAACGATGGAGGAAGGGGACGGCAAAGCCGGTCCCTTCCTCCCGTAGGCGGCCGATGTTAGCCATGTATAAGGAAACGGGATTAGTTCTAATCCCTCCATCCTCTATCTGGTATTTGGTTGGCTTGGTGTTGCGACCTAGCGGCTGGTGGTGGGCGGAGTTTCGGAGGCAAGAACCAATGAGGTGGTAGGAGCAGACAGGGAGAACCGAGTCTTCCAATGGTTGAATGTTGGGAGTGAGCATGGATTCGAGAAGTTAAAATGAAGTAAAGGTCTTAGGAAAAATATTCAATGGAAATGGAAAATAATCTTTGCATATAATTAAAATATGGAAAAAATTTATGGGGGAAATTAAAAGTTAAATTAAAGGGGAAACGAAAGTTAATTCTTGTTAAGCAGAGCTTCAACAAGAAGATAAGTTTGAGCATTTTCATCTTCAGCACTTTTAAGATCTTTAAGAATTTGGATTATTTGAGGGGATTTTTTAAGAATATTAGAAATTAAACTAATTAGCTCAATTATTTGAGCCAGATCAGATGTTTCTTCCTTATTGATTCCATGGTTTTCCTTGCTATTTTTATTTTCACTTGATTGCATATTGTCATTTACGTTTAGGGAAGAAAGGGGAGGGGAGTTTATTCCGCTAACAATGTTAGCGAAGGAAACTCCTTCTTTGCACTTATTATTATTGAATGATGGCGTCTTTGGTAAGGGCGAACCCTTTCTGGGTTTGGGAAAGTGAGGACATTTTGTATAACAGGCCGAATGGCCATATTCCTGACAATTTATGCAAAATGGATTTTCCTGCCTCTCCTTAATCTGACACTGTTTTGTGGGGTGGTCTTTGCCGCATTTTAAACATCTTGGTTTTAGATGACAGTCACTTGCAGTGTGGAAAAAATTATTGCAATTAAAGCATTGAGTAATTCCTCTAACGAGGAATCCCTCAACGCGAACTTGCAAGTATCCAAGAGATTGGAGATCAAAAATTTTTAAATTATTGGCGTTTCTTGGTAAAGTAATTTGAAAAAATGGGAGGGGGCCTTTATGTTTTTTAGAGATTAATTGAGAAACTTTTTCAACTGTAAATCCTTCTTCCTCAAGGTCAGAATGAATTTCTAGGGTTTTAGTAAAAATGGGAAGTCCTTTGATGACGACTTTGATGGGTTTTTCTAATTTAGGTTTAATGCAAAAATATTCGAAGTCTTTATCTGATTCTAGGTAATTGGTTAATCTATGTTTTTCCTCAATATCTTTAGTGAAGAGTTTAATAAATTTGCCTGAATTTTTGCTAGTAATTTCCGGAAAATTTTGGTAAATTAATTTCATTTGAGTTCGAAAGTTTCCTTTAATTTTAAGATGAATGGGTTGTGGGGGTGTGGGTTTGGGAACGACTGCTATTTTCGCTTCTTCTACTTCTTGGTTTTTATCTTCCTCAAGATTAGAAAAACTGTTGGTTATTGCGACTGTTTCGCTGATCGAAGGAGAAGCAGGTCTGGCAGTTTTCGAAGGGAAGACAAAGTCCTCCATGGAATCCTTCTTAAGCTTACGCTTATTAAACTTCTTTTTATTTTTATTAGAATTTGAATTAAGGGTAGTTTTGGATACACTATTGTCTATTTTATCCTGGGAAACAACGTTAGTATTTTTAACTGGGGCATTCACAACTACCGGAGTGGTGTGAATACTTTTTGGGCAGAACTGGCAATTAAAAGTTTGGCATTCGGGGAGAGAATCACGCTCACTCACCAAGGCATCCAATTTCAGTTGATGTTCATCAGCTGCGTCGATAGTAGTCTCAGACAGACTTGGATCGGAATTATGAAATTTTTGGTGAAGCTCCTTGAACGTTTTGAGAATCATCCTCTCTGTTTCAATCTTTTTCAAAATCTGATGACGTTGAAAGCATGGCGATTGATTTTTATCAGTTGGATCTACATCCATGTTTGAGATCTTGGCAAGTTTCTCTAGAATCGACATGTCGTCCTTTCCTATCTTCAACCTACTGCTTTGGTCTCTCCTTCTTCTCTGTTTTCACTTTCCTAAAAATTCTTTCAAGGGTGATCCGACGTTAAGAGATCCAACGCCCGGAGGGCGTTTCTTCTCCGTGTGAGTGAAACTCAAAAGAGAAAAAAACAAAACAGGAGCGATCTGCACAGAGTAGATCGTGGAACAAGCAGCGCCGAAAGGCAGGAGAAGCACAAAAGCAGCTCAACAGAGCGGGGGAGGAAGAGAGAAGCAGCGCCCGAAAGGGTTGATCGGAGCTGACTGGGCTTCTTCGAGAGAGGAGAAAAAGTTGTTTATCGCCTTCCCGGGGAAGCGGTAGGGTAGTTTGGGAGAAATACCTCTTTTTCTTTTTTAGACGTGGCTGTGTGTTGTAATGACGTAATTCCAAAGAGTTCTCAGAAAATTCCCGTTTTTAATCGAAGCTTCGGGGAAGGGTTGTTGCACGGTAGGGGGGTCTGTGAGTTCCTGTGACTGGAAAGCTGGTTTGCATTCTGATAGAGTCGTTGTGATGAGAAGGGAGATGGTTATAGAACGGCAGTGAGAGTATTTTAATTCTTGAGCGAATGGAGGTTATTTTTAGCTCTCTGTGGAGAATGATTCTTGGGATGTAAAAAGGAGCGTTTAATATTGTTCGAAGGGCTTGGTTTTGTAAAACTTGGAGCTTATTGAGAAGGTAATTTGCAGTGTTTCCCCAGATCTGGCAGGCATATAATATGACGGGGAGTAGATGTTGGAGGTAAATAAGTCTTTTCTTGTCGAGATTGAGTTTAGATTTCTTGGAGAGCAGCCTGTGTAGAGTATGAAGTTTTAATTTGAATTTCTTTGAGGTCTGAAGTATATGGTTTCTGTAGGTAAGTTTCTTGTCAAGTGTGACGCCGAGATATTGGACTTCGTCGCACCAGGGGATGGGGTTTCGAAATAATTTAAGAGGGTTGAGCTTATTCTTGAAATTTCCTTTCTTAAAAATGATAGCTTGAGACTTTGAGGTGTTGATTGAAATTCTCCATAAGGTGAGCCATTTTTTTAATTTGATCAAGTAAGTTTGTAAGTTTTTCCGGACAGATTCCGGGGAGCGTGATTGAGAAAGAATGGCAGCATCGTCGGCAAACAGACAAACTTCCACCGTTGGAGAGGTGGGGAAGTCGTATGTGTAGAGGCTGTAAAGGAGTGGAGACAGTATACTTCCTTGTGGTATTCCGGCCTGGATGCTTCCAATTCTTGAGTGGATTGAATTGATTTTTACTTGAAAGGTTCTATTGCTTAGGTATTCATAAATAATTTTGATCAGGTATGGAGGGAGATTGACTTGAATTAGCTTGAAAATTAGACCGTTGTGCAAAACTCTATCGAACGCCTTTTCCACATCCAAGAAGATTCCTCCGGTGGTGCGGTGGGTATTGAAACCGTCAATGATTAAGTTGGTGGTACGGAGTAGTTGGTGGCACGTGGAAGTCTTTTTTCTAAACCCGTGTTGGAAGTCGGGGATGATCTGGTTAGAGTCCGAAAAGGCTTGGATTCTGGAAAGAAGGATTTTCTCAAAGAGTTTGGCGACGCAGGAGATGAGGCTGATTGGACGATAGTTTAATGGAAATTTCGGGTCTTTGTTTTTTTTCGGGAGGAGAGAGATGGTGCAGTGTTTCCAGATCTGAGGAAAGTATTGAAGTAAGAGGAATTTGTTGAATATTTTCGTGAGATAGGTTATTGCGTTCATCGGAAGTGACTTGAGGGCTATGTTCTTTATTTGGTCTTGACCTGGGGCCTTGTGGATGTTTAGTTTTGAGATGATGTCGCAGATTTCTTGAGGGGAGGGGAGAGGCGGGATGCTGGATGAATAATTATTTAAAAATCTTCTAATTGTCCTGTCCACTTTGTCAATGTGATCATCGTCGTAGGGGATTCTATTTTCGGTGAACGATTCTTCAAGATTGTCAACGAAGCAGTCTGCTTTTTCCATCGTTCCGTAGACCAAGCCTCGGGAACTAAGAATCGGGGGATAAATGATGTTATTGTGGGTATTATTTCCTGCAACAAGCTTGTGGAGGGTGTCGGTGTTGATATTTGCGTCTTTTTGGAGGGAATCCCAAACATGCTCCTTTGAGTTTTTCAGATCTGTGCGAATAATTCTTTGTAGTCGATTGACTTCTGTCTTGAGGGGAGGGTATTGAGTTCTTTGCCAAAGTTTGCGTAGACAGTTTTTTTCTCGGATTTTGAGTCGGGTTTCGAAGGGGATATTGGATATTGAGTGAAGGATAGGCTTGAATTTGCTAGCTTGATTTACTGCATTGTGAATTTGGGTGTTGAAATTGACTATGGATTCTTCTAATTCTTCACTATTGCTGATATGGGGATTTCCAGGGAGAGAGTTGGCTATGATGTGTTGAAATTTATACCAATTGGTGAGGGTCTTGCAATTTTGTTTAAATGAAATTGAAGAGTTGATCGAAATGACAAAGTGGACAGGGTTGTGGTCGCTTGACAGGTACGGGTGGACTTCAGCTGTGATATTGTTGATTCCACAGGTGATTCCAAAGTCGAGGGTTGAGGGCCTGCCGTGGGTAGGAACTCTTGTAGGCCCATTTGGGGCTGTGAGGAGGAAGCCATTAGCTTGAACAAGACGAACGATAGCGTTGCCTGCTGCGTTGTTGTGAGGGGTTGCACTCCAAGAGGTATGCTTCGCGTTGAAGTCGCCCACGATGATGCACTGGGATCTATTTCTAAAGATCTTGAGGAGATCTGGGGTGAGGTTGCCGACTGAGGATCTTGGGGGTTGTAAAGAGAGCAGATTGTGATATTATTTGGCTGGCTTTCAATTACTATAATTGTGGATTCCACAGTGCTGGTGTTTATTTTGATGCTGTGATGAGGGATGGAATTTTTGACGAGGATGGCTGTTCCCCCTCCTCGGTGGGTCAGCCTATCGCATCTGTGAGTGGAGTAATTTGCAACATTGAGGTCATGACTGGGCCGAAGAAAAGTCTCTTGCAGTGCAACCACGTCAGGAACTTCGTCTTCTATGTATGTTGTAAGTTCGTCCATCTTGTTCTGCAATCCGTCTGCGTTCCAGCTCATGATCTTAAAGGTGTTTCTCCCTCCGGGTTTGCTAATCATATTGGGAGATCAATTTGGAGGAGGGCGGCTACTTCAATGGCACGGTCGGCTAGTGGCATATCAGAGTTGCAGATGGCTATTACTTGCTTAAGTACTTGAAAGATTTCCACCACCTTGGGCTCACGCAGTTGCTTGTTTGTTTCGGCGATGGTTGATGGTGGGTTGGAGGTGCTGGAGGTGGAGTTGATAGCTTGAGTGGAGGTTTGGCATGTGGAAGGAGTGGGTGTTGGTCTCGGTCTGGGAGCTGGAGCTGCACTCACTGGTGGGGGAGTGGGAACGCTTGCAGGGGCTGCACTCACTGGTGGGGGAGTGGTAGTGCTTGGATGGGCTGCTCTCATTGGTGGGGAGGGGGGTGTAGGCTGGTGCGGAGGTTGCTATAAGTCTTGCTGCGTCGGCTTGGGCTTTCGCTGCCTCTTGCATTTCTCTTCTTTTCCGGGCTCGCTCTTCCCAGAAATTAACCTTTGGGGGTGGAGGTGGTTTGTTCAAGGGATTTTTTGGACATCCTGTGTAGTTTGCAGGGTGATTACCCTGACAATTACAGCAAGTTGCCTCCGTTGCTGACGTCTTCGTACAACTCCTGGTGTGATGAGGCTGGCCGCACTTGACGCACTTCGGATTCCTCGTGCAGTATTTCGACGAATGGAAAAATCCCTGGCAGCGAAAACACTGCGCAGGCCGATCTTGGGTCGAAGGGGCTCCACTTTTATCTTCAGGTAGCAAAGTTCGGTCATGTTGAAGATGTCCTTATTGATGATGTTCTTGGGGAGAGTGAGTAGGAAAAGAGGCATGGGCAGACCTGTCTTTCTGTTTGTCATCGCGTGACATTCATTAACCTTGATTCCCACCGTCAGGAGATCTTCTATTATTTCTTCGGGGGTATCGGCCGGCATGCCCCGAATAACAGCCTTGATTTCTCGATCTTCAGGAAGCTGATATGTGAAAGCTTCGAGTTTTTCGGTTTCAACGTATTTCCTGATGGCGTGGTAAGCTTCCCGGGTCTCCGGGTATATCCGTAGGCCTTTGCCGACCATTCGTCCTTTCATCTTCTGCTGAGTAGCGTCCTGAAGCTTTTTGAGAAGCTTATTTTGCAGTTTCACATTGTCAATGGTGATAGGTGGAGGGGGGCGAACGGTGTTGTGGTGAACAGGCACTTCGGTCTCGTCCTCGTTTTCTTCGTCACGGTGAGATGGGAGAGCGTCGTATTGGTTAGATGTTACGATTTCCGTTGTTTTCTGTTTCTTTAATGAGGTTGCAGTTTCTTTGGGTGGTGTTGAATGACGCTGGATGTCACTGGGAAATGGAACGCGAAGCGTTCCTCCATCCCATATCGAGATTGTTGCTGAGTCCTTTTGTGGGTGGGCCTGCCTGAGAGAGAGTGTCCTTATTGGTGGTTCGAACGTTGCAAGTAGGCGTGGTTTTGAGATCGAGGATTTTCTTCAATACGGTTTCGGCGGGAATGTCCAAATTTTGTCTATAAGGCTTTGCTGTGGTTGGTCAATGGCACTGCGAGAGTAGGCACTCAATTGGCTGCACTGAAGCATTGGAACAAATCAGAGGGGAGGTCTAGAGAACTAGCCTGAGTGGGGTTGCAATTGAGTAAGATTAAATAAAAAATAAGAGGCGGCCGCCGAAGCGGTCGGGTTTCGAGGTCTTTGCGAGAGTTTCTCTCGACGAATCGGGAGGCAGCTACTCGCATAGGGGGCGGGGTCAGATGAAGTTACTTGGATCTTAGAAATTCAAGGGGTCCGAGACAACTCGTACCCTCTATCACTGATTTGCAATGTGGCGATAAAAAACGTCCACTTTTTCGTGAGGTTGGGCGCTTCTAAGCTGTTTACCCAACTCAATGAGAGAGGGGTACTCAGCAAAGAATTTTTTCAGTTCGATGATAGCGTCCATGAACCCGAAGGTTCCGCTATCATCGCTTTCAATTTCTTTCTGGTTTCTTTTTCTTTTGGGGGAGGGGCTGGAGTTGTCTCGGGCTCTGAGTCGGCCGACACGGGCTTTTCAGCTGGTGGTGCCATCTGGTGATTTCCTTTTAAGGCATTTGAGTATGAGATATCATTTTTAATTTTAGATTGATCAGGACTGAAGGGGTTTGGGGGTTTATTTCTGGTTAAGGGAGCACCTTTTTTGGGTTGAATTTTAGGGAATTTCTCACAGCGGTGCGAGTTTGCCAGATTAATTTTAGATTGATCAGGATCGAGTTTGCCAGATTTAATTTTAGATTGATCAGGACTGAAGGGGTTTGGGGGTTTATTTCTGGTTAAGGGAGCACCTTTTTTGGGTTGAATTTTAGGGAATTTCTCACAGCGGTGCGAGTTTGCCAGGTGTCCGGATTTATTGCAGTTGATGCAGATGGGGTTTTCGATTAGTTCTTTTATTGGGCAATCGCCCGTTTTATGAGGCTCGCCGCATTTAAGGCATCGGGTTTTGATATGGCAGTTTTTAGAGGAATGATTAAATAAGTTACAGTTGTAACATTGAGTCGGGCCTGGTCGTCTATTAAAGGTATCAATTTTTACTGTTAGGAAGCAGCACTTGTCCAATTTGAAGATGTCTGGGGAATCGGGTGATTTTTGTAGTTCCACCATGAAGATGGGGAGCTTGAATTTTGGCTTAAGTTTAGTGAGCTGAGCAACCTTGGAGACAAGGAAGCCTCGGTCGGAGAGGTCTTTTTTAATGTCGTCGATATCCGTGGATATCGGCAACCCTTTAATTACAATTTTTTGGGGTTTAGTATCTTGAGGGTTGAGCGCAAAGAATTGTTCACCTCTTTCCTTAAGGAAAGCGATGATTTCGTTACGTTCGTCGGCAGTTGACGCAAAAATGCGCAAATATTCCCCAGACAGCTTCGAATTGGTCTTTGGGTATTTTCTATTAATTTCTTGCATAATGAGATTGTAGTTTTGATCAAATTTAAGGTGAATGGGGGGGATTTTGGGGGTGGCAACTGGCATCGCTGTGTTGCTGTGAGTCGGCAACTCATCATTTCCAGAGAGGGTCTGGTACTTATTTGTTGTAGTAACGGGTGCTGCCGCACCAAAGGAGTAGTTTTGCAGGACACTTTCTGCTTTTTAACAACTTTGGTTGGCGCAATAAAGCCGTCAAGGCGATTTTCTTTTTGGTGTGGGGAGGATTTCCAACACAAGTGCTGGTGGCTGGTTTTACGAAATCGAGTTCAAGTTGCTTAGAGGATTCTTTTAATTTTTGAGCTATTTTTGAAGAGTTAATTTTAGAGTGATACTGGCTATTTACAATAGGGCAAGAACCGATTAAAGTCAACTCACCCTCGAGATCTTAAATTTCTTCCGTCAGCTTTCTGTTTTCCTTTTCAATCAGGTTGTAGTTTTCAAGGTTTTTCCGGGTTATACCACTGTCCATTGTGAACAAGATATGTTGATTTGCGGCCAGTCGGCTTTTCTTGATTATTTGATACTCAAAAATGTCAAGGATTCTCGTGCATTTTTCCAAGTCCTCGGGACTGGGCGGGGACGGATCGGTCTGCATTTTCTCAATTCTTTTGCAGATATTGCTTTCAAATTCTGAATCTAGGAGAAGGTTGTCATGTGCTTGAAAAAAAGTCGTGCGCTCAGATCGATATTTTGATCTGTTAACTTCGTCTTTTTTTCCCCACTACATCATTTTGACAAATATGCATAATTTTTTTAGTGGTTAGTAGTTAATTATAACACCATAATTTTAATTGAATTGGCAGGTATAGCATTTTTTAAGTATAGCTACCGTATATATTTTTTGTATGTGTAGAAAAAGTACCTACTAAGGATTGTGCTGCGAAAACGTAAGTCTAATCATTCCCAAAGCTCTAATAAAGCTCAAGCTATGAAAGTAGCTAGACCTAACGAAACGTTTCCAGAATCAGAACTGCGAAGGCTTGAACAGGTGGAGCGTGAGGCAGATAACAATTTTAACATAAAATTAATACAACATAAAGTAATATTAACATATTACACTCCTAGATATAAATTATTTACAGTATTTTAAGCATTCTTTACACAAAAGTTGTAACAATGTTACTTTTGCTGAGCAGAGATCAGCTTAGGAAGGTGTTTTCAAAAACTGACCCACAAGAGAGTTACGGGGAGTTATAGATAAAAAATGAAAATCCTTTTTGTCAGCTATTAGATCTACAGACTTAAAATTTAACAAAATGTGTTTTTTTGCTCAGATGAGATATACAAAAAGCTTTTTTTGTTTAATTTGCAATTCACGTAAAAATAACTCATTAAAAACTTCTTTGTCCTTCAGTCTATATTGTTTAACTTTTAAATTCACCCGTGCAAAGAACAGGTAAACCAGCTCTTATTTTATAATTTTTTAACTATTTAATAAGTCTTTATCAATAAACAATATTTTATCTCTTACTGCCACTTCTTAAGCAAGCTGTTTGTCACAATTAATTGCTAAATGAAGATTTTTAATCAATTTTATTATTTCAAAACCTAAGAAGGAAATTATTTTTAAAATAATGAAAATATGTTAGTTTAACTTATTTATTCAAAACAGACGAATGAAAAACTATAAAAATAAAATACTAAAATGTTTTTATCAGGTAGTAATATTTCCTTTTTGAATGTTTTTTTAGTTGATGTAAACATATCAGTAGGCTTTCCCCCATAGTTTTTTTTAACACTGACATATGTTAAATATTTAGTTGTAAACAAAATATTTAGCAAAATACAAAATACATGTGTATGATGCAAAAAGTACTACCACTAGTATGTTGGATGGTAAAGCATGCATGATTTTTATGTTTTTCTTGTTAATAATGAATGTTTCAATACATCATATTTTTTTGCCATAAATGTTACTTGTTAAAACATAGCAACACACAAAAAAATACAATTTGGTATAATAATCTGATTCTTAATAGTTTTTTTTTCATCTGGAATCCCATTTACCATATTTTACACCATTTTAATGCAATGCAGAAATGTTCTCACTTATAATATAACTGAAAAGAGTAACGATACAAATTTAAATTTTATAAAATTTTAGTTCAGTAACAAAATTTTTATATCAGTACCTCGATTTTTAAATAAATTCAAATAGAAAAAGAATACAATTCTCTTTTTTTTAATTAGAAGGTACCAAGTTTAAATAATTTCTGAAATATAACCCTCTGAGTTACCCAATTTTCTAGATCAACGCTTAAAACTCAGTACATAGTACACCAGGTGAAAAAACAAACTCCAATAACAGTCAAATTCTTTTTTGTATTATTATTTTTTATGCTGAGGAATCAGCAAAATACAATACAAAAGAAAAAACTGACACATTTTGCATTTCTATAAGGAAACTGGCATCATGAGCTTTCATGTTTACTAAAGGTTTGGTCAACTTATTTACACAGGTAATTTCAAATTTTGTACATATATATTTGAGTGAAAATCATAACATAAATCTTAATATATTTCGCTCTTAGAAAATTGTCCTCAGTACAATAAAAGATTAAAATTCATAAACTGATGTATTTATGGGCTATTGTTTTTGCTGATAACTATCAAAAGAGTAAGTTATGTATGTGCACTTTAAATGTGTTCCCTGAAAGTAAGTTTCTATCTACCTGATTTGTAACAGTTATAAATATTCAAAAGTAATGTTTTACTAATAAAAATTCTATTGTGACACCTTATTCTGTTCACATGTCTTCTTAAGGTATCCGACTACCCTAAAACCATGATTTTTTTTCAAAAATTGGCAAATTTTTTTATGACTTTATTTTATAGACCATTTTATTAACTTAATAACTATACCAAGTACTTTATTTTCCCTCCACTAGAACAAAAACTACAAGCGTTTTAGTAAAAGCAAATGCCATAACTTTACACAAGATGTCAAACTTTAAAATGCGTTTTACTCGAAATGTGTTTTTTTTCGAAAAACTCAAACGGGGACCGCGATTGCTCAAAAAGTTTTGAAAATTATTAGCTGGATTTTTTTGTGTATGTTTTATATAACAGTAGAAGTGTTTTGATCTTCAGATTTATCAATAATTGTTTTATTTTAAATTTTGCAGTTCTTTATGTGAATATAGTCAATGTTTTTTAAAGCAATTTCGTATAATGACTTAGATAAAGTGCTCTAGTTTTCGTAAAAACTAAAATATCTCTTATCCTGAAGGTCACTTCAAACAGGAATAACAAAGTAACACATCAAAATTGAAAAAGTGAGAATTTGTTCATAAAATCTTTGTGCAGAGCGGGCCCCGTTTATGTAATTTTTCGTACATTTTTACTAGTTTTTTCCCATTTTAATAATAATAATTTTTTTTCTTTTACCAATTTTAGGATTTTTTCCTTAAAATATACTAAATAAATATAAAAATCACAAAAAAAATCTCCATATCTCCTTTTTTTTCAAAAAATAGTTGTCGCAAGTAGTCGGATACCTTAATCTAACTTCAAGCTCTCTCCAAATATGATCTATAGGTATTTAAATAAGTTGACTGAGGTGGTGTTCACAATATTAATACATATGCATACATGAGTTTGCAAATTGTGATAGGAGCAACATTCTTAGGGAGGGAGAGAGACACAAGGAAGTAAACAAAATACACTTAAGATGAACAACGAACTACCACTATTTTGAGTAGAGGATTTTGTATACAGCTTGTATACTTTTCTTTTTCTTTTTTTATGTATGCATAATGAATGAATGTTTGGATATACAACTTTTTTTGGTTGAACACTATTTTAACATATAATAATGACTATGCAGAAATGGTTCTAAAATATAATGCAATAAAATGTAGCATATGACGTTGCATGACTTTAGTTTATTCGCACCAATTTCCACATTACCCAAGAGGTATGGTGTAGAGATGCATTATCCCTTTTATCCACATAGGAAAGGCAGGTTCCCCAATAGGTATATTTCCTTACACAACATTAAATGTACCGTATTTTCCTGTATATATAATCCGTGGATTATGTGTTTAAAATTTCGTTGTGCATATTATATGCCGCCGCAGATAATGTGATAAAAACATTCTTCATCCAAAAAGCTGACAAAGTTTTCAAAGAAATAGTACTGATTTTGAACTAAACGTAACAGAAAAGGCTACCGAAGGAGGAAACTGCAAGACTGTTCAACGTTGATGAATGAAATATTCAATTATGGATAAGAAAAAACAAGGCTGATTTTGAAAAATTCAACCAAAAAAAATCTTTATAATTATGGACTCGATGAAGCACACCTTAGGCAGAATGTTACAAATGGCCTGAAGTCAGCACCTGCGACTAATGGACAAGTTCTCCTTTTTAAACAACAAAATTGAGTGTAACCCACCAGAACTTCCGGTGTATTGTTAATCTATCGGAAAGTATCGAAATTCAACTGTTTTTCAAAGTTTTAATGCAAGATTTTGAAACTTTATTTTAACTATATGGATAGAAGATGATCTGTAGATTTCAGATTTAGGATCTTTATATTATATATTTCAGTATCTTTTCTAAAATACCTTGTACAATTTTTAGCTC
Source organism: Trichonephila clavipes (assembly GCA_019973935.1). Taxonomy (NCBI): domain Eukaryota; kingdom Metazoa; phylum Arthropoda; class Arachnida; order Araneae; family Nephilidae; genus Trichonephila; species Trichonephila clavipes. Next base: position 29,064 of record BMAU01002708.1, on the reverse strand, counting down.
ATTTAGAGCAAGGTTGATATAATCGCCTTTTTTGGCGACTAATGGAATGTTTAACAAGTGAAATGTAAATAGTACTAGCTTGCATACGCAATATTGGATTTTTTTATTGTTTATTATTTACGTTATCATATAAGATTTATTATAATAATTATACATTAATATATGTGGGAGACAACAAGGGGTCCAAGACTTTTGTCTTTCTTCTATTTTATTTAACATTAAACAAAAATTAATTAAAAAGGTAGTTTTTAACAGATAAGTTTGACGATGATATGCAGAAGGTAACGCCTGCTCGCGCACCTCTCGCGTTCTCCTTCCTCCTCGCTTTCTCTCTTTTTCCAATTCTAATGTCCAAGAGTTTTAGTTTGGATTTGCTGCGCCTGCGCGCGAAGACTGCCTTGCTTTTGGCTGCATGCCATAACGGCTATCCTGACTGTACGCTGTCCGCAGCGGTACGTATTCCTTTTTTCCTTTCCATGAATACCAGAGGAGAATCTGAAACATACAAAAAAGACGGAACAGACAAGGACTATACGACAAATACACAAAGATTTAACATATCATAATTCTGCTGAACTAGACAGTTTCTCCATCATGTGAAGGCATCTCTTCGACATCCGGAAGGTTCCACAGGAAAACATTGTGTTTCACAGGCATAAGAACGTCTTTTTTAACAAGTTGATCTTTGGTTGAACGCATCGATATTTTCCTCTGTAGAGTTCTGGACGTTTGTTCAAAACGATTTCTCTTTTTCCTTCGTTTCCACTGCCAGGGCTGGAAGATCCTTTGGAGCAACACAAACCGACGATATTTACTATTCATAGGTGAAGGGGTAGGAGATCGGGAGATAAATTCCACGGAACTCGTTTTCATGGCACCATTAGCTTTCTTACACAATACTATATCAGAACATTTTTCTCTTATAATACTCAATTTTAACTTAGTACTCTTAATTTTATTACATTTATAATCCTTAATTAGAGAACTCAAATCATTTCTAGTATTAAAGTTTTTAACATGTGACAAATCATAACTAGAGTTTTCAATCACATTTGAAACAGAAACAACATTAGGATAAGCATAAGCATGAGCACCTAAAGAGGATTCACTTTCATTCAATAAAACATCGCTCTTTGCGTGGCCTAGTTTTTTATTTCAGAATATACACTGGGATGTATAATAAATCCTTCGGTCAAGGTCGGTGATATTGCCGTTCGAACACTTAAGCTGGAAGAGTGTTGATTAAGAGAAATATTTATGGGTTTAACTTCTACCATTCGCTGTTCGCCAAAACATGAACTTAATGTTATGATTTCTTCGGAAGGTGTTTGCACTCTAATTAGTGAGGAATTTAAAACTGGGATCTGGCAACCTGAATCAAGCAAGGCTGTTACGGGCTGATTTTCTACAAAAATGCTTACGTATTGAAGATTTGCAAATTCATCGCTATTTTGTTTTTCGCTCTCGATTTTCAAAGTATTCACGTTTATTCTATTATGGATGTGGTCGTTAGATTCTTTAGGTTTAAAACGCTTCTCACAGTCTCTTGCGCAATGAGATGAATCACCGCATATAAAGCAATTTTTATTTTCTCTTTCAAGATATTGGGGATAGTTCTCTTTAATCTTTGGTTTAAAGTTTTGTGATCTATTTTTAAAGGGGTCTTCAGTATATCCATAAGTAATAGGAATTTCTTTATGTGATCCGCTTCTAGATGAAATATAAATATCACACTCTTTAGCTAAATCAATAGGCCTGAACCAATCTTCTGCTTCTCGAATGCCAATATGGGTTGCGGTTTCCTTATTTAAAGTTTCGAACTGTTTCTCTTCGACTTTAGCTGCAGGATTTAAACTTAATGCTTTATTTTTAGCCCTTTGAAGTTCGACTTCTTTTTCTAATTTTGCTAACTGAAGTTTCGCGAGCTCAATTTTCTGTTTTTCTAAAGTTACCTCTCTTTCGTTTCGCGATACTCTCTCATCTATACAGTTTTGAATTAAAGTTTTAACGAAATCTGAATCACTTTCAAATGTACTACTCTTCTCAATTTTAGTCTTTAGTTTAACTATAGTGTCCGTACTCTCCACAGTTCCATCTAGATCCTCAACAACTCTTATGAGATCCTCTTTAAGAGCGTTTTTATACATTTTAGAAAAATATGGAAAGATCCTACCTTTTTTTTTTCTAGCTCCCTTGTTGCTCGCACGTACGATGTATCCAATGAAGAAAAATTTCGATTTCACAGATCTCACCTCTTCGCAGGTAATATAGTTGAAATTGTTCGAATTGACACCTCTTCGCAGGTGTTTGTGGTATTTCCAACCTCTACACAGGCGGAATTTTCGACGATGGGTTCCAACCTCTACACAGGCGGAACGAAGTTTCCGAAAAATGGCGGCGCGTCTCCTCCACGGACGGCTTTTATTCACGTTCCAAACTTTGATCAAAATCGAAAATTTTTTTTCAATCCCGGCCTCTACACAGGCGGAGTATTCATGCTGAGTTCAAACCTCTACACAGGTTGAACGAAGTTTCCAAAAATGGCGGGGCGTCTCCTTCACGGACGCTTTTGTTCATTGTCCAGACTTTGGTTCAAAATCGAAATTTTATCGATCCCGGCCGAGCCCCCATAATTTGTGGGAGACAACAAGGGATCCAAGACTTTTGTCTTCTATTTTATTTAACATTAAACAAAAATTAATTAAAAAGGTAGTTTTTAACAGATAAGTTTGACGATGATATGCAGAAGGTAACGCCTGCTCGCGCACCTCTCGCGTTCTCCTTCCTCCTCGCTTTCTCTCTTTTTTCCAATTCTAATGTCCAAGAGTTTTAGTTTGGATTTGCTGCGCCTGCGCGCGAAGACTGCCTTGCTTTTGGCTGCATGCCATAACGGCTATCCTGACTGTACGCTGTCCGCAGCGGTACGTATTCCTTTTTTCCTTTCCATGAATACCAGAGGAGAATCTGAAACATACAAAAAAGACGGAACAGACAAGGACTATACGACAAATACACAAAGATTTAACATATCATAATTCTGCTGAACTAGACAGTTTCTCCATCATGTGAAGGCATCTCTTCGACATCCGGAAGGTTCCACAGGAAAACATTGTGTTTCACAGGCATAAGAACGTCTTTTTTAACAAGTTGATCTTTGGTTGAACGCATCGATATTTTCCTCTGTAGAGTTCTGGACGTTTGTTCAAAACGATTTCTCTTTTTCCTTCGTTTCCACTGCCAGGGCTGGAAGATCCTTTGGAGGAACACAAACCGACGATATTTACTATTCATAGGTGAAGGGGTAGGAGATCGGGAGATAAATTCCACGGAACTCGTTTTCATGGCACCATTAGCTTTCTTACACAATACTATATCAGAACATTTTTCTCTTATAATACTCAATTTTAACTTAGTACTCTTAATTTTATTACATTTATAATCCTTAATTAGAGAACTCAAATCATTTCTAGTATTAAAGTTTTTAACATGTGACAAATCATAACTAGAGTTTTCAATCACATTTGAAACAGAAACAACATTAGGATAAGCATAAGCATGAGCACCTAAAGAGGATTCACTTTCATTCAATAAAACATCGCTCTTTGCGTGGCCTAGTTTTTTTATTTCAGAATATACACTGGGATGTATAATAAATCCTTCGGTCAAGGTCGGTGATATTGCCGTTCGAACACTTAAGCTGGAAGAGTGTTGATTAAGAGAAATATTTATGGGTTTAACTTCTACCATTCGCTGTTCGCCAAAACATGAACTTAATGTTATGATTTCTTCGGAAGGTGTTTGCACTCTAATTAGTGAGGAATTTAAAACTGGGATCTGGCAACCTGAATCAAGCAAGGCTGTTACGGGCTGATTTTCTACAAAAATGCTTACGTATTGAAGATTTGCAAATTCATCGCTATTTTGTTTTTCGCTCTCGATTTTCAAAGTATTCACGTTTATTCTATTATGGATGTGGTCGTTAGATTCTTTAGGTTTAAAACGCTTCTCACAGTCTCTTGCGCAATGAGATGAATCACCGCATATAAAGCAATTTTTATTTTCTCTTTCAAGATATTGGGGATAGTTCTCTTTAATCTTTGGTTTAAAGTTTTGTGATCTATTTTTAAAGGGGTCTTCAGTATATCCATAAGTAATAGGAATTTCTTTATGTGATCCGCTTCTAGATGAAATATAAATATCACACTCTTTAGCTAAATCAATAGGCCTGAACCAATCTTCTGCTTCTCGAATGCCAATATGGGTTGCGGTTTCCTTATTTAAAGTTTCGAACTGTTTCTCTTCGACTTTAGCTGCAGGATTTAAACTTAATGCTTTATTTTTAGCCCTTTGAAGTTCGACTTCTTTTTCTAATTTTGCTAACTGAAGTTTCGCGAGCTCAATTTTCTGTTTTTCTAAAGTTACCTCTCTTTCGTTTCGCGATACTCTCTCATCTATACAGTTTTGAATTAAAGTTTTAACGAAATCTGAATCACTTTCAAATGTACTACTCTTCTCAATTTTAGTCTTTAGTTTAACTATAGTGTCCGTACTCTCCACAGTTCCATCTAGATCCTCAACAACTCTTATGAGATCCTCTTTAAGAGCGTTTTTATACATTTTAGAAAAATATGGAAAGATCCTACCTTTTTTTTTCTAGTTCCCTTGTTGCTCGCACGTACGATGTATCCAATGAAGAAAAATTTCGATTTCACAGATCTCACCTCTTCGCAGGTAATATAGTTGAAATTGTTCGAATTGACACCTCTTCGCAGGTGTTTGTGGTATTTCCAACCTCTACACAGGCGGAATTTTCGACGATGGGTTCCAACCTCTACACAGGCGGAACGAAGTTTCCGAAAAATGGCGGCGCGTCTCCTCCACGGACGGCTTTTATTCACGTTCCAAACTTTGATCAAAATCGAAAATTTTTTTTTTTCAATCCCGGCCTCTACACAGGCGGAGTATTCATGCTGAGTTCAAACCTCTACACAGGTTGAACGAAGTTTCCAAAAATGGCGGGGCGTCTCCTTCACGGACGCTTTTGTTCATTGTCCAGACTTTGGTTCAAAATCGAAATTTTATCGATCCCGGCCGAGCCCCCATAATTTGTGGGAGACAACAAGGGATCCAAGACTTTTGTCTTCTATTTTATTTAACATTAAACAAAAATTAATTAAAAAGGTAGTTTTTAACAGATAAGTTTGACGATGATATGCAGAAGGTAACGCCTGCTCGCGCACCTCTCGCGTTCTCCTTCCTCCTCGCTTTCTCTCTTTTTCCAATTCTAATGTCCAAGAGTTTTAGTTTGGATTTGCTGCGCCTGCGCGCGAAGACTGCCTTGCTTTTGGCTGCATGCCATAACGGCTATCCTGACTGTACGCTGTCCGCAGCGGTACGTATTCCTTTTTTCCTTTCCATGAATACCAGAGGAGAATCTGAAACATACAAAAAAAGACGGAACAGACAAGGACTATACGACAAATACACAAAGATTTAACATATCATAATTCTGCTGAACTAGACAGTTTCTCCATCATGTGAAGGCATCTCTTCGACATCCGGAAGGTTCCACAGGAAAACATTGTGTTTCACAGGCATAAGAACGTCTTTTTTAACAAGTTGATCTTTGGTTGAACGCATCGATATTTTCCTCTGTAGAGTTCTGGACGTTTGTTCAAAACGATTTCTCTTTTTCCTTCGTTTCCACTGCCAGGGCTGGAAGATCCTTTGGAGCAACACAAACCGACGATATTTACTATTCATAGGTGAAGGGGTAGGAGATCGGGAGATAAATTCCACGGAACTCGTTTTCATGGCACCATTAGCTTTCTTACACAATACTATATCAGAACATTTTTCTCTTATAATACTCAATTTTAACTTAGTACTCTTAATTTTATTACATTTATAATCCTTAATTAGAGAACTCAAATCATTTCTAGTATTAAAGTTTTTAACATGTGACAAATCATAACTAGAGTTTTCAATCACATTTGAAACAGAAACAACATTAGGATAAGCATAAGCATGAGCACCTAAAGAGGATTCACTTTCATTCAATAAAACATCGCTCTTTGCGTGGCCTAGTTTTTTTATTTCAGAATATACACTGGGATGTATAATAAATCCTTCGGTCAAGGTCGGTGATATTGCCGTTCGAACACTTAAGCTGGAAGAGTGTTGATTAAGAGAAATATTTATGGGTTTAACTTCTACCATTCGCTGTTCGCCAAAACATGAACTTAATGTTATGATTTCTTCGGAAGGTGTTTGCACTCTAATTAGTGAGGAATTTAAAACTGGGATCTGGCAACCTGAATCAAGCAAGGCTGTTACGGGCTGATTTTCTACAAAAATGCTTACGTATTGAAGATTTGCAAATTCATCGCTATTTTGTTTTTCGCTCTCGATTTTCAAAGTATTCACGTTTATTCTATTATGGATGTGGTCGTTAGATTCTTTAGGTTTAAAACGCTTCTCACAGTCTCTTGCGCAATGAGATGAATCACCGCATATAAAGCAATTTTTATTTTCTCTTTCAAGATATTGGGGATAGTTCTCTTTAATCTTTGGTTTAAAGTTTTGTGATCTATTTTTAAAGGGGTCTTCAGTATATCCATAAGTAATAGGAATTTCTTTATGTGATCCGCTTCTAGATGAAATATAAATATCACACTCTTTAGCTAAATCAATAGGCCTGAACCAATCTTCTGCTTCTCGAATGCCAATATGGGTTGCGGTTTCCTTATTTAAAGTTTCGAACTGTTTCTCTTCGACTTTAGCTGCAGGATTTAAACTTAATGCTTTATTTTTAGCCCTTTGAAGTTCGACTTCTTTTTCTAATTTTGCTAACTGAAGTTTCGCGAGCTCAATTTTCTGTTTTTCTAAAGTTACCTCTCTTTCGTTTCGCGATACTCTCTCATCTATACAGTTTTGAATTAAAGTTTTAACGAAATCTGAATCACTTTCAAATGTACTACTCTTCTCAATTTTAGTCTTTAGTTTAACTATAGTGTCCGTACTCTCCACAGTTCCATCTAGATCCTCAACAACTCTTATGAGATCCTCTTTAAGAGCGTTTTTATACATTTTAGAAAAATATGGAAAGATCCTACCTTTTTTTTTTTCTAGTTCCCTTGTTGCTCGCACGTACGATGTATCCAATGAAGAAAATTTCGATTTCACAGATCTCACCTCTTCGCAGGTAATATAGTTGAAATTGTTCGAATTGACACCTCTTCGCAGGTGTTTGTGGTATTTCCAACCTCTACACAGGCGGAATTTTCGACGATGGGTTCCAACCTCTACACAGGCGGAACGAAGTTTCCGAAAAATGGCGGCGCGTCTCCTCCACGGACGGCTTTTATTCACGTTCCAAACTTTGATCAAAATCGAAAATTTTTTTCAATCCCGGCCTCTACACAGGCGGAGTATTCATGCTGAGTTCAAACCTCTACACAGGTTGAACGAAGTTTCCAAAAATGGCGGGGCGTCTCCTTCACGGACGCTTTTGTTCATTGTCCAGACTTTGGTTCAAAATCGAAATTTTATCGATCCCGGCCGAGCCCCCATAATTTGTGGGAGACAACAAGGGATCCAAGACTTTTGTCTTCTATTTTATTTAACATTAAACAAAAATTAATTAAAAAGGTAGTTTTTAACAGATAAGTTTGACGATGATATGCAGAAGGTAACGCCTGCTCGCGCACCTCTCGCGTTCTCCTTCCTCCTCGCTTTCTCTCTTTTTCCAATTCTAATGTCCAAGAGTTTTAGTTTGGATTTGCTGCGCCTGCGCGCGAAGACTGCCTTGCTTTTGGCTGCATGCCATAACGGCTATCCTGACTGTACGCTGTCCGCAGCGGTACGTATTCCTTTTTTCCTTTCCATGAATACCAGAGGAGAATCTGAAACATACAAAAAAGACGGAACAGACAAGGACTATACGACAAATACACAAAGATTTAACATATCATAATTCTGCTGAACTAGACAGTTTCTCCATCATGTGAAGGCATCTCTTCGACATCCGGAAGGTTCCACAGGAAAACATTGTGTTTCACAGGCATAAGAACGTCTTTTTTAACAAGTTGATCTTTGGTTGAACGCATCGATATTTTCCTCTGTAGAGTTCTGGACGTTTGTTCAAAACGATTTCTCTTTTTCCTTCGTTTCCACTGCCAGGGCTGGAAGATCCTTTGGAGCAACACAAACCGACGATATTTACTATTCATAGGTGAAGGGGTAGGAGATCGGGAGATAAATTCCACGGAACTCGTTTTCATGGCACCATTAGCTTTCTTACACAATACTATATCAGAACATTTTTCTCTTATAATACTCAATTTTAACTTAGTACTCTTAATTTTATTACATTTATAATCCTTAATTAGAGAACTCAAATCATTTCTAGTATTAAAGTTTTTAACATGTGACAAATCATAACTAGAGTTTTCAATCACATTTGAAACAGAAACAACATTAGGATAAGCATAAGCATGAGCACCTAAAGAGGATTCACTTTCATTCAATAAAACATCGCTCTTTGCGTGGCCTAGTTTTTTTATTTCAGAATATACACTGGGATGTATAATAAATCCTTCGGTCAAGGTCGGTGATATTGCCGTTCGAACACTTAAGCTGGAAGAGTGTTGATTAAGAGAAATATTTATGGGTTTAACTTCTACCATTCGCTGTTCGCCAAAACATGAACTTAATGTTATGATTTCTTCGGAAGGTGTTTGCACTCTAATTAGTGAGGAATTTAAAACTGGGATCTGGCAACCTGAATCAAGCAAGGCTGTTACGGGCTGATTTTCTACAAAAATGCTTACGTATTGAAGATTTGCAAATTCATCGCTATTTTGTTTTTCGCTCTCGATTTTCAAAGTATTCACGTTTATTCTATTATGGATGTGGTCGTTAGATTCTTTAGGTTTAAAACGCTTCTCACAGTCTCTTGCGCAATGAGATGAATCACCGCATATAAAGCAATTTTTATTTTCTCTTTCAAGATATTGGGGATAGTTCTCTTTAATCTTTGGTTTAAAGTTTTGTGATCTATTTTTAAAGGGGTCTTCAGTATATCCATAAGTAATAGGAATTTCTTTATGTGATCCGCTTCTAGATGAAATATAAATATCACACTCTTTAGCTAAATCAATAGGCCTGAACCAATCTTCTGCTTCTCGAATGCCAATATGGGTTGCGGTTTCCTTATTTAAAGTTTCGAACTGTTTCTCTTCGACTTTAGCTGCAGGATTTAAACTTAATGCTTTATTTTTAGCCCTTTGAAGTTCGACTTCTTTTTCTAATTTTGCTAACTGAAGTTTCGCGAGCTCAATTTTCTGTTTTTCTAAAGTTACCTCTCTTTCGTTTCGCGATACTCTCTCATCTATACAGTTTTGAATTAAAGTTTTAACGAAATCTGAATCACTTTCAAATGTACTACTCTTCTCAATTTTAGTCTTTAGTTTAACTATAGTGTCCGTACTCTCCACAGTTCCATCTAGATCCTCAACAACTCTTATGAGATCCTCTTTAAGAGCGTTTTTATACATTTTAGAAAAATATGGAAAGATCCTACCTTTTTTTTTTCTAGTTCCCTTGTTGCTCGCACGTACGATGTATCCAATGAAGAAAAATTTCGATTTCACAGATCTCACCTCTTCGCAGGTAATATAGTTGAAATTGTTCGAATTGACACCTCTTCGCAGGTGTTTGTGGTATTTCCAACCTCTACACAGGCGGAATTTTCGACGATGGGTTCCAACCTCTACACAGGCGGAACGAAGTTTCCGAAAAATGGCGGCGCGTCTCCTCCACGGACGGCTTTTATTCACGTTCCAAACTTTGATCAAAATCGAAAATTTTTTTTTTTTTTCAATCCCGGCCTCTACACAGGCGGAGTATTCATGCTGAGTTCAAACCTCTACACAGGTTGAACGAAGTTTCCAAAAAATGGCGGGGCGTCTCCTTCACGGACGCTTTTGTTCATTGTCCAGACTTTGGTTCAAAATCGAAATTTTATCGATCCCGGCCGAGCCCCCATAATTTGTGGGAGACAACAAGGGATCCAAGACTTTTGTCTTCTATTTTATTTAACATTAAACAAAAATTAATTAAAAAGGTAGTTTTTAACAGATAAGTTTGACGATGATATGCAGAAGGTAACGCCTGCTCGCGCACCTCTCGCGTTCTCCTTCCTCCTCGCTTTCTCTCTTTTTCCAATTCTAATGTCCAAGAGTTTTAGTTTGGATTTGCTGCGCCTGCGCGCGAAGACTGCCTTGCTTTTGGCTGCATGCCATAACGGCTATCCTGACTGTACGCTGTCCGCAGCGGTACGTATTCCTTTTTTCCTTTCCATGAATACCAGAGGAGAATCTGAAACATACAAAAAAGACGGAACAGACAAGGACTATACGACAAATACACAAAGATTTAACATATCATAATTCTGCTGAACTAGACAGTTTCTCCATCATGTGAAGGCATCTCTTCGACATCCGGAAGGTTCCACAGGAAAACATTGTGTTTCACAGGCATAAGAACGTCTTTTTTAACAAGTTGATCTTTGGTTGAACGCATCGATATTTTCCTCTGTAGAGTTCTGGACGTTTGTTCAAAACGATTTCTCTTTTTCCTTCGTTTCCACTGCCAGGGCTGGAAGATCCTTTGGAGCAAACACAAACCGACGATATTTACTATTCATAGGTGAAGGGGTAGGAGATCGGGAGATAAATTCCACGGAACTCGTTTTCATGGCACCATTAGCTTTCTTACACAATACTATATCAGAACATTTTTCTCTTATAATACTCAATTTTAACTTAGTACTCTTAATTTTATTACATTTATAATCCTTAATTAGAGAACTCAAATCATTTCTAGTATTAAAGTTTTTAACATGTGACAAATCATAACTAGAGTTTTCAATCACATTTGAAACAGAAACAACATTAGGATAAGCATAAGCATGAGCACCTAAAGAGGATTCACTTTCATTCAATAAAACATCGCTCTTTGCGTGGCCTAGTTTTTTTATTTCAGAATATACACTGGGATGTATAATAAATCCTTCGGTCAAGGTCGGTGATATTGCCGTTCGAACACTTAAGCTGGAAGAGTGTTGATTAAGAGAAATATTTATGGGTTTAACTTCTACCATTCGCTGTTCGCCAAAACATGAACTTAATGTTATGATTTCTTCGGAAGGTGTTTGCACTCTAATTAGTGAGGAATTTAAAACTGGGATCTGGCAACCTGAATCAAGCAAGGCTGTTACGGGCTGATTTTCTACAAAAATGCTTACGTATTGAAGATTTGCAAATTCATCGCTATTTTGTTTTTCGCTCTCGATTTTCAAAGTATTCACGTTTATTCTATTATGGATGTGGTCGTTAGATTCTTTAGGTTTAAAACGCTTCTCACAGTCTCTTGCGCAATGAGATGAATCACCGCATATAAAGCAATTTTTATTTTCTCTTTCAAGATATTGGGGATAGTTCTCTTTAATCTTTGGTTTAAAGTTTTGTGATCTATTTTTAAAGGGGTCTTCAGTATATCCATAAGTAATAGGAATTTCTTTATGTGATCCGCTTCTAGATGAAATATAAATATCACACTCTTTAGCTAAATCAATAGGCCTGAACCAATCTTCTGCTTCTCGAATGCCAATATGGGTTGCGGTTTCCTTATTTAAAGTTTCGAACTGTTTCTCTTCGACTTTAGCTGCAGGATTTAAACTTAATGCTTTATTTTTAGCCCTTTGAAGTTCGACTTCTTTTTCTAATTTTGCTAACTGAAGTTTCGCGAGCTCAATTTTCTGTTTTTCTAAAGTTACCTCTCTTTCGTTTCGCGATACTCTCTCATCTATACAGTTTTGAATTAAAGTTTTAACGAAATCTGAATCACTTTCAAATGTACTACTCTTCTCAATTTTAGTCTTTAGTTTAACTATAGTGTCCGTACTCTCCACAGTTCCATCTAGATCCTCAACAACTCTTATGAGATCCTCTTTAAGAGCGTTTTTATACATTTTAGAAAAATATGGAAAGATCCTACCTTTTTTCTAGTTCCCTTGTTGCTCGCACGTACGATGTATCCAATGAAGAAAAATTTCGATTTCACAGATCTCACCTCTTCGCAGGTAATATAGTTGAAATTGTTCGAATTGACACCTCTTCGCAGGTGTTTGTGGTATTTCCAACCTCTACACAGGCGGAATTTTCGACGATGGGTTCCAACCTCTACACAGGCGGAACGAAGTTTCCGAAAAATGGCGGCGCGTCTCCTCCACGGACGGCTTTTATTCACGTTCCAAACTTTGATCAAAATCGAAAATTTTTTTTCAATCCCGGCCTCTACACAGGCGGAGTATTCATGCTGAGTTCAAACCTCTACACAGGTTGAACGAAGTTTCCAAAAATGGCGGGGCGTCTCCTTCACGGACGCTTTTGTTCATTGTCCAGACTTTGGTTCAAAATCGAAATTTTATCGATCCCGGCCGAGCCCCCATAATTTGTGGGAGACAACAAGGGATCCAAGACTTTTGTCTTCTATTTTATTTAACATTAAACAAAAATTAATTAAAAAGGTAGTTTTTAACAGATAAGTTTGACGATGATATGCAGAAGGTAACGCCTGCTCGCGCACCTCTCGCGTTCTCCTTCCTCCTCGCTTTCTCTCTTTTTTCCAATTCTAATGTCCAAGAGTTTTAGTTTGGATTTGCTGCGCCTGCGCGCGAAGACTGCCTTGCTTTTGGCTGCATGCCATAACGGCTATCCTGACTGTACGCTGTCCGCAGCGGTACGTATTCCTTTTTTCCTTTCCATGAATACCAGAGGAGAATCTGAAACATACAAAAAGACGGAACAGACAAGGACTATACGACAAATACACAAAGATTTAACATATCATAATTCTGCTGAACTAGACAGTTTCTCCATCATGTGAAGGCATCTCTTCGACATCCGGAAGGTTCCACAGGAAAACATTGTGTTTCACAGGCATAAGAACGTCTTTTTTAACAAGTTGATCTTTGGTTGAACGCATCGATATTTTCCTCTGTAGAGTTCTGGACGTTTGTTCAAAACGATTTCTCTTTTTCCTTCGTTTCCACTGCCAGGGCTGGAAGATCCTTTGGAGCAACACAAACCGACGATATTTACTATTCATAGGTGAAGGGGTAGGAGATCGGGAGATAAATTCCACGGAACTCGTTTTCATGGCACCATTAGCTTTCTTACACAATACTATATCAGAACATTTTTCTCTTATAATACTCAATTTTAACTTAGTACTCTTAATTTTATTACATTTATAATCCTTAATTAGAGAACTCAAATCATTTCTAGTATTAAAGTTTTTAACATGTGACAAATCATAACTAGAGTTTTCAATCACATTTGAAACAGAAACAACATTAGGATAAGCATAAGCATGAGCACCTAAAGAGGATTCACTTTCATTCAATAAAACATCGCTCTTTGCGTGGCCTAGTTTTTTTATTTCAGAATATACACTGGGATGTATAATAAATCCTTCGGTCAAGGTCGGTGATATTGCCGTTCGAACACTTAAGCTGGAAGAGTGTTGATTAAGAGAAATATTTATGGGTTTAACTTCTACCATTCGCTGTTCGCCAAAACATGAACTTAATGTTATGATTTCTTCGGAAGGTGTTTGCACTCTAATTAGTGAGGAATTTAAAACTGGGATCTGGCAACCTGAATCAAGCAAGGCTGTTACGGGCTGATTTTCTACAAAAATGCTTACGTATTGAAGATTTGCAAATTCATCGCTATTTTGTTTTTCGCTCTCGATTTTCAAAGTATTCACGTTTATTCTATTATGGATGTGGTCGTTAGATTCTTTAGGTTTAAAACGCTTCTCACAGTCTCTTGCGCAATGAGATGAATCACCGCATATAAAGCAATTTTTATTTTCTCTTTCAAGATATTGGGGATAGTTCTCTTTAATCTTTGGTTTAAAGTTTTGTGATCTATTTTTAAAGGGGTCTTCAGTATATCCATAAGTAATAGGAATTTCTTTATGTGATCCGCTTCTAGATGAAATATAAATATCACACTCTTTAGCTAAATCAATAGGCCTGAACCAATCTTCTGCTTCTCGAATGCCAATATGGGTTGCGGTTTCCTTATTTAAAGTTTCGAACTGTTTCTCTTCGACTTTAGCTGCAGGATTTAAACTTAATGCTTTATTTTTAGCCCTTTGAAGTTCGACTTCTTTTTCTAATTTTGCTAACTGAAGTTTCGCGAGCTCAATTTTCTGTTTTTCTAAAGTTACCTCTCTTTCGTTTCGCGATACTCTCTCATCTATACAGTTTTGAATTAAAGTTTTAACGAAATCTGAATCACTTTCAAATGTACTACTCTTCTCAATTTTAGTCTTTAGTTTAACTATAGTGTCCGTACTCTCCACAGTTCCATCTAGATCCTCAACAACTCTTATGAGATCCTCTTTAAGAGCGTTTTTATACATTTTAGAAAAATATGGAAAGATCCTACCTTTTTTTTTTTCTAGCTCCCTTGTTGCTCGCACGTACGATGTATCCAATGAAGAAAAATTTCGATTTCACAGATCTCACCTCTTCGCAGGTAATATAGTTGAAATTGTTCGAATTGACACCTCTTCGCAGGTGTTTGTGGTATTTCCAACCTCTACACAGGCGGAATTTTCGACGATGGGTTCCAACCTCTACACAGGCGGAACGAAGTTTCCGAAAAATGGCGGCGCGTCTCCTCCACGGACGGCTTTTATTCACGTTCCAAACTTTGATCAAAATCGAAAATTTTTTTTTCAATCCCGGCCTCTACACAGGCGGAGTATTCATGCTGAGTTCAAACCTCTACACAGGTTGAACGAAGTTTCCAAAAATGGCGGGGCGTCTCCTTCACGGACGCTTTTGTTCATTGTCCAGACTTTGGTTCAAAATCGAAATTTTATCGATCCCGGCCGAGCCCCCATAATTTGTGGGAGACAACAAGGGATCCAAGACTTTTGTCTTCTATTTTATTTAACATTAAACAAAAATTAATTAAAAAGGTAGTTTTTAACAGATAAGTTTGACGATGATATGCAGAAGGTAACGCCTGCTCGCGCACCTCTCGCGTTCTCCTTCCTCCTCGCTTTCTCTCTTTTTCCAATTCTAATGTCCAAGAGTTTTAGTTTGGATTTGCTGCGCCTGCGCGCGAAGACTGCCTTGCTTTTGGCTGCATGCCATAACGGCTATCCTGACTGTACGCTGTCCGCAGCGGTACGTATTCCTTTTTTCCTTTCCATGAATACCAGAGGAGAATCTGAAACATACAAAAAAGACGGAACAGACAAGGACTATACGACAAATACACAAAGATTTAACATATCATAATTCTGCTGAACTAGACAGTTTCTCCATCATGTGAAGGCATCTCTTCGACATCCGGAAGGTTCCACAGGAAAACATTGTGTTTCACAGGCATAAGAACGTCTTTTTTAACAAGTTGATCTTTGGTTGAACGCATCGATATTTTCCTCTGTAGAGTTCTGGACGTTTGTTCAAAACGATTTCTCTTTTTCCTTCGTTTCCACTGCCAGGGCTGGAAGATCCTTTGGAGCAACACAAACCGACGATATTTACTATTCATAGGTGAAGGGGTAGGAGATCGGGAGATAAATTCCACGGAACTCGTTTTCATGGCACCATTAGCTTTCTTACACAATACTATATCAGAACATTTTTCTCTTATAATACTCAATTTTAACTTAGTACTCTTAATTTTATTACATTTATAATCCTTAATTAGAGAACTCAAATCATTTCTAGTATTAAAGTTTTTAACATGTGACAAATCATAACTAGAGTTTTCAATCACATTTGAAACAGAAACAACATTAGGATAAGCATAAGCATGAGCACCTAAAGAGGATTCACTTTCATTCAATAAAACATCGCTCTTTGCGTGGCCTAGTTTTTTTATTTCAGAATATACACTGGGATGTATAATAAATCCTTCGGTCAAGGTCGGTGATATTGCCGTTCGAACACTTAAGCTGGAAGAGTGTTGATTAAGAGAAATATTTATGGGTTTAACTTCTACCATTCGCTGTTCGCCAAAACATGAACTTAATGTTATGATTTCTTCGGAAGGTGTTTGCACTCTAATTAGTGAGGAATTTAAAACTGGGATCTGGCAACCTGAATCAAGCAAGGCTGTTACGGGCTGATTTTCTACAAAAATGCTTACGTATTGAAGATTTGCAAATTCATCGCTATTTTGTTTTTCGCTCTCGATTTTCAAAGTATTCACGTTTATTCTATTATGGATGTGGTCGTTAGATTCTTTAGGTTTAAAACGCTTCTCACAGTCTCTTGCGCAATGAGATGAATCACCGCATATAAAGCAATTTTTATTTTCTCTTTCAAGATATTGGGGATAGTTCTCTTTAATCTTTGGTTTAAAGTTTTGTGATCTATTTTTAAAGGGGTCTTCAGTATATCCATAAGTAATAGGAATTTCTTTATGTGATCCGCTTCTAGATGAAATATAAATATCACACTCTTTAGCTAAATCAATAGGCCTGAACCAATCTTCTGCTTCTCGAATGCCAATATGGGTTGCGGTTTCCTTATTTAAAAGTTTCGAACTGTTTCTCTTCGACTTTAGCTGCAGGATTTAAACTTAATGCTTTATTTTTAGCCCTTTGAAGTTCGACTTCTTTTTCTAATTTTGCTAACTGAAGTTTCGCGAGCTCAATTTTCTGTTTTTCTAAAGTTACCTCTCTTTCGTTTCGCGATACTCTCTCATCTATACAGTTTTGAATTAAAGTTTTAACGAAATCTGAATCACTTTCAAATGTACTACTCTTCTCAATTTTAGTCTTTAGTTTAACTATAGTGTCCGTACTCTCCACAGTTCCATCTAGATCCTCAACAACTCTTATGAGATCCTCTTTAAGAGCGTTTTTATACATTTTAGAAAAATATGGAAAGATCCTACCTTTTTTTTTTTCTAGTTCCCTTGTTGCTCGCACGTACGATGTATCCAATGAAGAAAAATTTCGATTTCACAGATCTCACCTCTTCGCAGGTAATATAGTTGAAATTGTTCGAATTGACACCTCTTCTTCGCAGTGTTTGTGGTATTTCCAACCTCTACACAGGCGGAATTTTCGACGATGGGTTCCAACCTCTACACAGGCGGAACGAAGTTTCCGAAAAATGGCGGCGCGTCTCCTCCACGGACGGCTTTTATTCACGTTCCAAACTTTGATCAAAATCGAAAATTTTTTCAATCCCGGCCTCTACACAGGCGGAGTATTCATGCTGAGTTCAAACCTCTACACAGGTTGAACGAAGTTTCCAAAAATGGCGGGGCGTCTCCTTCACGGACGCTTTTGTTCATTGTCCAGACTTTGGTTCAAAATCGAAATTTTATCGATCCCGGCCGAGCCCCCATAATTTGTGGGAGACAACAAGGGATCCAAGACTTTTGTCTTCTATTTTATTTAACATTAAACAAAAATTAATTAAAAAGGTAGTTTTTAACAGATAAGTTTGACGATGATATGCAGAAGGTAACGCCTGCTCGCGCACCTCTCGCGTTCTCCTTCCTCCTCGCTTTCTCTCTTTTCCAATTCTAATGTCCAAGAGTTTTAGTTTGGATTTGCTGCGCCTGCGCGCGAAGACTGCCTTGCTTTTGGCTGCATGCCATAACGGCTATCCTGACTGTACGCTGTCCGCAGCGGTACGTATTCCTTTTTTCCTTTCCATGAATACCAGAGGAGAATCTGAAACATACAAAAAAGACGGAACAGACAAGGACTATACGACAAATACACAAAGATTTAACATATCATAATTCTGCTGAACTAGACAGTTTCTCCATCATGTGAAGGCATCTCTTCGACATCCGGAAGGTTCCACAGGAAAACATTGTGTTTCACAGGCATAAGAACGTCTTTTTTAACAAGTTGATCTTTGGTTGAACGCATCGATATTTTCCTCTGTAGAGTTCTGGACGTTTGTTCAAAACGATTTCTCTTTTTCCTTCGTTTCCACTGCCAGGGCTGGAAGATCCTTTGGAGCAACACAAACCGACGATATTTACTATTCATAGGTGAAGGGGTAGGAGATCGGGAGATAAATTCCACGGAACTCGTTTTCATGGCACCATTAGCTTTCTTACACAATACTATATCAGAACATTTTTCTCTTATAATACTCAATTTTAACTTAGTACTCTTAATTTTATTACATTTATAATCCTTAATTAGAGAACTCAAATCATTTCTAGTATTAAAGTTTTTAACATGTGACAAATCATAACTAGAGTTTTCAATCACATTTGAAACAGAAACAACATTAGGATAAGCATAAGCATGAGCACCTAAAGAGGATTCACTTTCATTCAATAAAACATCGCTCTTTGCGTGGCCTAGTTTTTTTATTTCAGAATATACACTGGGATGTATAATAAATCCTTCGGTCAAGGTCGGGGATATTGCCGTTCGAACACTTAAGCTGGAAGAGTGTTGATTAAGAGAAATATTTATGGGTTTAACTTCTACCATTCGCTGTTCGCCAAAACATGAACTTAATGTTATGATTTCTTCGGAAGATGTTTGCACTCTAATTAGT
This sequence comes from Trichonephila clavipes, assembly GCA_019973935.1. NCBI lineage: Eukaryota > Metazoa > Arthropoda > Arachnida > Araneae > Nephilidae > Trichonephila > Trichonephila clavipes. The sequence goes on along the minus strand of BMAU01002708.1, from coordinate 10,427 downwards.
GAGGAATTTAAAACTGGGATCTGGCAACCTGAATCAAGCAAGGCTGTTACGGGCTGATTTTCTACAAAAATGCTTACGTATTGAAGATTTGCAAATTCATCGCTATTTTGTTTTTCGCTCTCGATTTTCAAAGTATTCACGTTTATTCTATTATGGATGTGGTCGTTAGATTCTTTAGGTTTAAAACGCTTCTCACAGTCTCTTGCGCAATGAGATGAATCACCGCATATAAAGCAATTTTTATTTTCTCTTTCAAGATATTGGGGATAGTTCTCTTTAATCTTTGGTTTAAAGTTTTGTGATCTATTTTTAAAGGGGTCTTCAGTATATCCATAAGTAATAGGAATTTCTTTATGTGATCCGCTTCTAGATGAAATATAAATATCACACTCTTTAGCTAAATCAATAGGCCTGAACCAATCTTCTGCTTCTCGAATGCCAATATGGGTTGCGGTTTCCTTATTTAAAGTTTCGAACTGTTTCTCTTCGACTTTAGCTGCAGGATTTAAACTTAATGCTTTATTTTTAGCCCTTTGAAGTTCGACTTCTTTTTCTAATTTTGCTAACTGAAGTTTCGCGAGCTCAATTTTCTGTTTTTCTAAAGTTACCTCTCTTTCGTTTCGCGATACTCTCTCATCTATACAGTTTTGAATTAAAGTTTTAACGAAATCTGAATCACTTTCAAATGTACTACTCTTCTCAATTTTAGTCTTTAGTTTAACTATAGTGTCCGTACTCTCCACAGTTCCATCTAGATCCTCAACAACTCTTATGAGATCCTCTTTAAGAGCGTTTTTATACATTTTAGAAAAATATGGAAAGATCCTACCTTTTTTTTTTCTAGCTCCCTTGTTGCTCGCACGTACGATGTATCCAATGAAGAAAAATTTCGATTTCACAGATCTCACCTCTTCGCAGGTAATATAGTTGAAATTGTTCGAATTGACACCTCTTCGCAGGTGTTTGTGGTATTTCCAACCTCTACACAGGCGGAATTTTCGACGATGGGTTCCAACCTCTACACAGGCGGAACGAAGTTTCCGAAAAATGGCGGCGCGTCTCCCACGGACGGCTTTTATTCACGTTCCAAACTTTGATCAAAATCGAAAATTTTTTTTTCAATCCCGGCCTCTACACAGGCGGAGTATTCATGCTGAGTTCAAACCTCTACACAGGTTGAACGAAGTTTCCAAAAAATGGCGGGGCGTCTCCTTCACGGACGCTTTTGTTCATTGTCCAGACTTTGGTTCAAAATCGAAATTTTATCGATCCCGGCCGAGCCCCCATAATTTGTGGGAGACAACAAGGGATCCAAGACTTTTGTCTTCTATTTTATTTAACATTAAACAAAAATTAATTAAAAGGTAGTTTTTAACAGATAAGTTTGACGATGATATGCAGAAGGTAACGCCTGCTCGCGCACCTCTCGCGTTCTCCTTCCTCCTCGCTTTCTCTCTTTTTCCAATTCTAATGTCCAAGAGTTTTAGTTTGGATTTGCTGCGCCTGCGCGCGAAGACTGCCTTGCTTTTGGCTGCATGCCATAACGGCTATCCTGACTGTACGCTGTCCGCAGCGGTACGTATTCCTTTTTTCCTTTCCATGAATACCAGAGGAGAATCTGAAACATACAAAAAAGACGGAACAGACAAGGACTATACGACAAATACACAAAGATTTAACATATCATAATTCTGCTGAACTAGACAGTTTCTCCATCATGTGAAGGCATCTCTTCGACATCCGGAAGGTTCCACAGGAAAACATTGTGTTTCACAGGCATAAGAACGTCTTTTTTAACAAGTTGATCTTTGGTTGAACGCATCGATATTTTCCTCTGTAGAGTTCTGGACGTTTGTTCAAAACGATTTCTCTTTTTCCTTCGTTTCCACTGCCAGGGCTGGAAGATCCTTTGGAGCAACACAAACCGACGATATTTACTATTCATAGGTGAAGGGGTAGGAGATCGGGAGATAAATTCCACGGAACTCGTTTTCATGGCACCATTAGCTTTCTTACACAATACTATATCAGAACATTTTTCTCTTATAATACTCAATTTTAACTTAGTACTCTTAATTTTATTACATTTATAATCCTTAATTAGAGAACTCAAATCATTTCTAGTATTAAAGTTTTTAACATGTGACAAATCATAACTAGAGTTTTCAATCACATTTGAAACAGAAACAACATTAGGATAAGCATAAGCATGAGCACCTAAAGAGGATTCACTTTCATTCAATAAAACATCGCTCTTTGCGTGGCCTAGTTTTTTTTTTCAGAATATACACTGGGATGTATAATAAATCCTTCGGTCAAGGTCGGTGATATTGCCGTTCGAACACTTAAGCTGGAAGAGTGTTGATTAAGAGAAATATTTATGGGTTTAACTTCTACCATTCGCTGTTCGCCAAAACATGAACTTAATGTTATGATTTCTTCGGAAGGTGTTTGCACTCTAATTAGTGAGGAATTTAAAACTGGGATCTGGCAACCTGAATCAAGCAAGGCTGTTACGGGCTGATTTTCTACAAAAATGCTTACGTATTGAAGATTTGCAAATTCATCGCTATTTTGTTTTTCGCTCTCGATTTTCAAAGTATTCACGTTTATTCTATTATGGATGTGGTCGTTAGATTCTTTAGGTTTAAAACGCTTCTCACAGTCTCTTGCGCAATGAGATGAATCACCGCATATAAAGCAATTTTTATTTTCTCTTTCAAGATATTGGGGATAGTTCTCTTTAATCTTTGGTTTAAAGTTTTGTGATCTATTTTTAAAGGGGTCTTCAGTATATCCATAAGTAATAGGAATTTCTTTATGTGATCCGCTTCTAGATGAAATATAAATATCACACTCTTTAGCTAAATCAATAGGCCTGAACCAATCTTCTGCTTCTCGAATGCCAATATGGGTTGCGGTTTCCTTATTTAAAGTTTCGAACTGTTTCTCTTCGACTTTAGCTGCAGGATTTAAACTTAATGCTTTATTTTTAGCCCTTTGAAGTTCGACTTCTTTTTCTAATTTTGCTAACTGAAGTTTCGCGAGCTCAATTTTCTGTTTTTCTAAAGTTACCTCTCTTTCGTTTCGCGATACTCTCTCATCTATACAGTTTTGAATTAAAGTTTTAACGAAATCTGAATCACTTTCAAATGTACTACTCTTCTCAATTTTAGTCTTTAGTTTAACTATAGTGTCCGTACTCTCCACAGTTCCATCTAGATCCTCAACAACTCTTATGAGATCCTCTTTAAGAGCGTTTTTATACATTTTAGAAAAATATGGAAAGATCCTACCTTTTTTTTTTTTCTAGTTCTCCTTGTTGCTCGCACGTACGATGTATCCAATGAAGAAAAATTTCGATTTCACAGATCTCACCTCTTCGCAGGTAATATAGTTGAAATTGTTCGAATTGACACCTCTTCGCAGGTGTTTGTGGTATTTCCAACCTCTACACAGGCGGAATTTTCGACGATGGGTTCCAACCTCTACACAGGCGGAACGAAGTTTCCGAAAAATGGCGGCGCGTCTCCTCCACGGACGGCTTTTATTCACGTTCCAAACTTTGATCAAAATCGAAAATTTTTTTTCAATCCCGGCCTCTACACAGGCGGAGTATTCATGCTGAGTTCAAACCTCTACACAGGTTGAACGAAGTTTCCAAAAAATGGCGGGGCGTCTCCTTCACGGACGCTTTTGTTCATTGTCCAGACTTTGGTTCAAAATCGAAATTTTATCGATCCCGGCCGAGCCCCCATAATTTGTGGGAGACAACAAGGGATCCAAGACTTTTGTCTTCTATTTTATTTAACATTAAACAAAAATTAATTAAAAAGGTAGTTTTTAACAGATAAGTTTGACGATGATATGCAGAAGGTAACGCCTGCTCGCGCACCTCTCGCGTTCTCCTTCCTCCTCGCTTTCTCTCTTTTTCCAATTCTAATGTCCAAGAGTTTTAGTTTGGATTTGCTGCGCCTGCGCGCGAAGACTGCCTTGCTTTTGGCTGCATGCCATAACGGCTATCCTGACTGTACGCTGTCCGCAGCGGTACGTATTCCTTTTTTCCTTTCCATGAATACCAGAGGAGAATCTGAAACATACAAAAAAGACGGAACAGACAAGGACTATACGACAAATACACAAAGATTTAACATATCATAATTCTGCTGAACTAGACAGTTTCTCCATCATGTGAAGGCATCTCTTCGACATCCGGAAGGTTCCACAGGAAAACATTGTGTTTCACAGGCATAAGAACGTCTTTTTTAACAAGTTGATCTTTGGTTGAACGCATCGATATTTTCCTCTGTAGAGTTCTGGACGTTTGTTCAAAACGATTTCTCTTTTTCCTTCGTTTCCACTGCCAGGGCTGGAAGATCCTTTGGAGCAACACAAACCGACGATATTTACTATTCATAGGTGAAGGGGTAGGAGATCGGGAGATAAATTCCACGGAACTCGTTTTCATGGCACCATTAGCTTTCTTCACAATACTATATCAGAACATTTTTCTCTTATAATACTCAATTTTAACTTAGTACTCTTAATTTTATTACATTTATAATCCTTAATTAGAGAACTCAAATCATTTCTAGTATTAAAGTTTTTAACATGTGACAAATCATAACTAGAGTTTTCAATCACATTTGAAACAGAAACAACATTAGGATAAGCATAAGCATGAGCACCTAAAGAGGATTCACTTTCATTCAATAAAACATCGCTCTTTGCGTGGCCTAGTTTTTTTATTTCAGAATATACACTGGGATGTATAATAAATCCTTCGGTCAAGGTCGGTGATATTGCCGTTCGAACACTTAAGCTGGAAGAGTGTTGATTAAGAGAAATATTTATGGGTTTAACTTCTACCATTCGCTGTTCGCCAAAACATGAACTTAATGTTATGATTTCTTCGGAAGGTGTTTGCACTCTAATTAGTGAGGAATTTAAAACTGGGATCTGGCAACCTGAATCAAGCAAGGCTGTTACGGGCTGATTTTCTACAAAAATGCTTACGTATTGAAGATTTGCAAATTCATCGCTATTTTGTTTTTCGCTCTCGATTTTCAAAGTATTCACGTTTATTCTATTATGGATGTGGTCGTTAGATTCTTTAGGTTTAAAACGCTTCTCACAGTCTCTTGCGCAATGAGATGAATCACCGCATATAAAGCAATTTTTATTTTCTCTTTCAAGATATTGGGGATAGTTCTCTTTAATCTTTGGTTTAAAGTTTTGTGATCTATTTTTAAAGGGGTCTTCAGTATATCCATAAGTAATAGGAATTTCTTTATGTGATCCGCTTCTAGATGAAATATAAATATCACACTCTTTAGCTAAATCAATAGGCCTGAACCAATCTTCTGCTTCTCGAATGCCAATATGGGTTGCGGTTTCCTTATTTAAAGTTTCGAACTGTTTCTCTTCGACTTTAGCTGCAGGATTTAAACTTAATGCTTTATTTTTAGCCCTTTGAAGTTCGACTTCTTTTTCTAATTTTGCTAACTGAAGTTTCGCGAGCTCAATTTTCTGTTTTTCTAAAGTTACCTCTCTTTCGTTTCGCGATACTCTCTCATCTATACAGTTTTGAATTAAAGTTTTAACGAAATCTGAATCACTTTCAAATGTACTACTCTTCTCAATTTTAGTCTTTAGTTTAACTATAGTGTCCGTACTCTCCACAGTTCCATCTAGATCCTCAACAACTCTTATGAGATCCTCTTTAAGAGCGTTTTTATACATTTTAGAAAAATATGGAAAGATCCTACCTTTTTTTTTTTTTTCTAGTTCCCTTGTTGCTCGCACGTACGATGTATCCAATGAAGAAAAATTTCGATTTCACAGATCTCACCTCTTCGCAGGTAATATAGTTGAAATTGTTCGAATTGACACCTCTTCGCAGGTGTTTGTGGTATTTCCAACCTCTACACAGGCGGAATTTTCGACGATGGGTTCCAACCTCTACACAGGCGGAACGAAGTTTCCGAAAAATGGCGGCGCGTCTCCTCCACGGACGGCTTTTATTCACGTTCCAAACTTTGATCAAAATCGAAAATTTTTTTTTTCAATCCCGGCCTCTACACAGGCGGAGTATTCATGCTGAGTTCAAACCTCTACACAGGTTGAACGAAGTTTCCAAAAATGGCGGGGCGTCTCCTTCACGGACGCTTTTGTTCATTGTCCAGACTTTGGTTCAAAATCGAAATTTTATCGATCCCGGCCGAGCCCCCATAATTTGTGGGAGACAACAAGGGATCCAAGACTTTTGTCTTCTATTTTATTTAACATTAAACAAAAATTAATTAAAAAGGTAGTTTTTAACAGATAAGTTTGACGATGATATGCAGAAGGTAACGCCTGCTCGCGCACCTCTCGCGTTCTCCTTCCTCCTCGCTTTCTCTCTTTTTCCAATTCTAATGTCCAAGAGTTTTAGTTTGGATTTGCTGCGCCTGCGCGCGAAGACTGCCTTGCTTTTGGCTGCATGCCATAACGGCTATCCTGACTGTACGCTGTCCGCAGCGGTACGTATTCCTTTTTTCCTTTCCATGAATACCAGAGGAGAATCTGAAACATACAAAAAAGACGGAACAGACAAGGACTATACGACAAATACACAAAGATTTAACATATCATAATTCTGCTGAACTAGACAGTTTCTCCATCATGTGAAGGCATCTCTTCGACATCCGGAAGGTTCCACAGGAAAACATTGTGTTTCACAGGCATAAGAACGTCTTTTTTAACAAGTTGATCTTTGGTTGAACGCATCGATATTTTCCTCTGTAGAGTTCTGGACGTTTGTTCAAAACGATTTCTCTTTTTCCTTCGTTTCCACTGCCAGGGCTGGAAGATCCTTTGGAGCAACACAAACCGACGATATTTACTATTCATAGGTGAAGGGGTAGGAGATCGGGAGATAAATTCCACGGAACTCGTTTTCATGGCACCATTAGCTTTCTTACACAATACTATATCAGAACATTTTTCTCTTATAATACTCAATTTTAACTTAGTACTCTTAATTTTATTACATTTATAATCCTTAATTAGAGAACTCAAATCATTTCTAGTATTAAAGTTTTTAACATGTGACAAATCATAACTAGAGTTTTCAATCACATTTGAAACAGAAACAACATTAGGATAAGCATAAGCATGAGCACCTAAAGAGGATTCACTTTCATTCAATAAAACATCGCTCTTTGCGTGGCCTAGTTTTTTTATTTCAGAATATACACTGGGATGTATAATAAATCCTTCGGTCAAGGTCGGTGATATTGCCGTTCGAACACTTAAGCTGGAAGAGTGTTGATTAAGAGAAATATTTATGGGTTTAACTTCTACCATTCGCTGTTCGCCAAAACATGAACTTAATGTTATGATTTCTTCGGAAGGTGTTTGCACTCTAATTAGTGAGGAATTTAAAACTGGGATCTGGCAACCTGAATCAAGCAAGGCTGTTACGGGCTGATTTTCTACAAAAATGCTTACGTATTGAAGATTTGCAAATTCATCGCTATTTTGTTTTTCGCTCTCGATTTTCAAAGTATTCACGTTTATTCTATTATGGATGTGGTCGTTAGATTCTTTAGGTTTAAAACGCTTCTCACAGTCTCTTGCGCAATGAGATGAATCACCGCATATAAAGCAATTTTTATTTTCTCTTTCAAGATATTGGGGATAGTTCTCTTTAATCTTTGGTTTAAAGTTTTGTGATCTATTTTTAAAGGGGTCTTCGGTATATCCATAAGTAATAGGAATTTCTTTATGTGATCCGCTTCTAGATGAAATATAAATATCACACTCTTTAGCTAAATCAATAGGCCTGAACCAATCTTCTGCTTCTCGAATGCCAATATGGGTTGCGGTTTCCTTATTTAAAGTTTCGAACTGTTTCTCTTCGACTTTAGCTGCAGGATTTAAACTTAATGCTTTATTTTTAGCCCTTTGAAGTTCGACTTCTTTTTCTAATTTTGCTAACTGAAGTTTCGCGAGCTCAATTTTCTGTTTTTCTAAAGTTACCTCTCTTTCGTTTCGCGATACTCTCTCATCTATACAGTTTTGAATTAAAGTTTTAACGAAATCTGAATCACTTTCAAATGTACTACTCTTCTCAATTTTAGTCTTTAGTTTAACTATAGTGTCCGTACTCTCCACAGTTCCATCTAGATCCTCAACAACTCTTATGAGATCCTCTTTAAGAGCGTTTTTATACATTTTAGAAAAATATGGAAAGATCCTACCTTTTTTTCTAGTTCCCTTGTTGCTCGCACGTACGATGTATCCAATGAAGAAAAATTTCGATTTCACAGATCTCACCTCTTCGCAGGTAATATAGTTGAAATTGTTCGAATTGACACCTCTTCGCAGGTGTTTGTGGTATTTCCAACCTCTACACAGGCGGAATTTTCGACGATGGGTTCCAACCTCTACACAGGCGGAACGAAGTTTCCGAAAAATGGCGGCGCGTCTCCTCCACGGACGGCTTTTATTCACGTTCCAAACTTTGATCAAAATCGAAAATTTTTTCAATCCCGGCCTCTACACAGGCGGAGTATTCATGCTGAGTTCAAACCTCTACACAGGTTGAACGAAGTTTCCAAAAATGGCGGGGCGTCTCCTTCACGGACGCTTTTGTTCATTGTCCAGACTTTGGTTCAAAATCGAAATTTTATCGATCCCGGCCGAGCCCCCATAATTTGTGGGAGACAACAAGGGATCCAAGACTTTTGTCTTCTATTTTATTTAACATTAAACAAAAATTAATTAAAAAGGTAGTTTTTAACAGATAAGTTTGACGATGATATGCAGAAGGTAACGCCTGCTCGCGCACCTCTCGCGTTCTCCTTCCTCCTCGCTTTCTCTCTTTTTCCAATTCTAATGTCCAAGAGTTTTAGTTTGGATTTGCTGCGCCTGCGCGCGAAGACTGCCTTGCTTTTGGCTGCATGCCATAACGGCTATCCTGACTGTACGCTGTCCGCAGCGGTACGTATTCCTTTTTTCCTTTCCATGAATACCAGAGGAGAATCTGAAACATACAAAAAGACGGAATAGACAAGGACTATACGACAAATACACAAAGATTTAACATATCATAATTCTGCTGAACTAGACAGTTTCTCCATCATGTGAAGGCATCTCTTCGACATCCGGAAGGTTCCACAGGAAAACATTGTGTTTCACAGGCATAAGAACGTCATTTTTAACAAGTTGATCTTTGGTTGAACGCATCGATATTTTCCTCTGTAGAGTTCTGGACGTTTGTTCAAAACGATTTCTCTTTTTTCCTTCGTTTCCACTGCCAGGGCTGGAAGATCCTTTGGAGCAACACAAACCGACGATATTTACTATTCATAGGTGAAGGGGTAGGAGATCGGGAGATAAATTCCACGGAACTCGTTTTCATGGCACCATTAGCTTTCTTACACAATACTATATCAGAACATTTTTCTCTTATAATACTCAATTTTAACTTAGTACTCTTAATTTTATTACATTTATAATCCTTAATTAGAGAACTCAAATCATTTCTAGTATTAAAGTTTTTAACATGTGACAAATCATAACTAGAGTTTTCAATCACATTTGAAACAGAAACAACATTAGGATAAGCATAAGCATGAGCACCTAAAGAGGATTCACTTTCATTCAATAAAACATCGCTCTTTGCGTGGCCTAGTTTTTTTATTTCAGAATATACACTGGGATGTATAATAAATCCTTCGGTCAAGGTCGGTGATATTGCCGTTCGAACACTTAAGCTGGAAGAGTGTTGATTAAGAGAAATATTTATGGGTTTAACTTCTACCATTCGCTGTTCGCCAAAACATGAACTTAATGTTATGATTTCTTCGGAAGGTGTTTGCACTCTAATTAGTGAGGAATTTAAAACTGGGATCTGGCAACCTGAATCAAGCAAGGCTGTTACGGGCTGATTTTCTACAAAAATGCTTACGTATTGAAGATTTGCAAATTCATCGCTATTTTGTTTTTCGCTCTCGATTTTCAAAGTATTCACGTTTATTCTATTATGGATGTGGTCGTTAGATTCTTTAGGTTTAAAACGCTTCTCACAGTCTCTTGCGCAATGAGATGAATCACCGCATATAAAGCAATTTTTATTTTCTCTTTCAAGATATTGGGGATAGTTCTCTTTAATCTTTGGTTTAAAGTTTTGTGATCTATTTTTAAAGGGGTCTTCAGTATATCCATAAGTAATAGGAATTTCTTTATGTGATCCGCTTCTAGATGAAATATAAATATCACACTCTTTAGCTAAATCAATAGGCCTGAACCAATCTTCTGCTTCTCGAATGCCAATATGGGTTGCGGTTTCCTTATTTAAAGTTTCGAACTGTTTCTCTTCGACTTTAGCTGCAGGATTTAAACTTAATGCTTTATTTTTAGCCCTTTGAAGTTCGACTTCT
>BMAU01002706.1:0-22121 GCA_019973935.1 Trichonephila clavipes | reverse complement strand
CAACAAAGCCTTCTGTTGTTCACTCATCGCTCCTGTTATTGGCATAAAATCCCACTTCTGATACCAAACTGTTACGTAGATCCGAGGGTTCGAGGATTTTATGCAAAAACAATCACAAAGAAAAAAAATCAGTTCTTTAAAAGCGATGCGAATTTATTGTCGAAAATCCAATCCTTTCAATACAGGATTTATCGGCAATATTCACAGTGTAAATATCCGAAGATCTTCACACCTTCAAAAGCAATCAAACACAATAACAGTGTTTAAAATAATGCACTTAAGTAAAGATTATTCACAAGCATAGCCGAGCTAATCGCTATTCAAAACAATCCTCACTACTCGCTGGCTTAATCAAGACTCCTCGCCGTACCGACAAGCATCCTTTTTATATGCGCGACAGAAACTTCCAGAAATATAACCACTCGTGTCATTGAACGTGACACAAGTGGAGAGATGTAATACTTTCTAAGAGATTCCAGAGGGTTCCGAACTCACCAACATGGTCGCCAGTGATGCCAAAATAGTCGTCAACTTGGTCTCCAAAAATGATGCCAACTTGGCTCTACCACCAAGATTTCGCCAAGTTCTCATTGAATCACCATTAAAACATAAGGGGTGGCATTGCTTGTAAATAGTACAATTTTAACAGGAAATAAATATAACATAGATTAATATAAATGCATTAAACACTCAAATACAAATTATTTACACTATTTACACAAAATTCGTAACAATATCTTTTTAACTAATTGTGATATTGGAATATAAATAGTCAAAACATATATGCATTGTCATCCAAACTTAACGTGTATACAAAATTTGAGCTCAATCAGTTGAAGATATCAGCTTCAAAAGTGATTTGCAACATTCCACCCGAACGTTTTACATTGCAAGTTAAATTGCTCTGAAAATGAAACGATCCTTTTATGTAAACAATCTTGTTTGCGGAATTTATTACACTAGTGAGTTATAACACATCATTAAACAAGCAAAATGTATCATGAATAAGGAATTTTTAATCTACGTAGTTTTGAAGGCAATGTTGATTGTAAAAATTTTGACAAGCTTTCAGGAGATACCTCAGCTTTGGGGATAATACGGAATTTAGGTAATGATGTTCTAGAACCGTTGAATTGCATATAATTTGTCTAATAGATGAAAACCAAATATTTGCATACAATTTTAAAATATAAAACCATTAATATTAAAAACTTGGATATCCTAACAATAATACAGAAATGGATTTTCAAGAACAGCAAAACGGAAACTTTCTATGAATAATAATAATAAAAAAAACCAGTTAAATCAGCCTGTTTTCTCATAATCACAAGAAGTTTCTATGTAAAAAAATATAATAAAATTTGCTAAGGAATAGCTTTGCTTACTAGAACGAATGACTGTATTTCAGCCGATCATCTCTGAAACAAGACACATTTTAGAATGTAAAAATAATCGTAGATCGGGGTTCCTATATATATATATTTAATGCTATCAGTCTAAAAGAGCAAGATATTTCTTCAGGAGAGAAGAAAATTTATTGTTTAAAATCCTTAGAAGTGCCAGATACAGTACCTTCACAACTCTAGAAATACAAATAACTGATATATTCCATTAGCAGTCACTCGTCCTATTCAACAGCTGAAGCATTAACTAATCGTTGGCTGACTTTTAAATAGTCAAAACAATACTTTGTTTTGGCAACCACTACGCCCTATTTAGTCTGCAGGAATTTTTCTCAAGAATTCGTTTACATCAGAGTCTGTGATATTAGTAGATTTCTTTTTAGAAGCATCAATATTTGTTCTCCAAAAATGATGCCAACTTGGCTATGCTTCCATTGAATCGCCATTTTTATGTAACCAACGGTATTGCTTGCGAATATTGCGATTTTAACATAAAATAAATGCAACAGAAAGTAATATTAACGAATTACACATTCAGAACTAAATTATTCACACCATTTTTAGCGTTCAGTGCACAAAATTTGTAACAATATATATATATATATATATATATATATATATATATATATATATATACATATATATAAAATCGAATATAAAATTTTTTTTCAATATATAATCATATACATATACATACACATATATAAATTTATACATATATATACATATACACAAATATATAAACAAAAATATAAAAATAAACATATAGTTATATACCTAAGATAACTAAAAATAGGAAGAAGTCACATAGTATAAAGACAAATTCCTGGCCTTAGGAACCAGGATTGCAGGTTTAAACAAGTTTTGCGGCGCCAACCTTCACCTGTAATTTGTCATACGATGTACCAAGAGGAAAGGAAAGAGTTATATATGTAGAATTTAAATATTAAAAAATCATTAAACTAAATAGCATAGGAACATAAACATAACCTACTAATTCGGAGTTAAAACGATGACCAAGAGTGCAGTAACGTGTTCCCGCCAAATAGGGTGAGCAGAACCACATAAAATCAATTGCGATACGATATAAGAAACGATTAATTGCGATACGATATACGATAATAAGATATATATATATATATATATATATATATATATATATATATATACTTTTAAAAAATCATAAAAATAATAATCATATATAATTAGCGTAAAATAGAAACTCAAAAAATATATATAAAATTTTTTTTAAAAAAAGCATGTGGTGCCCTCTATTTAATAATTGTAGAATAAATTAGATATTGTCTAAATTTAAAAAAACATTACAAAACATAATAACAGTAAATAATTACAGTAATGCAAATTGTATCATAAAAAACCATTATAAATATAATTACAAAGAAAGTTAGCAGGGTATCCATGTTCAATACAGTGATTAAAATTTTTTTTAAGATTTAAAAAAAATATTAGCTTTATCGCTAACTAATACAATATTGCGATAAATATAGTTAAAAATAATATTTCTATATATAGATATTGATAAATTAGAATTCCAGTAAGGCACTTTGATGATATTAAAATTAAAGGCATCTCTTTTATCATAAATATTACTATGTAGTTTCAAATCCTTAATATACAGTGATACATCTAGGTACCTAATTTGTTTTGATTGGATTATTATTAATTTTAACTAAGTTTAAGTAGGACGGATAAAAATTAATAATGGGATTTAAATTATCATTTTTACCAAAAATAATTAAATCATCAATATATCTAAAAATGTAGTAGTCATTATTAATAACATAATTATATTCATAAAAATGTAAATAAAGATTAGCCAAACTATTACTAGCTGGGCCCCCTTGTGGGAGTCCTTTCTCTTGTTTATATAAAATCTTGTTTATTAAAAAATTGATGTAATTTTCTTTTAAGACAAAATCTATGAGAGTTTTAAATTTGTTAAGATTAATATTTAGGTTATACATACTGTGGTTTTCAAAAAATTACTTTAATAATATCATTTAAAAATCAATGGAATTGAAAAGATCTTCAAAGTCCTAACTATGAACTGAAAAAATATTTCTATTATTAAAAAAATCTATAATCTCTTTACTATTTTTAATTATAGCTTTATTACATTGCTGATTAATAAAGTTTTGTATAATATTATGAAGTAATTTGCCTGCAGTAGTAATATATGTTCTAAAACCGTTTGTCACAGTTCTAAATTTAACCGGACTTTTATGGAATTTTGGAGATAAAAAAATATATGGATACTTAATTTTAAGACTACAATAACCTAATTTTTTATAAATAGCAATAATACGATTATTAATTTCAGTATGTGACAAATCTAATTTTTTAAAAGAACCATTATTAAGAAAGTGATCATAAAGAATATTATACACTGCTGGACAATTGCTAAGGACGGATAAAACTATCATCCATAGCAACCATAAAATGAAAGGAAGCAAAATGTGGAAAATTAGAATAAGTGCGGGATATTAGTAAGAAGAAGTATGAGTATGCAAATTTTTTTTCTACGTCTGTTCATCACGTGATAGCGTTCATAAGAGCTTTAATGGTTTTGACGCGTGTGGACAGTTGTTGTTTCAAGTCAAAGTTTTACAGGAAAGATTTAATAGACGAACTTAAAATTTTTGGCATGTCTTCCCGACATCACATAGATGATTTTATGCGTGGCCGAATTATTGGAAAGATCGAAGAAGGGCGAAAAATAACAGATGTTGCCAGGGAGTTCGACATCACTCACAGCGTTGTTTCACGGCTGTGGAAGTCATTTAAAACTACTGGAATGTGTAGTAGACGGCACGGGGGAGGTCGTGTTAGAAGTAGGACGCCTACAGAAGACAGATATATGATCCTATCAGCAAAAAGGAACAGGCGTACCACAGCTCAGCAGGTGGCAAATCAGTTTCTTGCTGCCTCAGGAAAGCAGATCTCCCGAAAAACTGTTGCAAGACGTTTGAGGGGAGGAGGACTATACGCACGCAGATCTTTTGTGTGTGTCCCATTGACCAGACAGCACCGTACTGCCCGTTTGCAATGGTGCCGTGAGCATCACAATTGGACTGAACAGGACTGGGCATGCGTACTATTCTCAAATGAGAGTAGGTTCAGTCTGTCATCGGATTGTAGACGCCAACTGATCTGGCGCGAGAGTGGTACTGCTTATCGTCCAGAAAATATGCAGGAAAAGGACCGATATCCGACATGCAGTATCATGGTGTGGGCCGGCATCATGATCAATGGCCGCACGCGCCTACATGTGGTTGCGAATGGGACTATGACGGGCCAACGATACATTGATGAAGTTCTACTTCCTCATGTTCGTCTTTTCCGTGGTGCTGTTGATGATAAATTTGTTTTTATGGACGACAACACAACATGTCATCGAACACTCGCTGTTCAGGATTGTCTAGACAGCGAGGGTATTCAACGTCTCGTATGGCCAGCGCGTTCTCCAGATCTAAACCCCATTGAAAATGTGTGGAATGCTTTGGGGAGGCAAGTTGTTGGTCGAAACTATCCTCCGACAAACAAGAACACCCTCATCCGTGCACTCACAGAGGAATGGGATAAATTGCCTCAACGGCTGCTAGATAATGTTGTGCAAAGTATGGTACGACGTGTGGAATGTTGCATCACACTCCACGGTGGACATATCTCGTACTGATACCTTTTTTAAGGTGCCTGTTGACTTTCAGATGCATTGTTCCATTTCTCCGTACGCAGATCAAATGAACATTTTTTTTCTTTCAGATGTTTCACAGCTTTTGTACTTTCCAGAACAATAAATATTCTTTATTCTAATGTCTGAACAGTGTGGCAACTATATTTTATCCTACTAGGCCTCATGTCTCGCTTTATGTTATGCTACATAGCAATTTGTGATCCGTCCATAGCAATTGTCCCCAGCAGTGTAATATAAATACTTACAAATCACAGCTTAGTTACCAGGTACTTTATCAATGTAAACTATGATAAAATTCTTTTGTAATTCATAAATTTTCTGTTTTATATCTTTAAAAGTAGTTTCATATTGAGAATGGTAACTAAAATTCATAAGGTCTTTTAAAATATTGCACTTATACTCTTCAAATGCCTCAATAGGTAGTCCAAATTTAATTGCATATATATATATATATATATATATATATATATATATATATATATATATATATATATATAAGTAAAAGCAACAAATAACTTGCAAAAATAATAATATAGCTACGCGAAGTAACAATAAAAAGTACGAAAGTGTTTTGCGTTAGGCGGGAAACAATTGAAAGCAAATATCACTAGATCATAATGTCATATGAATTTAGTCCATTATAATATTTTACATTTTAAAACAAGTAATATAAAAAAAATTAAGTCAATTCCTTATCGGGGTCAACAAAGAAAAATTTTACTTTATTTACTTTTTACTAAATATAAATTTGTATACACATATGACGGAATCACAATATTAAGTGGCAAAAAAATTTTGTTCAATAGAGCGTTGCATAATTATTTAAATTACAAACACTAATAAAAAAAGAATTTCTGAATCTAAAAGTATACAAAAACACGAAGCTAAAGAATAGAAGAATAAACTTAAATCTAATACTATAACTAAATTTATATATCTGTTTAGTCACGAAACAAAAACTAAAAAGACTAGAAAATATACTAAAAATATTTAACGTACTAAAATGAATTTGAAGAATATAAAATAATAATAGCAAATTCGAAAGTTAGCGCATAACCACAAGTGTAAAACGATCTGCTGTTATTGTTTACTTAAACGCATATGGAAAATCACATGATATGGGAGTGATCGCAGCGCCCTCTAGTGATGAATCGAGTCAATTACAGATAATCAAGAAAGTTTAATATGTAGCAGAAAACATTTATCAAAATCATTTTGAAAAATTTCTTTTTCCAACATTCCATTTTCAGAATATATATATACATATATAATTCTCTCTAGTATCCTTTTCATTAACTCTTTGTACTAATATTTAAAATAGCTTTAATTCTTTGGTTTAAAAATAACATTGTAATCTTAATCGTAATCGGCAATTCCGAAATCCCTGTCCCACCCATTCTATCCAATCTGAACTACTATTACGTAATAATCACGCGTTTGCCCTACTGGTATAAAAGCAAAAATCTTGTGTAATCGCCCTCTTTGTCTGCTTGCCTTCATCCTTTAATCAGCCGGCTGCCACGCGTTCTGTGTTTGTCTTTGTTTGGGCCCTGACGTTTGCTTCTTGTTACGTGTAATGCCGTCCCTACTTGATCTCTATGTGTTTCCAGTTGTGAATAAACTGGATTATTTATTTACATGAGTGCCTCTTCGATAATACAGTACTCGATCACTCACCACGTAACACAGGAATGTCACACCACCGGCCACGCTCTGCCTTTGGTTCGCTACAGTAATAACATCCACTCGCCACGTCTTACAATTATTTTTACCACTCACACAATAGAATTATTACAGAACAATTTCACACACACACACAGTAGTCCCTAGTTTGGTATACCCAGAAATGGGCTTAATTTTCCAGAAATATGTATTTTTATATTTACAAGTGTTCTGTTATCTTTTAAAAATGTATTTGTACGTTCTTTCCATTCTATTTCGTTATTTATGAGCACAATGTTGTTGTCTACACTATTAAAATTCGTAGGTAAACAAACGTATCTATGCGTACGACCAGGTGTATCTTCTCACCAACCGCACAACGCAGAAACTCGTCATAGGTACCAAAAAATTGGGAATGATTCGAGGAATTCCATTTGACAATTTACATTCCAATATTTCAATTAGTTAAAAAGATATTAATTAAAAACTTTGAAACGCATAATTATTGCCATTTTTTCCCACCAGGCAGCGAAGTTCCAATTTTTCGACCTTTTATGTGTCCCCCACGTTTTTAAAACACGAACTAATTTTTTTTATGGGACTCTGACAAATAAAATTACTGAATCGGAAAGATCATTTACTTCGCCACTATACGGTATAAATTTTTTTTACAAAATAATCATATTTTCCATTTTTTACAGTTTTTTCTAAAATGAGTCAAAATCGATACGTGTTTATGAAAATGATTTCCAAATCTTTCCGATTTAATTTTCTTTCTGGTTAATGAAATGATATTCTACGCTGAAAAAATTCATGCCATTCTCTTTTAGAATCAGTCATTTAAAAAATTAAATGCCAAAAACTTTTTTTTACGATTTTTCAAAAAATACTCAAAATTTCATTTAAGTAGTTAATAATTTCCTTATTTATAAAAATAATCACACGAAACTTTTTTCCCGTGTGTAGAACGATAGTATCTGTAATCTGTACAAAGACTGAAAAATTGCTTAAAAATTACGGTTTAAAAAAAGTGTTTTTCGTTTGCGAGAAATATTTAAGCATTATTTTTGATATATTTTTAATTTAAAAATTACTGTTGTTTGCAATCGATATATGAAGTTTGAAGGCATTAACTTAGAAATGAACCCCCCCCCAAAAAAACTTTACAAATAAAGCAAGGCGAAATTGAATATCTCTTCCTTTTATTTTTTAAAGGTCTTTTATTCATTTTCTTCCAAGGATTTCGTGGAGTGGTCGATTACAGGGCCGTTTTATTTTTCAGTTCGAGCACTTGCGTTTGTACCTGGGTTCGAAACAACATCATCGCTTAGTTTTTATGATTTTTTAAAAATACTTAAAATTTTATTCGCGCATTTAATAGCTTCTGCAGCACTTTTGTAATTGGAAAGATAGTTTATTTGGTCACGATACAGTATGTTTTTTTTTACAAACCAAAAATACGTTACATATTTTATGACTTCTTTCTAAAATGAATTAATATCGATGCATTTTATGAAAATGATTTTTAAAAAATTCATACTTTGATCTTTTAGAGTTAGGGATTTAAAAAATGAAATGTCGAAATTTTTTTTCCATTATTTTCTTTGTACAATAATTAATTATTTTTTTGTGCAATAATTCATTACTTTTTGTGCCACTTGATGGCTGCACCTTTTAAGCTGTTTAAGAACATCGTCGCTTAATTTTTATGAGTTTTAGAAAATACTCAAAATTTTATTCGCACATTTAATAACTTCGCCAGCAATTTTGTAATTGGAAAGATAATTTATTTCGTCACGATACAGTACGATTCCCCCCCTTTTTTTACAAAACAACGATACTTTACATATTTTAAGATTTTTTCTAAAATGAATCAATAGCAATGCATTTATATGAAAATGATTTTCAAAAAACTCATACTTTGATCCTTTATATTTAGAGCTTTAAAAAATAAAATGTCGAAAACTTTTTTTTTACGAATTTTTGAAAAATACTCAGATTTTAAATATTTAATAACTAAATATCTCAAATTCAAAGTTTTTATTCCTTCTTCATTTATAAAAATATTTGTATGGAACTTTTTTCCGTGTATCGAACATTTAAAAAAATGCTCACAATTTTTATTCAACAATTAATACAGTTGTGAAATTTTGTAATTATAAAATTTTCTATTTTTTCAAAATACAACTATTTTTAAAAAAGTACATTTTTGTTTCCGGGGCTTAAAAAGTTGTAAATTGAGCGAGTGAATATTAAAGTCCCACTGTTCACTTACTCAAGAGCTCTGTATAGCGAGAGGGGAAGATGAATTTCCATGACAATGTGTTATGCCATGACAATATGTTATGCATAAATGTTCGTGCAACGCCGGGGGTAAATAAACCTGTCTGACAAAGAAAAGAAGCGAAAAAATTTCGAAACAAGGAATTTTAAGTTATACACTTGGTGAAAGCCCGTGCAACGCCGGGCTAAATGGAGGAGGGAGGTGGTGGTGGAAGTCCCTTTGAAAAAGAGTATTAGAAGTGCCGATTTTGTGAAGGAAAGGGAAAATTTACTAAAATAGAGAAAGCCCGTGAGAAACGCCTGGCCATGCAGCTAGTAAGTATATAAATACGCGTTCTGTAAAGTTTCGAAACACCACTAATATTATACGAAAATGTAAGAATTTTTTTAAAAAAATGATTATTTGTCACTTAACCCAACAAACTAAACATATACGTCTGAAATAAAACAACCGTAACAATTATAGAAACAATTAATTACCGTAAAAACCAGCGTATAACGCACAGTTTGAACGCAAAAAATAAGGTCGAAATTCATGAGTAAGAATACTCCGGAGAAAAAAATGATACCTTTCAAAAATAAAAAAAAAGCTCCTAGAAAAAAATTAGACTTCTACATATCGTCGGCTGAGTTATCAGACTACGTAACTCCACCGGTGTAACAGATTTGATATAGGAGTGCAACGCGCCAAACGCCTTTTGGCGCGATTCCTTAACTTTTTTGTTTTGTCTACGCCATGCCTTAGATCGCGCTCCGCTTTTGATTTATTCCTTGATCAGTGTAATCACTACTTTTTTTTATTTCATAATAAAACTAGATTTCGAAGGGAGAGCTGGAGGCAAGATTTTAACATAAAATAAATACAACAGAAAGTAATACTAATGTATTACAATTCCAGATATAAAAAATTTACACTATTTTATACGTTCATTACACAAAATTAGTAACAATGTGTTACTTTTACTGAGCAGAGATCCAGCGGAAATAAAAAAACAAAACAAAAACCTAACACTAATATACGTTATCTCCATGGCAAACACATTATCACACGATAAAAATATCAAAGTAAACCATATTGTAATATTATCGCCTACCTTGGCGAGCATAAACAATAACTTGGCGCCTAGCCCTACTGTATCAAATTAGCATCCCAGATGGAGTTACGCAGTCTGATAATTAGACCGACGGTATATCGAAATACTGTTTGTTAAAAGAAATCAAACTCCTTATCAACTGTAGATCTGGAAGAATACAATATTTTTTTCTTCTAAATCTTGGAATAAAATCTTGAATAAATGATTTCGAAATATATAGAGCCAGAACTTCGTAACGTAATTGTTTTTGTTTCGGTTGAACTATAAAAGAAAAATCGTTTTTGCTCCGGTTTCAGTTTTGCCAAAAATAACGGCTTTCCATTCAGATCTGAATGAATAATTTTATTTTATGTATATTCTTATTTGTTCTACGAATATTATTCTATCGTAAACAAAAATGTAATTTTATCAAAATTTGGAAGACTTTTTACTTTTTCTTAAAAAGAGAGTCATCAACAAGTTTATTCAACTGAATTAAATCTGCTTTCTACAAGTAGTTACATTAAGAACTGAAACAGAAAAGTACTACTGAACACAGGGGCGTAGCTACCAATGGGCTTGGCGGTGCCGTGAACCAGGGCCCTCAACCTCAGATGGAGCCCTTGACCCCTGACCACCAAGCAAGCCGAACATGCGATAATTTCTCCCACATCTATACATATAAATAAAAATGAAGTGTCTGTTTGTAATTTGAAATTAACAGCTTTTTACTAAATGAATTTAAAAGTATATACGGTACTTACATAAAAAAACAATTCTTAAAATTTTTGTCTGTCTGTCTGTCTATCTGTCTGTCTTCCTGTCTGTCTGTTTGTTCCGGCTACTCTCTAAAACGGCTAGACCAATTTTGACAAAACTTTCACTGGCATATAGCTAATTTTATAAGGAATAACTTAGGATACTTTTATTTTAGAAAAAAAAATTAGGATTTCGGGAAAATAAAATTAAAACCAATGAAATAGTGAGCAATATCCGATTCAAATAGGGATTATTTATTTCAATAGGAATTATTTTTATTCAATAGGGATTATTTTTATTTAATAGGAATTATTTTATTTCGCTAGCAGTTATATCAAACTTTTTTTTTGATTAGGTTGTTGCCATTCGCCACATTTCAGATTCATGTCTTGATCCTATTGATTTTACAGTCCTTAACTGCATTGTCAAAGGTCATGCGTCCTTTGCACCCCCTTCCTTGCGGCTTCGTTTGTGTTCGCGTTTCACCCTACTTGCTACTTAGACCTATTTTGATCCTAAAGATTTTAGTCCTCACCCCATTGACAGTGTCAAAGGTCATGCGTCCCTTTCACCCCTTGCTCAACAAGAAGCAAAAAAAAATATAACAAAAAAGAAACATAAATTCACAAAATAGAAGAAAAGTTTTCGTAAACTCTGCGAAGTGAATAAACACTTTTTTGTTAAATTCCACGTGGACGAAGTCGTGGGTAACAGCTATTTAACATAAAAAAATGCATCAGAAAGTAGTATTAACGTATTACACATCCAGATAAAAATTATTTACACTATTTTTAACGTTTATTACACAAAATTTGTAAAAATGTGTTGCTTTTGCTGAGCAGGTAGGTGTTTTCAAAAATCGACCCACAAGAAAGTTACAGGGCGTCATAAATAATAATTACAATAATAAAAAAATCAGCAATTATACCTAAAGACTTAAAATTTAGCAAACATGGTTTTTTTTTTGTTCAGCTGTTTATGTAAAAAGCTTTTTTTTTTTTGCTTAATTTATACAATTCACGTAAAATTAACTCATTAAAAACTTCTTTATCCTTCAGTCTGTATTTTTTAATTTTTAAATTCACCCATGCGAAGAACGGGTATACCAGCTAGTGATTCAAAAAACCAAAAGGGCATAGAAAAATACTATTACGCCAATCCAGGCAACCTAGAATAATGAGGACATTGTACGTCTACCAATGATAAGCAACCACTTTTCCTTTGTCTTTGCCGAAGAGGAATGCCCGGGGCGAGAGCAACTCAAATAGGTTCTAATAGACCAGCTACTAAATTCTAAATACTCTATTTTCACCAACTGCTGTTGAAGCACAAGATGATAACCAAGTTTACAGATGTTTAGTACAATCACGACCTATCGCTGCAACCTAATTTAAGAAAATAATCCAAATTTTATCGGAGCATAAGGCGCTAGCCAAGTCTCCAGTTTTACAGTGTTATCATTGTACTGAACTGAACTGAGCAATTCAAAAAGTGCTCTTTATTTAAAGTTATGTTGAGAAAAATGTTTTTTTCCTGTGGAGCATAATTTTTTTCTTTTTATTCCGTTGTTTGATTTTTTTTACTCACATTTTTTATTTGAATGCCGGAAAGAAAATGCCAAACTTTTATTATTCCTTTCAATGTAAGTATAATTTTGGCAATTTTGGGACATTGTTTGTATACTTTCTTTCATCATTCTCACTACTAATTTTCCTTTGTATTGCTTTTGTTATCAAATAAGTTAGGTTTTTTTCTTTTGCCCGTTTGTTACAATTGTCTCAATTTATTATGTATATAATTATGAAATCTGACGTGGATGAAGGTTCTTCAGAAAGAGTAAACGTGTAGTAGAAATTTCTCCACTCATATGAAACGTTACAAGGGAAAGTGTTAGTTAAACCAAAAGAAGAAGGGATTAATTAATACTTTATTTAATTCTTACCCAAAACTCTTTCAGATAGTATAATTGAAGCTATAAATATTGATGACAATAATTGCATTGCTTGCTTGTCCTGTTTGTTTCTAGTAAAAGATTATAATCTTTATTCAAAATTTAACTGACTTTCAAATTTCATTCTCACTTTATTGAAAGAATTCAATTCTACCTACACGAATGAGCCAACTAATACATTAAACCGTCTTATCTCTAGAATTAGAATAATTGGCCATTTTCAGCGGGAATGAAACTATTCGGTGTATGCCTTTTCTATCAAGGTCAAGACAATGTAAAATGGAGTTGCTGCATGTGTGTCAACAGTTGTGAACATTCTTAAATGGACTCTACTAAAATTAAACCTTTCAAAAAGACACTTTCTTTGAACTTCTGACATTTTAGTGGCCATAGACCACTTCTAATGGATATACTGGAATTTTTCCTGTGTTAGATGTTTTAAGTTCTTTTGTAACAAATGGTGATTCTTTATCTATATCGTGCATTATACACGGAGAAAAAAGATTTACTCAAAAATGAGTACGTAGATACACTCAATTTGAAATGACTATGATTGCATCAGATTTGACCGCATGCCTTGATTGAATTTGATTCCTTACATATACTCAAAATCTCCAAAAATGCTAATTAATGCTTTCGGAAAAATTAAAAAAGATATTCAGGATTGCAGAAACTCTTTTAATATATCGGCTACATATTTTGATAATTGGGGCTTAACAACAAATTTAATTCTCATAAATCTTCCGAACTATTTTTTGTAGTATCTACCACGCTACCCGCGGAAGAACACATGAGTACAAGATTGTTTTGATTTTTGAGTTAAATGTACTCATTTGTATTTCTTAAGTAACTGCCTTTGAACGAAAAAAAATTTAATGGGATAAATATTCACCTTATATGTATTTTGGCGGATTAGTGTTATAAATGTAATAAAATTTACTTGATTCATAATAAGTCATTTTGTTTAAATTATTCAGGCAAATAATTGTGTTACTTTGTAATACTTTTAAGGTGACCAGATTTTTAAAATGAAAAGGAGAACGAAAAATTTAAGAAAAAGTTACAACGGAAAAGTATGAAACATTTTATTAATTCAAACAAAAATGCATTGTTTCGTTTCTCAATATATTTTATAATTTATCGGAAATTTCGGAGCAAAAATTACCTTTCATCTTTACTATAAGTACTGCAATTAAAAAATATCAACATTCAATCTTGATTTCTGACTTGTCCATAAATTACGAACTGAAAAGACTCGACTGGTGCATTAGTTCCAGGGCAGCACAATGTAAATTAAAAAAGAATAACTAAATTATTTTTATTATTATTTTTGAAATGGTTAAGTATTTTAATCCATCTTATCAATTTCAGCATGTTGATTTTCCAATTGTTTCAGTTTTATTATAATTTAGGTATACATTCTGTCTGCAAACTAACCATTGTCAATGATTTTAATATCAGGCATTTCTTTTGATAAAAAAAAATCAACACAGTTTTCTATATCTGCCCAATTTACTTGTGATAAAGTCAAAAAACACCATTGAAAACTGTTATTTCCTGTGATATTTGTTTCAGACTATTCCTCGACATATTGGAAACATGTTTGGTTCATCTCTGAATACAGAGATTAACAGATCTGTTTTAAAATATTGAAAAAAGGAGGACACTTTTCGAGGAAGGACAGGATCTATAAAAGGAGAATGGTTGATCATCTTAATAATTTTAACTTTACTTTCATATTGAACTCGAAAATGCCTTGCATGGTTTGAAAAAGGCAAGTTTACAAAATAAATTTTCGTTTTCAATTAGTAATCTTTTTAGACTCTTTTATAAGCTTCACCTGTATGTAACGGAATCTTTGAACTACATTTTTATCCACTCTAAAAGGTCTGATTAATTCGAAATTTTGCACACTTTTCAAGGACTGATGACAATAGAATAATTTTGTTCCATTGTCCTGATAAGGATCATGACGATTAACAATTTCCCATTTCCAGATTTGGTGACTGAAAGATTGTTACAACTCTAAAGCGAAAACACTCATGTCAGTAATTTCTTATTATAATATAAACAATTGCCCACGTTCTTTGAAAATGGAAATAAATGATAGTTTAAAAAATTAAAAAAGCATGCTTTTATTGTAGATCGAACTAAAAAATGAAAAATAAATTATAGTTTAAAAAAACACGCTTTTATAGTTAAACTAAAAAATAATGCATAATGTAAGAATAAAATGATTAACGAGAAAATATATATTAATGTCATTGTGGTAAAAGCGTGGGGTGCTTTTGTTCTTCATTTTTACACTAAGTCGGCATTTCAGAATAGAACTAGTAAGAAATTATAACAATTGATATTGAGCACCCCACATTTTTATCACAATGACATTGTCTCGCTAATCATTTTATTCTTATATTAAGAATTATTTTCCTTTTTAGTTCGATTAACTATAAGTGTTTTTTATTTTTTTAAACTATAATTTTTATGAGTCTAATTTCTTGTAAGTTTTAAAGAACCTTTTTAGCTTATTAGTAAATTTATGGAAAATGCGTTAAAAGTTCTCATAAAAAATTATTTAAAGAGCTTCAACAATTTTTCAATATACTTTATGATTCCTTTGACTCTCATTTTCGAATATTGAAAGAATCAAAATTTACTGAACAGAAATTACAGAATGAGCAAAATTAGTTAGTAAAATTGAATGTAATCTATATTTCAAGAATGCTTTTTATTTTTAGACATTACATATAAATATTAAATGTTCTTGATTAATAATATTTAACGACTATTTTGTTTTATTAATAATTGATCGACATTGTTTAAATTGGATTTATCAGTACTTACATATTATCACAACCTTTTGGCGACATTATATGAAATGAAGCATATGATTGGCAATTCAGCGCATATGACACATGCGAAATTGGTATTGCCAAAATTATTACCATGTATGTATAAGTACTAATTTATCTTATAACCCTGCATCACTCATGCGAAAAAAATGGCCTAAAGTTCTTGCGCAGGGTATCTCACCCCCCTCAAGGATGTTTACGTTCTGATTATACCATACAATTTGTATAAAAAAGAAAGAAAAGTAGGAAATACATTATGTTTATTACATTTTTCATATTATTATATATTGAGCATTAATATATTAATGCTCACGCGCGTGCTTTTTATGTATAAATATTAAATGTAATTTTAATCATGGAATGTTCTGGAACTTTCGATGGCAATAGATAAGGAGATGGAATATTGAGAGTTTGTGAAAAAAAAGTCTTGAGTTATATGTGGCAAGAATTGCTGAAACTTTTTATTTCCGTGTTAAAACTGGCGCCCACACCCGTAGCCAAAGAACTACGATCCCGTAGACACTGTGACGAAACACCACAGAAAAATGAAAATTTAACGGGCTCTGTAAACCTTACTGTCCCGGAAAAAAAATTACTGGTATTGCGCCGCAATCCTTCTAAAGCAGGAGAAAATCCCTGGAAATCGAAGAAGAAAGTGAATCATCCTGACTTCAATAGTCTGAAGAAAAGAAAAAAAACATCTATTTCCTGTTAAAAGTTTTTGCAATAGTGTTTTGTGCATTTTTCATATACAAGTGATAGCAATCCTGCTACAGTGTCTTAGTGCTAGGGATAATTTTACTATTTTATTTCGTTGATTTTTTGGTATTCTTATGCAATGATAATTCTTAATTTTGCTGTATATTAATTTATTTCTTGTGAGATAACGTTTCCTGATTAATATTTTGTGAATTGCACATTAATAATTACTATTTTGCTTGATATTTTACTGATTTCCTATTGAATTTAGGTAGCATTACATGCCTGATTATTTTAGTTTAGTTTAGTATTTTCATTGCATTGAATTTTTGTATCATTACAACTGATGATCACTAAATTTTCTTTATATTATTTTATTATTTGAATTAATGTTCCTTGTTGGTATTTTGAATATGTTATTAATTTATTTACCCGATTAAGTTGTTTTTTGAAGTGCTTAATAATTTATAAGGTTTTAAAGCTAGCAGTATTTTAAAGTGTATTCCAATATCTGTAAGAGCTTTGGTGGAAAATAAGGCCTTGACCTTATTTATTTATTTTATTTATTTGCAGCTATTAAATTTCTCAGTCATGTCATTTCTGGGATAAGGGAAAAAAGCTTATCTCATTAAGCTTGCTATTGAGTTAGGTGAATGTGAGTCGAATGGGGAAGAGCTAAACAAATTGAATTAAGGACAAAAATTTTAACAATGATGTTTATAAGGAAGACCCTGAATTTGTGAAATGTATCTTTGAGGGAATCGTATCAAATAGGATAGACGAGGAAAACAAACGAAAAGAGCAAACACTGCGTGAATTTGAGCTGCAGAAAATACGACTGCAAAATGAGAGTCAAAGAGTCGTAGGTCCACAAACCCTACCCCAAACAAAAATTGAATTAAAAAAGTTTCTACCAACATTCAATCCTGAAGTTGATTACATGGACCTGTTCCTCACCTTATTCGAACGGCTATTGAAGTTATTAGATCTTGGTGAAGATCTGTGGGCACCCTATCTCATTGGTGCCCTAACTAGTGATGTAACCTCCCTCATTGCCCGTGAGCCTGAGGAGAAATGCAGGGATTACTCCCACATTCGAGGAATGCTTCTGCAACGGCTCAAATTAACCGCAAAAAAATTCCGGTTGCGGTTTTCACGTCACAGAAAAAGCCCTAATGGGACGTGGAAGGATTAATTTTTTGAAATCAGAGCATATTTGAAGGTTGGCTCAATGAGCTTAAAATTGATTCCTTTGACGGATTGAAGAATTTGATGATTACCGATCAAATGAAAAAGATATGCTCTCCAGAGTGTAAGGAACATTACCTGGATATCTGTGAAGAACTTATATCCCCAGAAATGTTAGCAGATAAGCTGGAAGCTTTTGACAACATCCGACGTTCCCTACCCAGTGGACCTAGGAGACACGTGAAGGCAAATGAACCGTAAATTATGGAAGACAGGTATCATTCAGGAAACCTGAACGCCCTCCCAAAAGAGAATATTCCCATCAGGTACCAAATGAGAGATCCCCTCTTAGATGCTATGGCTGTGGGAAACAAGGAGTGATAAAATCTAGGGACCCCACCTGCAACCTCAACGCCTCACAAAGAACAGACGTAGCAACCAATCACATCAATGCTTACACAGCTCAGACCAGAAGCCCTCCATTGACCCTAATCGACATAACTTTCTGTGGAATAAAGGGACGTGTACGTGCGGACACAGGATCTTCACATTCAATTGCTGGGGAAAGGATGTTCCAGATATTTAAGGATAAGTGACTTTTGCCAATTAAGAGAAGGGGAAGGTTAAAGTTTAACCTCTCTCTCTGTGTGTGTGCCCAGAAGGAGAAACTTAACCTCCTGTTGGAATCCTTCCAAAATGTCTTCGAACCAGGGTAGAAGCAACAAATATCTTGGAGCACCACATTAACACGGGAAATAGTCCTTATATCTCTGTAACCCCATACAGAATGTCTCCTGTAAAGAAGAAAATATTGAGAAAGGAAATTGAGGGCCTTCTCGAAAAAGATATAATTGAAGAATGTGAATATCCTTACGAAGACCCTGTTGGTTGTACTGATTGCAAAGCCAAACAAGCAGTTTCCTCTGTGTATCGACTACCGGAAGCTGAATGAAGTCACAGTCCCTGATGCTTACCCACTTCCACGAATGGGCGATTTACTGCAGGAGGCAAAACATACTGCATACATCTTCACAATTGACTTAAATTCTTGTTACTACCAAGTGAATGTGAATCTTGCTGATAGGGACAAAACCACTTTTGTTTGTCATTTGGAGCCTACCGGTTCAAAAGGATGCCCTTCGGACTTAAGAATGCACACGCAACCTTTCAGAGACTGATGGATATTTTCCGAAGAGGGTTACCTGTACTTGCATAGCTAGATGACATTATAATTATGTTCCCTACATTCGAACAGCATCTAGCAGACTTGGAGGCCGTGTTTAAGCGCTTGATGGATTTCAAGTTACGAGCAAACAGGGAGAAGTGCCAATTTTCCTGCTCACGTCTTAAATACCTGGGCTTATGGATTACACCCCAAGGAATAGAAGTCGATCATGAGAAGACTTCAGCTATTTTAGGAATTACATCTCCTAAAAATGTGAAACAACTGCAGTCCTTCCTGCAAACCTGCTCATGGTACCGAAAATTTATAGCCAATTTTTCTGAGATTGCCGGACCCTTGAGCAACCTAACTAAGAAAAAGGCTTTCTGGAAATGGTCAGAGGAAGAGGTGAAAGCATTGCAGACCTGCAAGCAATGTTTGGTGTCTCCACCAATTTTGAAGCAAGCAGAGTTCTCTAAACCATTCCTGATATGAACTGATGCCAGTAACTATGCTGTAGGAGCAGTCCTCCTACAAGGAGAAGACAAAGTAAAACCCCTTATTCCTCTTCGTAAATGTGACTGTGCACCAAATGTCCCACAGATTCCTGGTTCCTCGTCGGGACGCCGTCGGAACCAGAGGGGGAGGATGTAATAAATGGTAATTCTTTATTTCTCTCGTGCTTTATATTAATGCTTTTATTAATGCTTTATATTAATGCTCGCTAGCGAGTGCTTTTCTTTATAACATTAACTGTAATTTTAATTATGGATAGTTCTGAATTTGCTAGCAGGTTGTTAAACCCAGCTGAAAGAAACTACTCGACCACTGAACGAGAATGGTTTGGGCCCTCAACAAGTTCAGGGGCTACATTAATGGGCAAGCAGCACTGTAGAATACGACCACCAACCCTTAAGGTGGCTCATGAAACTGAACTCTCCTACTGGAAGACTAGCCTGTTTGGCTCTGCAATTGCAATCTTTCAACCTCAACATGGAGTACATCCCCGGAAAGAGTAATGTGGTTGCAGATATGCTATCTCGTCTTGCATGTCATGAAGAAAATGAACTGTGTGAGGTCTGCACTGTAGCCATTGATGTCCCATCCAGGTCTCCCAAGGAGATACGAGATAAACAAATGAAGGATGAGGAACTGGTCAAAATTATTTCTTGCCTCGAAAATCCTGACAAGAATGTTAATTATGTCAATTGAGTCGAACGAGGTTATTTAATGAATCAGGGTGTTCTATTCAGATATGCTCCAGACTCTGAGAGAGAAGAGGCCCAGTTAGTGATACCTAGCCATGAAAGAACTTTGATACTCAAAACCATCATGATGCCCCAATGGCTGGTCATTATGGCGCCGAAGGCACCTATACTCGAATAGCAAAGAACTATTATTGGACTGGTATGAGGACATACATGACTGATTATGTAAACAACTGTCCTGATTGCATTAAATACAAAGCTTCAAATCAGAAGCCTTCCGGGCTATTACAGACACCTGTGCCAGCCCAACGTTTTGAACCCTTGGCCATTTATCTCTTCGGGCCCCTACCTGAGAGTAAAGATGGTAAAAGATGGATCCTCATCATTGAGGATTGTACAACGAAGTGGGTCGAACTCTTTGCATTACCCAATGCTACAGCTAAAGAATGTGCCATTATCTTGATTGAAGAGGTTCTACAAAGGTATGGCATTACGCGCCGCCTTATCAGTGACAATGGAACCCAGTTTGTGTCAGCAGTGATGCAACGAATATGCTACCTATTAAACATCCATCAATCCCTGATCCCTGTATACCATCCTCAAGCTAACCCAGTTGAACGAAAGAATAGGGATCTGAAACCACGGCTGGCAATTCTTGTCTAAGACAAGCATGACTGTTGGTCAGAGAAGCTACCCTTCATCCGCTTTGCTCTCAACACAGCCAAATGCGAAACGACAAGACAGACAGCAACCTTTCTGAATTTTGATACAGAGTTACGCACTCCAAGTGAAGTTGTTAATGATATCCGAGTCGTCATCCATAACGATAATTTTGTGCCAGAGATAACTCCCTATCTCAAGAAATTCTCTAAGTTTTCCACTCAGATTAGAGAGGTGGTTTAAGAGCAACAGGATAGTAGGAAGTTTTACGCAGATAAAAAGAGAAAAGCTGCTCCAACATATCAACCTGGAGAACATGTCTTTGTAGCATCACATCCGCTGAGCAAAGCTGCGCAAGGAAAAAGTGTATTAACTGTAATTTTAATTATGGAAAGTTCTGGAACTTTCGATGGCAATAGATAAGGAGATGGAATATTGAGAGTTTGTAAAAAAAAAGTCTTGAGTTATATGTGGCAAGAGTTATATGTTTTTTTATTTCCGCGTGTTAAACTTTAGTGTAAAGATTATTTGGTTTGGATTTTCAGGATAGTTTAGGTTTGGATTTCTTAGAAATTCTGGTTACTTTCCTCTACACTATATTAAGTAAAAGCAATTTTTTAATCAGGCTACTTAATTTAATAAACGCCCTCAATCCATCATTATATAGAACTTTCTAGAATCTCTAAAGTATAGTTTTTTAAATTTTATATTCTTATTGTACTTCTGATTTTAAATTTTAATACGTTATTGAAAATATACCAATAAATTTAGACAAGATTTCTTCATTTGTATCATTTTTTTATATTTTTTATATCATTGTTATTTACTGCCATAATTATGAATAAGGATTCAAATTCTTACAGTGAAGTACTTTTCTTCTTGAAGTGAAACTTCTTAGCGCTCGAGAGGGAATGAGAAATTTGCTCAGTTTTGCGTAACAGTGAAAAAGCGAACGGAAGTAGTCTCCCCTCCCTTGAATGGTCACCATAATGACAGGATCGTGAGTGTGGAGGAAAAGGGGGAGCGAGGACACAACGTGACTTGCGTCATATCCATGGAAAAGTTGGATGAATGCTCACCTCCGATTGGTCAACTTGCTCACCTTCCTATTGGGGGTCCTTTCTCCCCAAACCCGGTCCAGATGCGGTCCACTCTGTAGCGTAAGCGTAATAAGAAAAAAAATGCTTAACGATATATATATTATAATAATAATAAATACAGGATATGTACTTATCTACATAGCAACAATCGAAAAACTTACTGTTAAAAAACGCAAAATACAATTTAATAATATCAAATGATGCATTTATTATCAAACAATTAAAATTCAAAATACTATAAAAAAATAAACAATTTTCATTTAAAGTTAGTTCTTGAACTTTTCTTGCTGCACTGTGAGTAAACAGTCATGACTTTTGACACCGAACCTCTAGTAACCTCTAAAAACTGGGATGTTTCGGTCACACTAGCTCCAGCTGGATGGGCTCCCACAATTTGACCTCAGAA
>BMAU01002705.1:0-11802 GCA_019973935.1 Trichonephila clavipes | reverse complement strand
GTTATTTGACAAATCCCTATCAAAGGGTTTTCACTATATTGACAAGCCAAAATGCCAATTACAGGAGATATACGAGTCATGTTGTTTACAGAATGTTTAGAATCCACTAACCGTGTCTATTATATACGGAACAGAACATTAAAAAAATTATATTTTTGTAGCACCATTTCTTAAATTATTCCGATTAAGGGAAATTTTAGCTGTTTTTTTCTTCTTATAATATTAAAGTATTACATTTGTATGAAAATATATCAGGAACTGAAATTATTAATATAAAATGCCTTAATTTAAAAAATTTTACATGCACACATTTCACAAGGAAGAAAAATTACATTATTGTACTGCCTCGAAATATTCTGCTTTTAATACTACACATTTTTTATAGTTATTTCTATTTAAAAATAGATTTTTTTTTTTTATCATAACGCATTTTTTAGCTTTTTTTTTCTAAAAGGGTGTGTGGCTGAATTGCCTTTCCGCTAAATTTGTTTTCAAATGAAGTTTTATTCAACTTCAAACTTTCCGACATGCATAAGTGATATATCAAAGCTTTTAAAAAGAAATTAATCAGAAAAAGAATGTTGCTGTCGATAGCATTAAAATTTATTTTCTTTCTGATTACACTATATAAAGCCCCCGTAACTCTAAATTGACAAACAAAGGCATTATATTTTTTTATTATTAATATATATATATATATATAAATATATATATATATATATTTATATATATATATAAATATATATATATATATATATATATATATATATATATATATATATATATATATATATATATATAAATATATATATATATATTAGAAATTTTTTGATTTAGCTTTTAAAAGAAATTAATTAGCCAAAGAATTTTGCTGTCGATGGCATTAAAAATTAAAAACAATAAGCATTTAGAAAAAAAAAAAAAAAAAACGAAATGTTTGTTTTACAAGCTGTGCACTTAAATTTCTCTTTAAACTTTTATAATTTTTACAGGAAAAGTGTAGAATTTTTTTATAATAAATTTGAGCATAAATAAAATAAAAAGATAAGTTTTTTACATTACATATTATATACAAAGTGTATTTTGAAGAAAGAGTACCTGAATCATACTTGCATTATATTTGCTTACAATTTTAAAATTTAATTTTTCTAGCGTTGCATTTTCATAAATAATGCATTTATAGATGTAGAAAAGTGCTCTCTATTTTTGTTAATGTAAATAAAAAAAATGTAAAGTTTAAAGCGGTTTCACGTCCCAGTTACCTTAATTTAGAATAATTCTGAAAATAAACTTTGTAATAAATTCAAGTAACTTATAATTTAAGGCTACAGTGGAAAAATTAACTAAAATATCAAAAAGTTTTTCTTTTAAATTTTGTAACTATTTTAAACTTTCCGTAATTTTTATAGAAGAAATGTATTATGTGTTCAATAAACCTGAACACTTAATAAAAAAACAAAAAAACAAAAAAAAAACATTCTTATAGAAAAAGATAGTTTTTTTTACAATATAAAATGTATTTTTGAAGAAAGTGTACATGAATTCTAAAAGCACCTTCTATTTTTTAAAAGTAAAATTAAAAAAAATGTAAAATTTAAAGCAGTTTCACATTCTGATTCCTAATACATACTAAGAGTAATTACTCCTAATCATTCAGTAATTATATCGTTGTATGTTTTAACCGCTGAATTGCAAAAAAAAAAATTATTCATTATTGTTTATAGACTAAGAGGTATTGTGAAATATAGTTGCTGTTCTAAATCATTTGACTAACCTAAAAAAATATTTTATTGTTAGAATTAAAAATAATTTTAGCATTATTCCTTTTTCGTTTTGGCGACTAATAAACCTTTGCATCTCATTAACATATTTTGTCCAACTCTCTTTCTCTAATGCATGTTGCAAAATTTGACATTTAAATTACTTTTCATTAACTTTATAAGACGCAAGCCCATAAATTTACGATTCATGTATTGCATAGCTATGCATTATATTTGGTTAAAACAAAAATAAATAAAACATAAAACAGACAAATTTCAAGCAAACAGTTTATTTTCATATATATTTCTTCATATTATATACATATTTTTTATACAAAAATAGACATTCATATATTTCTTCATATTATATACATATTTTTTATACAAAAATAGACATTCATATATTTCTTCATATTATATACATATTTTTTATACAAAAATAGACATTCATATATTTCTTCATATTTATATATATATATTTTTTTTATATACATATTTTTTATACAAAAATAGACATTCATATATATTATATACATATTATATACATATTATTTCTTCATTATTTTTTATACAAAAATAGACATTCATATATTTCGTCATATTATATATATTTTTTTATACAATTTATTACGATATTTAAATTATACATCTTGTTAATCTTAGACGCAACTTTTACCGCTGAAAAAGATTTTTTACGAAAAATGGGCATTTTTTATTTCCTTCCCGAACATAGTAACTACTAATTATTTCTTCGGGAAGGAATTGGTGTAAATATTTGTAATGACTGTACCCCTGAATATTTAAGTTGGTTATATTTAATTTATATATATATAAATATAGTTCGTTGTACCAATTAGGGTACATGATATAGTTAAGGCTTCTTTCAAATTGCATATGGTAATTTGGCATATCCCTAATAAGGGATTCTCATCACACTGAAAAGATAAAAATCCAACCACAGGAGATACCGTAGATATTGCCATGTTGCCTCCGCAAAATGCCGGACGTTGAATGTTAACCGTTTCTCTTATATACAGCACAGGTGACCTCATTAAAATACACTGCACAATAAATGACTATTAAAATACGGAACAGATGCTAAATGAGAAAGTTACAATTACTGTGAATTCAGAGACGGAAGAAGGAAAAAAAATAATAATATTGTGTGGCGTCTAAATAATGTTTAATAAAACTGAAAGAAAAAAGTAACAATTAGTTGTTAAATGTATTCATCAGAGGCGGAAGAAGGAAAAATAATGGTATTATGTGGCGTCCCGAATAGTTGAAAGAAATCTTTTTATATACAGCACAGGTAATCTTATTAAAATGCATTACACAATAAATGACTATTAAAATACGGAACAGATGAGAAAAAAAAAAGGCGGAAGAAGGAAAAATAATGGTATTATGTGGCGTCACGAACTAAATAATATTTAATAAAACTGAAAGTGACAAAAGAAATGAATTTTGTATAAAAGTCGAAGTAATTTGAAAAGTAAAAACATTCATCTTCCATACCGTACATTATGGACAGTAAGTACAAAATTTCTCTTTATCAAGTCTTCGAAAGTATATTTAATTCTCTTAATATTTTTGTTTTTACCAATTCCTTTTTTTTAGCATCTCTATTTTTTTATTATGTCCAAGAGATTTGCTATAACCGCTTACATTTTTTTAACTGTAATTACTCGAGCTCTGTTTTTTACAAATTATTTTTTAAAATAAAATAAATTCTTCGATTAAAAAGTTTTTTTTTTAAGATACAAGCTACAATTCAAATATGGTTTTTAGGCAGTCAACGATAGAAATAACTCCCATTTGTAAGTTTTTAATGCTATATATTGTTAAAAATTTATAAATAGTTTCTAATATTTATAATTAAAAAGTTATATTTTTATTTTTAGATAGCCCAATATCCACAAGTGAGGAAATGTTATTTCCGCGTAAGTTTTTTACTTATGCTGTTCCAAATTTATAAAGAGTTTTGTTCAAAAGAAGTTTTAAATAATTGTTTGTTTTAACAGTAGATAATTAAAAAAAGTTATACTTTCATTTTTTTGTAGAACCCTCAACTAGTCAAACGAGGGCTCCAATACCGTTTCCGCGTAAGTTTTTTTTACTTATGCTGTTCCAAATTTATAAAGAGTTTTGTTCAAAAGAAGTTGTAAAATATTTTTTTTAGGTTTTAAATAATTGTTTGTTTTAACAGTAGATAATTAAAAAAAGTTATACTTTCATTTTTGTAGAACCCTCAACTAGTCAAACGAGGGCTCCAATACCGTTTACGCGTAAGTTTTTTTACTTATGCTGTTCCAAATTTATAAAGAGTTTTGTTCAAAAGAAGTTGTAAAATATTTTTTTTAAAGTTTTAAATAATTCAAAAAAAGTAGTATTATAAAATAAGTTTTAACAGTAGATAATTAAAAAAAGTTATATTTTTAATAGAACCCTCAACTAGTCAAACGAAAGCACTAATACCGTTTATGCATAATTTTTTTTACTTATGCTGTTCCAAATTTAAGTAGTATTTCGATTATAAAATATTTTTTATATTTAGGGGGCTTATTTCATCACGATATAATAAATGAAGCTTTATCGAGTAGTGGGATAAGTGAGACTTCGATCTCTCTAGGTAAGGTTTTACATATTTATTAACTTTTTGTATATTTTTTAAGTGGATTTAATAAGGATATTTAGTTTATATAAATTCATCTAATATTAATGTATATTATAGGTTATCATCTAGGCAAAAGGGCAAGAAATAGTCGACATAGTACGAAGTCACATAGTTCTAGTTCGGGGGACTCAAGACGTCGTCTTGTAAAACATAAATTGAGGCACTCACGATGTTCTAACAGAGAAGTTGAAGCAAAAGAGACGAAAGTAAGCATATTTTCAAAAAAGCATTTATTTCGTTCCAAACAATAGATTTTGTATCAAACTAATTCTTTTCTACTAAATTTGAAATAATAAACAATTTATTCACATTTTACAATTATTATAAAACAATTATTCACATTTTATGTTCAAGTCTAAATTGTACAATTGCTTTATACAATCTGTAATTCTCACACTGGCACAAGAAAACCTCTTACAAGATTTACATCTATTGAGTCTATGTCTTCTGTAACTGTGACATACAATTCCATCTGGGATAAATGGTTCAACAAACTTGAAATGAAGAGTATTTTGAACGTATAGTTTCGTAATTTTTAAATTCTTTACATGTAATCGCAATTCAGTGAGCCAATTTGTATTACATAATATTGTTACTGAACTAATTAAATTAGCAATAACGACTTTTTTAAGTCCTAAGAGAGGGTTGCTGTCAAATTCAAAAGATAAAAATCCGACTACCGGTGAAACAGAAGCCATGGTGTTTACAGACTCTACAAAATGTCATACGTTGAATGTTAACCGTTTCTCTTATATACATAACAGAACATTAAAAAATTATAATTTTTTTTATTACTAGAAAAAACTTTATTGAAATCGTTTTTTTTACCAGGAAGTTTAATTCTCTGGGCACCGATTTTACAAAACAAATATTATAGACCAAAGTATTATTTCTATATTAGAATTCGAAACACACGAAAAAATTACGCTATTGAAAAAAATTTATTTATTAAACCTCGATTCTTCTAAAGGTCAAACTAATTCTTTAACTTTGGTATTTCGTGGTACCAAAAATTATTTGTGGGAGGGTACATAATTAAAACGCTTCCATTTTTTAAGGGTATTGAAAACATTTTCGTAACCCTTTCTTTTAAAAAATTATATCCCTTGTCGCTCCGAAAGAAAAACTAATAATTTAAATCCTTACGTAACCCAATTTTATCAAACCCATTTCTATATTCATTTACAACGCAAAAATTGAGTTCTTTTTCATTTGTATTAAATTATTTGCTTTATACTTTCTGATAATTGGAATGGGTTTCTTAGCTTTAAATGTAAAAACTTAATCCTTTTTCACCATTAGCTGTGGTACATTGATTATACACGTTTACTATACGTTGTTCAGGACACTATTTCTTCTTTTAATCTTAAAAAGTCGTTGCAATTTTCATTCACCTTTAAATGTAATTCTGGCTTTTTTATTGTAGTTTCTTTTATTCTTGACCTTGTGTTTTTTTGTACACTTTTTTAAATGCAAAGCTTCTCATATAATTTTTATTTATTGAATCGAGAATATATTTTTTTATTATTTCAAATAGTATTTTTTTAAAATAGCTCTAAAATCATTTCACAGTTTTATTTAAATCACTCATAATACACACTATAATTAGAAGAAAAAAACATAATCACAGCTTTGCAAGAAAATGTCGGACACAAATTAGAACATTTAGCAAATGTTCACGAAACTATTTACCGTCGAGGATTTCATATTGTAAAAGTTTTTCGCGAACCCCTGAGAAATAGTTTACAGTAAAAAAAAACAGTGACCATGAACATTTTCAGCAAGCCATACTTAAAGAAAAAAACATTTTTTACTTCCGTTTTCAAAAAAGTAGCTATTGAGTAAACAATGTAAGATGCTGCAAAAACTTTTTTTATGTTCTTTCAATACTGGATTGAATGTTTCGCTCATTTGTAAAACTAGTTTCACAACTGGAAAACTAATTCAGCGGGAAAGCTCTGATCAGGAGAAAAAAGCTTTTTATATTTACGGTAAATGAAGCATTAGTAAACGGGAGTTTTTTTTATATACTTATGGTTTGAAACTAATATTACAAATATGTCGAATAGCATGTTATTTGAACATTTTGTAAATTCAGCCTTGTCCGGTAAAAATTGCTTCAAATATATGTAATAAAAATAACGTATAATTCTGGTTTTTTCTATATGAACATGTAAATTTTTTTACCAATCACATGCTACGGTTAAATACTATAATAAGTTATAAACTGTAATTTTTTTACACTTCTTAAAGCATGTTCAAATGAAATAAAGGGAGATTCCAAGATATCTAAAAAAAATATTTGAAGTGTTTTGTTACTCCCCTATCGTAAATAAAATGTACCCTTATATATAGGAATTCATTTTTATCATGCCGTAGCTTTGAGCACCTCCTGGGCAAACTAAATAGCGATTAAATAAACTTTTCACCTCATTATTTAACCTCATTTCACCGCATTAATCGCTATAGTTATTTTTTTTTTACAATCGGATTTGCAAATTTTTTTTATCTTAATTTCATTCTGTCTCTTGTTCTGGCGTTTGCGGCATGCAGCAAATCGTTTGCGCAAGGAATGGCATGTATTTTTTTTTGTGTTGCATTTGTAAACAGTGGGGGTGCATACTGATCACATGCGCACTCACAGTTTGCGATTCTAAATTTAATCACAGTATTTTTTTTCTTAATTTTATTTGTAACCAATGCTCGTAGTGAAGTTTTCTTTTAAAATTTCTTAGGCTACTCAGCATTCTTGCAGGTTATAGAATTTTTTTTTATCATTTATACGATTAGTTAATTTATAAAATTTTAATTTGCAAATCTGAATTAATTCCGCTAATTTTTTTACACTTTTATTTGTAACCAATGCTTGTAGTGAATTTTTTTTTAATTTCTTAGGCTATCAAGCATTCTACGAAGTTACAATTTTTTTTTTTTTTTTTTCTCCACTTATGCACACTCATTGTTTCAATCTCTAATTTTTTTTTACTTTTACTTAATTATTTTCATTAAATATTGTTATCAATGCTCTTAGTGAACCATTGAAATTTCTTATGCTTTGAGTATGTGAAGAGTTCTGCTGGTATTTTGTTTGGGTGGTCTGGGACATTCACTTCACATTAGTCGTGTCAAGATTTCGATGTTAAACGATTATGAAGTGTCTGTTTCTGGGCGCCACGCTGGAATTGTATGTAAATGTTTTCACTGGCGTTTATTTCTTATCAATATATTTTGTTCAATACTCCTAAGTGTTGTTTTGTTAGTTGCGCAGTTGTTAGATACGCCAATTTTGTATTTTTACGTGTTATTTGTCTTAATATTTTTTATTATTTAGTGGCACACGATTCTTTGTGATTGTTTAATTATTTCTATTTGTCAGGCTGTGTCTGATGTTTTTGTGAATTGTTTGGTGATCCATTCAGTAAATTTTTTTTCCTCCTCTTCGTACATTAACGTCATTGTAGTTGTTGATAGTTAATTTGGTTTTCCCTCACGGAATGAGTTAGGAACTTCAGAAATTGATTGTATTTTTTTTATTTTATTCTTATTTTCATTTTATGAGCGGTGAGAGGAGTTGGAAGTTGGTGCATTGAGTCTTCGAGGGCGGTCACAAAGGACCAAGTTTAATTTTTTTTCTCATAACTGTTGTTTCATTACTAATATGGTTTCCCTGGGAGACAAAGTTTTTGTTATTTTTTGCAGTTTAGCAGATTTCTTTAGCAAT
Source organism: Trichonephila clavipes (assembly GCA_019973935.1). NCBI lineage: Eukaryota > Metazoa > Arthropoda > Arachnida > Araneae > Nephilidae > Trichonephila > Trichonephila clavipes. The sequence continues at coordinate 3,644 of BMAU01002705.1, read as the reverse complement.
ATCTGAGCGACGATGGAGCTGCCAATATCATGGATGAACATGGACAGAACCCCTCATAAAGACGTGGACAGCTGATCGTGAACCAGGAGTCTGTGAATTTTTGTTCTTGACATAGACATTTGCCGACGCTAGGCCAATTCTGTATTTCGTTTGCTTACTGAAATTTTTTTTTTTATTCATTCTAGTTTTGTTAATCTGAGAGAGGGAAGGAGTGATGGGGGGCCGCCGGTCCCTAAGGATTGCAACTGTAATTTTTATATCTGCCCTGTTGTTGTTTACAAGAAAAGGAATTTCTGGAAGCGTCTCTTACCCCACCGAAAAGGGTGACGCGTTTCCACGCCTGGAAGGAGGCAATGTACCCATAAATACATCATGGTTTGGGATGTTTTTTGGGAATTTCCCGAGTTTGGGGGAAGTCACCGACCACGAGAGGATATCCCTCCGCTGACCCCAGACCAATCAGAAAAGCTGATTGAGTTTCAAAAAAGAATCCGCTCAGGAATACACAAGTAAACCGCCGCGAAACATAAGCGCATGCACGACGAATTGAGACACTCTCTGACACAATTTTTATCACCGATTTTGGTCTGACGACCCTATTTGACGAACGCCGCGGTTGGAGATTCTCGAGATGTCCACACCATGATTCCTCTCTCTCAGATCCCTATTAGTTGACAGTTAAGTCATGTTCTGTTATGTATCTCTTTATAATTTAACGTAAATTCAATCTTATTGTTTTAAAATAAATTAATGATTAATTAGAAAATGGTTTTTATTAAGCGTACAGTTTATTTGTTTTTAAAAGATCTAATGTTTAAACGTAAACTATAGTGTGATGCCAACAGAAGAATAGAACCGGGTTTTATTTGAAATGGATCGAACGAAATAAATTAATCAAATTAACTAAAGTTAAACTGGCGTTGCATTAGTATATATATATATATATATATATATATATATATATATATATATATATATATATATATATATATATATTTACAGTGGAATTACCGCAAGGAGTAGAGTTGTTTAAGTATGGAATACTAAAACGATTTATGGACAAATATATAAAACATGGGTAATAAATATTTTTTTATAATACTAATATTAAAATTTGGTTCATGCAAAAATGTATTTAAATGAAACTATATAAATATATTTTTTTTTCTTTTTTTAGGTCTAAAGTCGGTATCAAGTTAGACGCTGATACTCTACGCTTTACATGTAAATTATTTAGTGATATAATGATATACCATATCAAATAAAATCTATTTTTTTATATTATTTCTCTTGTCTTATTGCAGCATACACATAAAACCTACAAGATTAAGCAGACCTTATAATTTTTAATGTCGTCCTTTAATTAACAATTTAAATTATATTTTTGCATAGCTATTGTATTTTCAGAAATAACGGGAGATTCCAAGATATCTAAAAAAAAATATTTGAAGTGTTTTGTTACTCCCCTATCGTAAATAAAATGTACCCTTATATATAGGAATTCATTTTTATCATGCCGTAGCTTTGAGCACCTCCTGGGCAAACTAAATAGCGATTAAATAAACTTTTCACCTCATTATTTTTAATGTGCATATATGTAAAATGTGTATATATATATATATTTTTTTTACAGTGGAATTACCGCAAGGAGTAGAGTTGTTTAAGTATGGAATACTAAAACGATTTATGGACAAATATATAAAACATGGGTAATAAATATTTTTTTATAATACTAATATTAAAATTTGGTTCATGCAAAAATGTATTTAAATGAAACTATATAAATATATTTTTTTTTCTTTTTTTAGGTCTAAAGTCGGTATCAAGTTAGACGCTGATACTCTACGCTTTACATGTAAACTATTTAGTGATATAATGATATACGATATCAAATAAAATCTATTTTTTTTATATTATTTCTCTTGTCTTATTGCAGCATACACATAAAACCTACAAGATTAAGCAGACCTTATAATTTTTAATGTCGTCCTTTAATTAACAATTTAAATTATATTTTTGCATAGCTATTGTATTTTCAGAAATAACGGGAGATTCCAAGATATCTAAAAAAAATATTTGAAGTGTTTTGTTACTCCCCTATCGTAAATAAAATGTACCCTTATATATAGGAATTCATTTTTATCATGCCGTAGCTTTGAGCACCTCCTGGGCAAACTAAATAGCGATTAAATAAACTTTTCACCTCATTATTTTTAATGTGCATATATGTAAAATGTGTATATGTATATATATATTTTTTTTACAGTGGAATTACCGCAAGGAGTAGAGTTGTTTAAGTATGGAATACTAAAACGATTTATGGACAAATACATAAAACATGGGTAATAAATATTTTTTTATAATACTAATATTAAAATTTGGTTCATGCAAAAATGTATTTAAATGAAACTGTATAAATATATATTTTTCTTTTTTTAGGTTTAAAGTCGGTATCAAGTTAGACGCTGATACTCTACGCTTTACATGTAAATTATTTAGTGATATAATGATATACCATATCAAATAAAATCTATTTTTTTATATTATTTCTCTTGTCTTATTGCAGCATACACATAAAACCTACAAGATTAAGCAGACCTTATAATTTTTAATGTCGTCCTTTAATTAACAATTTAAATTATATTTTTGCATAGCTATTGTATTTTCATAAAAATAAATCAGTTTTAAATTGGGGAAATGGTTTAAAATATTTGTATTCATCTATCGGTAATTCATTCAAAAAATATTAGTTACCCCTCAACTAAAAAATTAGATATAACCAAGTAGAGAGGATTTTAGTAACACTCTAAAAATTACCTCAAGTGGAAAAAAATACTAACCTAAATTCAAAAATCATAAGAAAATGTAAAAAAATTTTTATTTGAGAATTTATATGATAACTCACAAAAATGAAGGAAAAAATAAAACGTTTTTTTATTGACGAAAACAAATTGTTTTAACCTCTAAACACCTTTATTTTGTGTATCACTGGATTTCTACACAAAGGACAATTAAAAATCTTTACAGCGCAAATATGGGAAGAAATGAAATGAGAACATGGTTGAAATATAACATTCATTTCATCATTCATGCATATTTTACAAATTATTGTATTTTCTTCTCCTGTGTTTCTTGAAGCTTCTTGTACTGGCCCAACGTTTTTCAAGTTTCTTGAAGTATTTGATTTTTAAGAAGACACTTAGCTTTGTTATTTAATTTCATTCTGATCAAATCCATATATTCACAATGAGGAAAGAAATTTTCGTGCTCTGTTAATGGGTCATCACTTGTTTTCCAATTAAACTAAAGATGCATTACAACAGTAGCATGTCACAACATCTAATACACCTGTATAATAAAATCCACATTTAGCTAATTGTTTAGGATTGACCATTAAAAGTGGCCAATTTCTATAGGTAACCAGACGATTCTTTTCATCTACCATACTAGATTTTTTAAATGAATTCTTTGGGTATTGGATATTTAATTTTGGGTGCTTTATTGCTTTTTCATTAACTGTTTCTAGGGAGTCGTCTTTCATCTTGTTTAATCTGTTAACCTCGAGTTTAGTAAATATCAGGACTATATATTTTATTTAGCTTACAGTACCTACTTTATGTAACTGACCATTGTTCAAAAACATA
>BMAU01002704.1:0-31283 GCA_019973935.1 Trichonephila clavipes | reverse complement strand
TGTGTTTCTTGAAGCTTCTTGTACTTTTAACGTTTTCAAGTTTCTTGAAGTATTTGATTTTTAAAGAAGACACTTAGCTTTGTTATTTTAATTTTATTCTGATCAAATCCATATATTCACAATGAGGAAAGAATTTTCGTAATCTGTTAATGGGTCATCACTTGTTTTCCATTTAAACTATAGATGCTTTACAACAGTAGCATGTCACAACATCTAATACACCTGTATAATAAAATCCACATTTAGCTAATTGTTTAGGATTGACCATTAAAAGTGGCCAATTTCTATAGGTAACCAGACGATTCTTTTCATCTACCATACTAGATTTTTAAATGAATTCTTTGGGTATTGGACATATTTGTTTAATTTTGGGTGCTTTTATTGCTTTTTCATTAACTGTTTCTAGGGAGTCGTCTTTCATCTTGTTTAATCTGTTAACCTCGAGTTTAGTAAATATCAGGACTATATATTTTATTTAGCTTACAGTACCTACTTTATGCCGAATTACGTTTCAAAAACATATTTGACAGACTGTACTAATGGTTATTTGACAAATCCTATCAAAGGGTTTTTCACTATATTGACAAGCCAAAATGCCAATTACAGGAGATATACGAGTCATGTTGTTTACAGAATGTTAGAATCCACTAACCGTGTCTATTATATACGGAACAGAACATTAAAAAATTATATTTTTGTAGCATCAATTCTTAAATTATTCCGATTAAGGAAATTTTAGCTGTTTTTCTTCTTATAATATTAAAAGTATTACATTTGTATGAAAAATATATCAGGAACTGAAATTATTAATATAAAATGCCTTAATTTAAAAATTTTACATGCACCCATTTACAAGGAAGAAAAAATTACATTATTGTACTGCCTCGGAAATATTCTGCTTTTAATACTACACATTTTTTTATAGTTATTATTTCTATTTAAAAAATAGATTTTTTTTTATCATAACGCATTTTTTAGCTTTTTTTTCTAAAAGGGGTGTGTGGCTGAATTGCCTAATTTGTTTTCAAATGAAGTTTTATTCAACTTCAAACTTTCCGACATGCATAGGTGATATATCAAAGCTTTTTAAAAAAGAAATTAATCAGAAAAAGAATGTTGCTGTCGATAGCATTAAAATTTATTTTCTTTCTGATTACACTATATAAAGCCCCCCGTAACTCTAAATTGACAAACAAAGGCATTATATTTTTTATTATTATATATATATATATATATTATATAATATATATATATATATATATATATATATATATATATATATATATATATATATATATATATTAGAAATTTTGATTTAGCTTTTTAAAAAAGAAATTAATTATTTAGCAAAGAATTTTGCTGTCGATGGCATTAAAAATTAAAACAATAAGCATTTAGAAAAAAAAAAACGAAATGTTTGTTTTACAAGCTGTGCACTTAAATTTCTCTTTAAACTTTTTATAATTTTTACAGGAAAAGTGTAGAATTTTTAATAAATTTGAGCATAAATAAAATATATTCTTTGTATAAAAAGATAAGTTTTTTACATTACATATTATATACAAAGTGTATTTTGAAGAAAGAGTACCTGAATCATACTTGCATTATATTTGCTTACAATTTTAAAATTTAATTTTTCTAGCGTTGCATTTTCATAAATAATGCATTTATAGATGTAAAAAGTGCTCTCTATTTTTGTTAATGTAAATAAAAAAAAAATGTAAAGTTTAAAGCGGTTTCACGTCCCAGTTACCTTAATTTAGAATAATTCTGAAAATAAACTTTGTAATAAATTCAAGTAACTTATAATTTAAGGCTACAGTGGAAAAATTAACTAAAATATCAAAAAGTTTTTCTTTTAAATTTTGTAACTATTTTAAACTTTCCGTAATTTTTATAGAAGAAATGTATTATGTGTTCAATAAACCTGAACACTTAATAAAAAAACAAAAAATCAAAAAAAAAAAACATTCTTATAGAAAAAGATAGTTTTTTTACAATGTAAAATGTATTTTTGAAGAAAGTGTACATGAATTCTTAAAGCACCTTCTATTTTTTAAAAGTAAAATTAAAAAAAATGTAAAATTTAAAGCAGTTTCACATTCTGATTCCTAATACATACTAAGAGTAATTACTCCTAATCATTCAGTAATTATATCGTTGTATGTTTTAACCGCTGAATTGCAAAAAAAATTATTCATTATTGTTGTTTATAGACTAAGAGGTATTGTGAAATATAGCTGCTGTTCTAAATCATTTGACTAACCTAAAAAAATATTTTATTGTTAGAATTAAAAATAATTTTAGCATTATTCCTTTTTCGTTTTGGCGACTAATAAACCTTTGCATCTCATTAACATATTTTGTCCAACTCTCTTTCTCTAATGCATGTTGCAAAATTTGACATTTAAATTACTTTTCATTAACTTTATAAGACCCAAGCCCATAAATTTACGATTCATGTATTGCATAGCTATGCATTATATTTGGTTAAAACAAAAATAAATAAAACATAAAACAGACAAATTTCAAGCAAACAGTTTATTTTCATATATATTTCTTCATATTATATACATATTTTTTATACAAAAATAGACATTCATATATTTCTTCATATTATATATATATTTTTTATACAAAAATATTTACATTCATATATTTCTTCATATTATATAACAATTTTTATACAAAATAGACATTCATTCCCGATATTTAGTACATATTATTTCTTCAAAAAGGAATTGGTATATATATTTTTATACAATTTATTACGATATTTAAATTATACATCTTGTTAATCTTAGACCGAACTTTTAATCCGCTGGCTCCGCGGAAAAATTTTATTTTTAAGGACAAAAAAAAATCGGTGAATATTTCAATATATTATAAACCTTCCAAAACAGTTTATTTATTTAATATTCACGCACTGTACATCAAGTTATTTCAAATTTTAAAAATGGAATAAACTACAGAACAGAACACTAATGTTTAGTATGAAAATTGTATATTTGTTCAAATAGTGACTGCTGTACCCGGCTGAATACGTAATCCGAACAGTTGGTTATATTTAATTTATATATATATAAATATAGTTCGTTGTACCAATTAGGGGTACATGATATAGTTAAGGCTTCTTTCAAATTGCATATGGTAATTTGGCATATCCCTAATAAGGGATTCTCATTATACTGAAAGGATAAAAATCCAACCACAGGAGATACAATTGATATAGCCATGTTGTCTCCGCAAAATGCCGGACGTTGAATGTTAACCGTTTCTCTTATATACAGCACAGGTGACCTCATTAAAATACACTGCACAATAAATGACTATTAAAATACGGAACAGATGCTAAATGAGAAAGTTACAATTACTGTGAATTCAGAGACGGAAGAAGGAAAAAAAATAATAATATTGTGTGGCGTCTAAATAATGTTTAATAAAACTGAAAGAAAAAAGTAACAATTAGATGTTAAATGTATTCATCAGAGGCGGAAGAAGGAAAAATAATGGTATTATGTGGCGTCACGAATCGTTGAAAGAAATCTTTTTATATACAGCACAGGTAATCTTATTAAAATGCATTACACAATAAATGACTATTAAAATACGGAACAGATGAGAAAGGAAAAGGCGGAAGAAGGAAAAATAATGTTATTATGTGGCGTCACGAATCGTTGAAAGAAATCTTTTTATATACAGCACAGGTAATCTTATTAAAATGCATAACCCAATAAATGACTATTAAAATACGGAACAGATGAGAAAAAAAAGGCGGAAGAAGGAAAAATAATGGTATTATGTGGCGTCACGAACTAAATAATATTTAATAAAACTGAAAGTGACAAAAGAAATGAATTTTGTATAAAAGTCGAAGTAATTTGAAAAGTAAAAACATTCATCTTCCATACCGTACATTATGGACAGTAAGTACAAAATTTCTCTTTATCAAGTCTTCGAAAGTATATTTAATTCTCTTAATAGTTTTGTTTTTACCAATTCCTTTTTTTTGCATCTCTATTTTTTTTATGTCCAAGAGATTTGCTATAACCGCTTACATTTTTTTAACTGTAATTACTCGAGCTCTGTTTTTTACAAATTATTTTTTAAAATAAAATAAATTCTTCGATTAAAAAAAGTTTTTTTTTTAAGATACAAGCTACAATTCAAATATGGTTTCTAGGCAGTCAACGACAGAAATAACTCCCATTTGTAAGTTTTTAATGCTATATATTGTTAAAAATTTATAAATAGTTTCTAATATTTATAATTAAAAAAGTTATATTTTTATTTTTTTAGATAGCCCAATATCCACAAGTGAGGAAATGTTATTTCCGCGTAAGTTTTTTACTTATGCTGTTCCAAATTTATAAAGAGTTTTGTTCAAAAGAAGTTTTAAATAATTGTTTGTTTTAACAGTAGATAATTAAAAAAGTTATACTTTCATTTTTTGTAGAACCCTCAACTAGTCAAACGAGGGCTCCAATACCGTTTCCGCGTAAGTTTTTTTACTTATGCTGTTCCAAATTTATAAAGAGTTTTGTTCAAAAGAAGTTGTAAAATATTTTTTTTTAGGTTTTAAATAATTGTTTGTTTTAACAGTAGATAATTAAAAAAAAGTTATACTTTCATTTTTGTAGAACCCTCAACTAGTCAAACGAGGGCTCCAATACCGTTTCCGCGTAAGTTTTTACTTATGCTGTTTTTATAAAGAGTTTTGTTCAAAAGAAGTTGTAAAATATTTTTTTAGGTTTTAAATAATTGTTTGTTTTAACAGTAGATAATTAAAAAAGATTATTTCATTTTTGTAGAACCCTCAACTAGTCAAACGAGGGCTCCAATACCGTTTCCGCGTAAGTTTTTTTACTTATGCTGTTCCAAATTTATAAAGAGTTTTGTTCAAAAGAAGTTGTAAAATATTTTTTTAAAGTTTTAAATAATTCAAAAAAAGTAGTATTATAAAATAAGTTTTAACAGTAGATAATTAAAAAAAGTTATATTTTTAATAGAACCCTCAACTAGTCAAACGAAAGCACTAATACCGTTTATGCATAAGTTTTTTTACTTATGCTGTTCCAAATTTAAGAAGTATTTCGATTATAAAATATTTTTTATATTTAGGGGGCTTATTTCATCACGATATAATAAATGAAGCTTTATCGAGTAGTGGGATAAGTGAGACTTCGATCTCTCTAGGTAAGGTTTTACATATTTATTAACTTTTTGTATATTTTTTAAGTGGATTTAATAAGGATATTTAGTTTATATAAATTCATCTAATATTAATGTATATTATAGGTTATCATCTAGGCAAAAGGGCAAGAAATAGTCGACATAGTACGAAGTCACATAGTTCTAGTTCGGGGGACTCAAGACGTCGTCTTGTAAAACATAAATCGAGGCACTCAAGATGTTCTAACAGAGAAGTTGAAGCAAAAGAGACGAAAGTAAGCATATTTTCAAAAAAGCATTTATTTCGTTCCAAACAATAGATTTTGTATCAAACTAATTCTTTTATACTAAATTTGAAATAATAAACAATTTATTCACATTTTACAATTATTATAAAACAATTATTCACATTTTATGTTCAAGTCTAAATTGTACAATTGCTTTATACAATCTGTAATTTTCACACTGGCACAAGAAAACCTCTTACAAGATTTACATCTATTGAGTCTATGTCTTCTGTAACTGTGACATACAATTCCATCTGGGATAAATGGTTCAACAAACTTGAAATGAAGAGTATTTTGAACGTATAGTTTCGTAATTTTTAAATTCTTTACATGTAATCGCAATTCAGTGAGCCAATTTGTATTACATAATATTGTTACTGAACTAATTAAATTAGCAATAACGACTTTTTTAAGTCCTAAGAGAGGGTTGCTGTCAAATTCAAAAGATAAAAATCCGACTACCGGTGAAACAGAAGCCATGGTGTTTACAGACTCTACAAAATGTCATACGTTGAATGTTAACGGTTTCTCTTATATACATAACAGAACATTAAAAATTATAATTTTTTTATTACTAGAAAAACTTTATTGAAATCTTTTTTTTTTTTACCAGAAAGTTTAATTCTCTGGGCACCGATTTTACAAAACCAATATTATAGACCAAAGTATTATTTCTATATTAGAATTCGAAACACACGAAAAAATTACGCTATTGAAAAATTTTTATTTATTAAACCTCGATTCTTCTAAAGGTCAAACTAATTCTTTAACTTTGGTATTTCGTGGTACCAAAAATTATTTGTGGGAGGGTACATAATTAAAACGCTTCCATTTTTTAAGGGTATTGAAAACATTTTCGTAACCCTTTCTTTTAAAAAAATTATATCCCTTGTCGCTCCGAAAGAAAACTAATAATTTAAATCCTTACGTAACCCAATTTTATCAAACCCATTTCTATATTCATTTACAACGCAAAAATTGAGTTCTTTTTCAGTTGTATTAAATTATTTGCTTTATACTTTCTGATAATTGGAATGGGTTTCTTAGCTTTAAATGTAAAAACTTAATCCTTTTTCACCATTAGCTGTGGTACATTGATTATACACGTTTACTATACGTTGTTCAGGACACTATTTCTTCTTTTAATCTTAAAAAGTCGTTGCAATTTTCATTCACCTTTAAATGTAATTCTGGCTTTTTTATTGTAGTTTCTTTTATTCTTGACCTTGTGTTTTTTTGTACACTTTTTTAAATGCAAAGCTTCTCATATAATTTTTATTTATTGAATCGAGAATATATTTTTTTATTATTTCAAATAGTATTTTTTTAAAATAGCTCTAAAATCATTTCACAGTTTTATTTAAATCACTCATAATACACACTATAATTAGAAGAAAAAAACATAATCACAGCTTTGCAAGAAAATGTCGGACACAAATTAGAACATTTAGCAAATGTTCACGAAACTATTTACCGTCGAGGATTTCATATTGTAAAAGTGTTTCGCGAACCCCTGAGAAATAGTTTACAGTAAAAAAAAAACAGTGACCATGAACATTTTCAGCAAGCCATACTTAAAGAAAAAAACATTTTTTACTTCCGTTTTCAAAAAAGTAGCTATTGAGTAAACAATGTAAGATGCTGCAAAAACTTTTTTTATGCTCTTTCAATACTGGATTGAATGTTTCGCTCATTTGTAAAACTAGTTTCACAACTGGAAAACTAATTCAGCGGGAAAGCTCTGATTAGGAGAAAAAAGCTTTTTATATTTACGGTAAATGAAGCATTAGTAAACGGGAGTTTTTTTATATACTTATGGTTTGAAACTAATATTACAAATATGTCGAATAGCATGTTATTTGAACATTTTGTAAATTCAGCCTTGTCCGGTAAAAATTGCTTCAAATATATGTAATAAAAATAACGTATAATTCTGGTTTTTTCTATATGAACATGTAAATTTTTTTACCAATCACACATGCTACGGTTAAATACTATAATAAGTTATAAACTGTAATTTTTTTACACTTCTTAAAGCATGTTCAAATGAAATAACGGGAGATTCAAGATATCTAAAAAATATTTGAAGTGTTTTGTTACTCCCCTATCGTAAATAAAATGTACCCTTATATATAGGAATTCATTTTTATCATGCCGTAGCTTTGAGCACCTCCTGGGCAAACTAAATAGCGATTAAATAAACTTTTCACCTCATTATTTAACCTCATTTCACCGCATTAATCGCTATAGTTATTTTTTTTTTTACAATCGGATTTGCAAATTTTTTTTATCTTAATTTCATTCTGTCTCTTGTTCTGGCGTTTGCGGCATGCAACAAATCGTTTGCGCAAGGAATGGCATGTATTTTTTTTGTGTTGCATTTGTAAACAGTGGGGGTGCATACTGATCACATGCGCACTCACAGTTTGCGATTCTAAATTTAATCACAGTATTTTTTTTCTTCATTTTATTTGTAACCAATGCTCGTAGTGAAGTTTTCTTTTAAAATTCCTTAGGCTACTCAGCATTCTTGCAGGTTATAGAATTTTTTTTTATCATTTATACGATTAGTTAATTTATAAAATTTTAATTTGCAAATCTGAATTAATTCCGCTAATTTTTTTACACTTTTATTTGTAACCAATGCTTGTAGTGAATTTTTTTTTAATTTCTTAGGCTATCAAGCATTCTACGAAGTTACAATTTTTTTTTCTCCACTTATGCACACTCATTGTTTCAATCTCTAATTTTTTTTTACTTTTACTTAATTATTTTCATTAAATATTGTTATCAATGCTCTTAGTGAACCATTGAAATTTCTTATGCTTTGAGTATATGAAGAGTTCTGCTGGTATTTTGTTTGGGTGGTCTGGGACATTCACTTCACATTAGTCGTGTCAAGATTTCGAGGTTAAACGATTATGAAGTGTCTGTTTCTGGGCGCCACGCTTGAATTGTATGTAAATGTTTTCACTGGCGTTTATTTCTTATCAATATATTTTGTTCAATACTCCTAAGTGTTGTTTTGTTAGTTGCGCAGTTGTTAGATACGCCAATTTTGTATTTTTACGTGTTATTTGTCTTAATATTTTTTATTATTTAGTGGCACACGATTCTTTGTGATTGTTTAATTATTTCTATTTGTCAGGATGTGTCTGATGTTTTTGTGAATTGTTTGGGTGATCCATTCAGTAAATTTTTTTTCCTCCTCTTCGTACATTAACGTCATTGTAGTTGTTGATAGTTAATGTGGTTTTCCCTCACGGAATGAGTTAGGAACTTCAGAAATTGATTGTATTTTTTTTATTTTATTCTTATTTTCATTTTATGAGCGGTGAGAGGAGTTGGAAGTTGGTGCTTGGAGTCTTCGACGGCGGTCACAAAGGGCCAAGTTTAATTTTTTTTTCTCATAACTGTTGTTTCATTACTAATATGGTTTCCCTGGGAGACAAAGTTTTTGTTATTTTTGGCAGTTTAGCAGATTTCTTTAGCAATATCTGAGCGACGATGGAGCTGCCAACATCATGGATGAACATGGACAGAACCCCTCATAAAGACGTGGACAGCTGATCGTAAACCAGGAGTCTGTGAATTTTTGTTCTTGACATAGACATTTGCCGACGCTAGGCCAATTCTGTATTTCGTTTGCTTACTGAATTTTTTTTTATTCATTTTAGTTTTGTTAATCTGAGAGAGGGAAGGAGTGATGGGGGGCCGCCGGTCCCTAAGGATTGCAACTGTAATTTTTATATCTGCCCTGTTGTTGTTTACAAGAAAAGGAATTTCTGGGAGCGTCTCTTACCCCACCGAAAAGGGTGACGCGTTTCCCACGCCTGGAAGGAGGCAATGTACCCATAAATACATCATGGTTTGGGATGTTTTTTGGGAATTTCCCGAGTTTGGGGGAAGTCACCGACCGCGAGAGGATATCCCTCCGCTGACCCCAGACCAATCAGAAAAGCTGATTGAGTTTCGAAAAAGAATCCGCTCCAGAATACACAAGTAAACCGCCGCGAAACATAAGCGCATGCACGACGAATTCAGAAACTCTCTGACACAATTTTTATCACCGATTTTGTTTTGACGACCCTATTTGACGAACACCGCGGTTGGAGACTCTCGAGATGTCCACACCATGATTCCTCTATCTCAGATCCCTATTAGTTGACAGTTAAGTCATGTTCTGTTATGTATCTCTTTATAATTTAACGTAAATTCAATCTTATTGTTTTAAAATAAATTAATGATTAATTAGAAAATGGTTTTTATTTAGCGTACAGTTTATTTGTTTTTAAAAGATCTAATGTTTAAACGTAAACTATAGTGTGATGCCAACAGAAGAATAGAACCGGGTTTTATTTGAAATGGATCGAACGAAATAAATTAATCAAATTAACTAAAGTTAAACTAGCGTTGCATTAGTATATATATATATATATATATATATATATATATATATATATATTTTTTAAAGTGGAATTACCGCAAGGAGTAGAGTTGTTTAAGTATGGAATACTAAAACGATTTATGGACAAATATATAAAACATGGGTAATAAATATTTTTTTATAATACTAATATTAAAATTTGGTTCATGCAAAAATGTATTTAAATGAAACTATATAAATATATATTTTTTCTTTTTTTAGGTCTAAAATCGGTATGAAGTTAGACGCTGATACTCTACGCTTTACATGTAAATTATTTAGTGATATAATGATATACCATATCAAATAAAATCTATTTTTTTATATTATTTCTCTTGTCTTATTGCAGCATACACATAACACCTACAAGATTAAGCAGACCTTATAATTTTTAATGTTGTCATTTAATTAACAATTTAAATTATATTTTTGCATAGCTATTGTATTTTCAGAAATAACGGGAGATTCCAAGATATCTAAAAAAAATATTTGAAGTGTTTTGTTACTCCCCTATCGTAAATAAAATGTACCCTTATATATAGGAATTCATTTTTATCATGCCGTAGCTTTGAGCACCTCCTGGGCAAACTAAATAGCGATTAAATAAACTTTTCACCTCATTATTTTTAATGTGCATATATGTAAAATGTGTATATATATATATATATATATTTTACAGAGGAATTACCGCAAGGAGTAGAGTTGTTTAAGTATGGCATACTAAAACGATTTATGGACAAATATATAAAACATGGGTAATAAATATTTTTTTATAATACTAATATTAAAATTTGGTTCATGCAAAAATGTATTTAAATGAAACTGTATAAATATATATTTTTCTTTTTTTAGGTTTAAAGTCGGTATCAAGTTAGACGCTGATACTCTACGCTTTACCTGTAAATTATTTATTGATATAATGATATACCATATCAAATAAAATATATTTTTTATATTATTTCTCTTGTCTTATTGCAACACATAAAACCTACAAGATTAAGCAGACCTTATAATTTTTAATGTCGTCCTTTAATTAACAATTTAAATTATATTTTTGCATAGCTATTGTATTTTCATAAAAATAAATCAGTTTTAAATTGGGGAGATGGTTTAAAATATTTGTATTCATCTATCGGTAAAATTCAAAAAAAATATTAGTTACCCCTCAACTAAAAAATTAGATATAACCAAGTAGAGAGGATTTTAGTAACACTCTAAAACCTTACCTCACCAAGTGGAAAAAAATACTAACCGTAAATTCAAAAACCATAAGAAAATGTAAAAAAATTTTATTTGAGAATTTATATAAAAAAATGAAGGAAAAAAAATAAAACGTTTTTATTGACGAAAACAAATTGTTTTAACCTCGCTGAATCTTTATTTTGTGTAATCACTGATTTCAAGATTGACAAAAGGGACAATTAAAAATCTTTTCAGTGACAAATATGGCAAGAAATGAAATGAGAACATGGTTGAAATATAACATTCATCTCATTATTCATGCATATTTTACAAATTATTGTATTTTCTGATCCTGTGTTTCTTGGAAGCTTCTTGTACTTTTAACGTTTATCAAGTTTCTTGAAGTATTTGATTTTTAAGAAGACACAGAGCTTTGTTATTTAATTTCATTCTGATCAAATCCACCTATTCACAATGAGGAAAGAATTTTTCGTGCTCTGTTAATGGGTTTTCACTTGTTTTCCAATTACCTAAAAGATCCATTACAACAGTAGCATGTCACAAAATCTAATACACCTGTATAATAAAATCCACATTTAGCTAATTGTTTAGGATTGACCATTAAAAGTGGCCAAATTCTATAGGTAACCAGACGATTCTTTTCATCTACCATACTAGATTTTTTAAATGAATTCTTTGGGTATTGGACATATTTATTTAATTTTGGGTGCTTTATTGCTTTTTCATTAACTGTTTTTTAGTAGGGCGTCAAAAAAAATTTCATCTTGTTTAATCTGTTAACCTCGAGTTTAGTAAATATCAGGACTATATATTTTATTTAGCTTACAGTACCTACTTTATGTAACTGACCATTGATGAAAAACATATTTGACAGACTGTCCAGGTAACCGGCCAACCTGCATAGACTTTGTGTAAGCTACCAACCTGCATAGACTTCGTGTAAGCTGCTAAACTGTATTGTCTCTAACAACCTGTATGCTATTCTGCCAAACTGTATTGTCTCTGCCAAACACTGTATTGTCTCTTTGTAACATGTATTGTCAATTTATGTAACATGCAAAAACAAAAGTAAACTTTGTAATTTAAAATTTGAAAGCTTGGAGTTCTATGTCTCTCAATATTAAAAAAAACCCAGCTTAAACGAACTGTTGGGGGAAGAGGATTGCAATTCGAGCTGTTGAAGAAGGGCAGTGGTGAACCCTTTGATGAGTAGCAACCATGCGCAAGATTCGGAGTACCCTTTATACGAATCCTTACATTTTGAAAACGAATTTACGCAAAAGATCCCGATGTCCCATGGTAAAACCCATTCCAAATTACAGTACATTGCCTACCGTACAGCAAAGGATCATCCTCTGGATTACAAATGGTACTTGATACCCCACCCTGAATGAAGTCATGATTATTATTACATTGATGTTCCTAACATAACCTTTCCCTCATTTTTGGACAATCACATTTTACCTTGTCCTGTGGGAACTCGATTGAAATTTCATGGATACGCTATCAATTCCTTTGCCGATGTAGAATTTCTACGGACCGAGGCTGGATTCCTTTACATATAAAATAATCGTTCGTTTCCCTATTTTTACCGGGATGAAGTGGTGACCCCCAATGATCTGCGTGGAATATGCTGCTCGGAGGGGACAAGTTCGAGCTGGCATCGTCTACGAAGAGCCCAACGCAAAACGGGTGTTTGTCCTGTTTTGTAAAAACCATTGGCATCAAAATAACACGTGGTTGGACAATTTCAAACGGGGCGTCATGGAGGCAAAGCATGCAAACGAATTTAGACCAAAGGACGTGATGTGGGAAAACATCGAAAGGCCTGTTGAGAAATCCAGATAGACTACTCAAAAATACTGAACAAGAGGATGGTTTACATTTACGGCAATATATTTTTTGCCAAAAAAGACTTTACCTTTGGCTTGCGGACGGTGAAATCCGGACAGATTCACCTGATTCAAACGACCCAAGTCCCCATGCTCATTTACGAATTTCCATCGTCCAGTCTCAGGTGTCGGGTCAATCCCAATTTGTTTAGGAGGAGCTTGAACCGTTTGACCAGATACTGTATCATCGAATGGTGTTGGAACCCCACACGGCCTATCCGATCCCGGCTGGAACCCGTTATATCTTGTTGACGATTCAAAACACTGTGTTTGGTTTGGACATTATCCCCGAAACCATTCTCCCCCAGCTCATGGAGAATGGATTTAACCTGGGGGATTTTAGAAAAAGGAAACGCTTCGATCAAATGGCCTACAAGCTACCTCCTCCTACCCCGTCTCATGTACCTTTTGAGACAAAAAACCACCTTTGGAACAGCCAGGGTTTTTCTCCAAGAAGAAAAGAGTGTTTATCACACCCGTCATCAGACCTCCTGTGCTGATTATCAAACCTTCCACTGCCTTGGCCACCCCTCAACCCGTGAGTATTCCGGAGCCACCTGAGCGGACGACACCTCAGATCCTTCTATCAGATCCTATACCTGAGCGGACGACACCTCAGATCCTTCTATCAGATCCTATACCTGAGCGGACGACACCTCAGATCCTTCTACCAGATCCACCACCTGTGCTGACAACACCTCAGATCCTTCTACCAGATCCATCACCTGTGCTGATGACCCTTCAGATCCTTCTATTAGATCCACCACCTGAGCGGACGACACCTCAGATCCTTCTATCAGATCCTACACCTGAGCGGACGACACCTCAGATCCTTCTACCAGATTCTATACCTGAGCGGACGACACTTTTATTCCTTCTTCAGATCCTATACCTGAGCGGACGACACCTCAGATCCTTCTACCAGATCCACCACCTGTGCTGACAACACCTCAGATCCTTCTACCAGATCCACCACCTGTGCTGATACCCGTCAGAATCCTTCTATTAGATCCACCACCTGAGCGGACGACACTCATATCCTTCTATCAGATCCTATACCTGAGCGGACGACACCTCAGATCCTTCTATCAGATTCTATACCTGAGCGGACGACACTTTAGTTCCTTCTATCAGATCCTATACCTGAGCGGACGACAAATCCTTCTACCAGATCCACCACCTGTGCTGACAACACCTCAGATCCTTCTACCAGATCCACCACCTGTGCTGACGACCCGTCAGATCCTTCTATCAGATTCACCACCTGAGCGGACGACCACTCAGATCCTTCTACCAGATCCACCACCTGAGCGGACCACCCCTCAGATCCTTGTACCAGATCCACCACCTGAGCGGACGACCCCTCAGATCCTTCTACCAGATCCACCACCTGTGCTGACAACCCTTCAGATCCTTCTACCAGATCCATCACCTGTGCTAACGACCCCTCAGATTCTTATACCAGATCCACCACCTGAGCGGACGAACCCTCAGATCCTTCTACCAGATCCACCACCTGAGCGGACGAACCCTCAGATCCTTCTACCAGATCCACCTGTGGTCGAGACTTTGGACCCGAACCTTACTGACGACTCTTTAATGGATCAAATCCTGTCGTCCATATTTGGAGACTACTTACAACAAGGGATTCCCTCGGCTCATACCCAAGAACCTCAGGTGCTTGACACGAGGCCTTCCCTGTTTGACGAGAGTAATCATCTCATCTCGTTCTTGGACCATTTTGAAGCAGGGTTGACCCTAGAACAACAAGAAGCCCCTATGGACTTGACCATACCCCGTTTGAAAAAAAAAAGTTAAACAAACTACTGGGTTTAAAGTTAATGAGCCGTTGAATCTGTCAGTACGCAATTGTTTGCCTTGTACGTAATTACTTTTTTGTAAATTTTGTAAATATTATTTTTTTAAATATTGTAAATATTATTTAATGTAAATAAATTTCATTTTAGCCCGAAACCCGTCTCCTTTTTTTTGTCCAAAAAATACCAAGCTTGGAGACAAGAGCATGTAAAAAAATGGTTTCGGTGCAACACTTGTTGGACCAGTGTCGAAATTGCACCACTATCGTATTTAGAAATCTGGATCGGTGGCCAGATCGAGTCACGTATTACGAGCCAGGCTATCCTTATACCATCCTTTTTGAACACAACTTTGGGGTGCACATTCCTCGGTCGTTTGGAAAAACGGTGATTGTGTTTACGTGTCATTTGGATCGGACCTGGGACAAAGGGGTCGAGTTGACATTCTTTCAAGTGGGTCGTCCTCCCTCTCACCGAGTTTGGGTGAGTGAGTGAGTGAATGTGGGGTTTTATGGCGCAAGAGCCAAAATTGGCTATACTGCGCCACACGTTTGTTAAAATATTAAAAACAGGGTAAAAACGCACATGAAAAATTGACACATAAAAATTATAGATGTGCATGCCTGCATGCACATATATAAAAAGTAAATGTCAAGGGAAATGATTTTGAAAAGTCAAATTAAAAATAAAAAACCAATTCTCCTGATAAAAGCAAATAGGTTTTGGTGGGGTATTTCTCCCACCAAGTCAGGTAAAGTTAAATGTGATGAATTCAAAAAGGTGATGCGATGATGGTTAAAAACTGGACAATCGATTAAAATGTGATGAACAGTGTAAGAGACATTGCATGAAGGACATTCAGGAGCGTGTTCTCCAAACAACAAATGCCTGTGTGTTAAGCGAGTATGGCCAATGCGAAGACGAGTCAATTTGACATCAGTTCTTCGCATTGGCATCACAGGCCATGCTCCTATGACAGGTTTCACGGAGTGCAGTTTGTTATCCAACTGCTGACTCCACGATTCCTGCCAGATCTTAAAAATATGATGCATGATGACGCGCTTCATATCCGATAGCGGAAACGCTAGCGGCAGATGCGTCGTCGCCGACTTTGCCGCGCTGTCCGCTTGCTCGTTGCCTATGATTCCTACGTGACTTGGTAGCCAGCAAAACACGATATCGCGACCCTTGCTGTACAGTCGACTCGTAATGTCGAGTATTTTACAAACCACTGGATGGCATCGATCGTTGTAGTTTTCAAGCGCTTCTAGTACACTCATGCTGTCAGTATAGATGCAGTATTTACGGGGCATAGTGGAGTCGATTAATTGAAGTGCACGGTAAATGGCGACAGCTTCGGCAGTGAAAATGCTGCAAGAAGTGACGAGCCTATAACCGTGCATAATATCTTCAATCACGACTCCACAGCCAACGTAATCTGCACGTTTCGAACCATCCGTGTAGATGGTCGAATAACTACTATACTGACTGCGGTGGTAGGCGAAGACGCGTTGAAAAACGACAGGCGCGACAGTGAATTTACTGTAAGTGACAAAAGGGTTGATATAATGGAACCGTGGCGTATTCCAAGGTTGGAATAGGAAAAGGTTCCTTTGCTGGATATGCACGTTAGGTAGGTCGAGTTCAGAAATATGAAGCTTCATCCTATCCATAAACGGCCGGATGTTAGACGGCCGTGCATCATAAAGTCTCTTCATGGTGGTACTCATATACACATTCTGCAGAGGATGTGAAGGCACGTACAAGATCTTAAAATAATACGCAAGAGATAGCTTCCTCCGTCGAAGATCTAGAGGAAGCTGATGACAGTTAACATAGAGACTCTGCACCGGTGATGTGCGAAACGCACCCGAGCAGATTCTCAATGCCATATGGTGGACGGGGTCAAGTTTTTTCAGAGTAGAGTTGCACGCTGATCCGTATACAACACATCCGTAGTCGATGCGAGAGAGTACGATTGCTTGATACACTCGGAGTAATGATGTTCGATCCGCCCCCCAAGAGGTGTTTGACAACACCTTCAAGAGGTTTAAAGACTTTTTTCACACCTCTTCCGCAAATGTAAAATATGCGGAAGGAAAGTGAGCCGGCGGTCGAAAATTACTCCGAGGAATCGTACGTCGGGAACTACGGGAATTTGTACAGCACGGATGCGTAGTTCGGGGTCGGGATGAATACCCCGTTTGCGGCAAAAGTGCACGCAGCAACTCTTGCTCGCAGAAATACTATGACCGTTGGTGTCGCACCATTTTAAAATGTTGTTGACGGCAGTTTGCAACTGCCGTTCAATCATGCGCATGACCGAACCTTCACAACTGATCTATAGATCGTCCACGTATAGTGAAGCCTGTATAGAAGGCGATAAAACATGTAAAATGTGAGAGATATGACATATAAAAAGGGTGACACTCAAAATACTCCCCTGAGGAACTCCCTCAGCTTGGGTAAAAGGAGCAGAGAGAGTGCCACCCAGTCTCACTGTAAAAGTACGAAGATTTAAAAATTTTTTAATAAAAGTAGGCAAATTGCCTCTTAATCCGAAATTAAATAAAGTGCGAAGTATCCCATAGCGCCAAGTACGATCATATGCCTTCTCGATATCGAAAAAGATGGAAACTAGATGATTCCTCCGGACAAAAGCGTTTCTGATTTTGCTTTCCAGCTGAATAATGTTATCGAGAGTGGATCTTCCTTTACGGAGCCACTCTGAAACAGAGGAATGCATCGGTTCTTTTCTAACTGGTAAACGAGACGTGCATTGACCATACGTTCTAGTGTCTTACAAAGGCAGCTCGTGAGTGCTATCGGTCGATAGCTAAGAGGATTCTTTGGATCTTTACCAGGTTTTAGAATGGCGATCACTATGGCTTCTTGCCATTGAGTAGGATACACCTGCTCCCTCCATATTCGGTTGAATAGGTAAAGGAGACTTATGAGTGAATCCTCGTTCAAATGGCGAAGCAATTCAGAGTATATTCCATCAGGACCTGGACTAGTATTGTGGGCCGATGATAAGGCTCTCTTCAATTCAAACATGTCAAAGTCACAGTTATATGGTAAAGGTTGTCGGCACCTGAAGTTGATAGGTGTCCGCTCTAAACGATTCTTAGTCGCCTGGAATGCAGGGCTATATGAATCGGAGCTGGACACACTAACAAATGTTTTGCCAATCAAGTTGGCCACATCCAAAGGTGACGAAAACAAAGCAGTAGAAGTTTCCAATATCGGAATGTTAAATTCCCGATAAAGGCCATTCGCTTTGACCTTTCTCCATAACTGTTGGCTGGTAGTTGACGATGTGATTGAAGACACATACTTTATCCAAGATTTTCTCTGACATTGACGACGTATTCGACGAGCTAACGCTTTCGCACGTTTGAAAGCTATGAGATTATCAGTTGTGGGGTACCTCCTGAAAATACCCCACGCCCTCCTTTGCTCCTTTTTGGCTTGTTGGCAGGAAGCGTTCCACCATGGTTTGCACAGCTTTCGAGGGGAATTGGATGTTTTGGGAATGGCTGCATCGGCAGCATTCCGATTAGCTTCAGTGACATTGAAGACTGCTTCATCAACTGCCCTGTTCTGGACCATTGTGCCTGTGATAATTGCTAACCGTGTGAATTTATCCCAGTCTGCGCGATGAAAATGATAAGTGGGGGGACGAAAACGTGTCCCCGCACCATTAACATGCGAGACTAGGAGAGGGAAATGATCGCTGTTGTGCAGATCTTTGTCAACCTCGAAATTCAACATCAGTAGCAGAGTTGGCGAACAGATGGCTAGATCGAGGGAGTGGAATGTCCTCGTGGGTGCATGGAAATAAGCCTTCTCGTCGTTGTTTAGAAGACAGAGACAGTGATGTGAGATCAACTGTTCGATCTGTCGCCCGCGAGAATTTGTATCATCATGCCCCCACAAAGGGCTGTGTCCGTTAAAGTCACCGAGCAAAATAAAAGGAGCTGGTAATTGACTGACTAACTGATTGAAATCCACTTGTGGCACAACATCGTTGGGAGGTAAATAAACACAACAGACTGTGACTAAAGAATGGATGTGAATCCGAACAGCCACAGCCTGTAATGATGTGTGCAGTGTGACGACATTACTGGGAAACAGATTAGATGTGAAGAGGCATACACCTCCGTTTGGAGATGTATCGCCATCTACATCCCGTAGTACACAATTATAACCACGCACTCGCATGGTCATGGTACTCTTCAGAAATGTCTCCTGAAGAGCAACGCATGCGGGCTGGTACGTGGATATGATGGATTTGAGATCAGCAAGTCGAGTTCTTAGACCACGGCAGTCCCAGGAGATAAAGGAGGTCATGAAGTCTTCGCACTTGCTCCTCGCAAGGAGCCAGAAGACGGTCTGGGCGACAGATCGTCCATCAGACTTTCGTCGCTTTGTGAGGCGTGAATGTTCATGACATCGTCTCCCATGTCATGGAGTTTTTTAGAGAGGTTCGACCTCTTTTTTTTTGTGGGATTGCACCCCCGAATCCTTTATGCGTGTTTTTCTGTTCTTCTTATTATCGCGTGGAGGGGATACAGACTTAAGTGTATCCACGGCAACATTCTTCGGTGTTACAGTTGCGGCTATCGCAGATGTTGGAGCCGTACTCGCGTCTACTTGAATGGCTGTGGAAACGAATGATTTGCTGGTCGCCGACGCATAGCTTTTTCCAGAAACTGGCGTGCGTGACGATTCCACACGCCGAGCCTCCGGATATGAAATTTTATTTTTAATTTTGACGGCCGTGATCTCCTTTTCGAGTACCCATGTTGGACAGGATCGAGAAAACGATGAATGATCCCCTTTGCAATTCACACCCGTCTTCGTCTGGTACACCCAAGAGTGTGACCGTGGAATACCTACCCTTTTGCGTGAGGGGCAAGTTTAGTCAGCTGGCCCGAGGCAACAAAAATTTTTTCAAAAGCTCGGACTGTATGCCATGGCCCTGGAGAGCCTGCCGAAATTCAAAGACATTTGCGATGGAACCTTTCCCGACCCCGTGCATGAGGGTGTGCACGAGGAAGAGGACATTTCGTACTACACCATGCTAGAATCCTACCTATTTGCCAAATACCTGCAGCAGTTTAATAAGCTGCATGCTGAATGGAGCTACAAAGTGACGGTATTGACACAGTAAATGGACATTGGCCCGGAAAAAGGGCGATCGAGTCTACACAAGAGTCGACTCGGTCCCCCTTTTTTCGGGTCAAATAGTGTACCAAGATTGAAATGCACATTTTAAAAACTTGTGCTGTTGGATAAATTCATCTGTATTTTAAAAACTTCTGCTGTTGGATGCACCAAGATTAAATTTATTCGTATTTTAAAAACGTGTGCTGTTGGATGCACCAATATTAAATTCATCTGTATGGTAGAACCTTGGCGCTGAATGAAAAGATTTCTTTCATCAGTGTCTTGTGATTCAAGATTGGAAAAGCATCAGCCAATAGGAATCGATTCACGTGACCCCAGCAGAGTATAAAAGGCGAACGCTCATCCACCAGAGACATTCTCACTTAGCAACATGTCTCGTCTAGTGTTTTTTGCCCATGCCAACGTGTTTCACCATGGTGGTCAGCCTGTTCCTATCGAATTGTCCATTGCCAACATAATGGAGGATGGCAATGATCCAAAAGTGATTTGTATCACAGTGGACCACTCGAATCTCCTTACGACTGCCAAAGACAGCCGAGCCAACAGGTACATTAATGAACGACTCAGCCTGAAAAGCCACCTGCCCGGATCCGTGCCTCTGGAATACCTGGATTTCTGCGTCCGGGGCAAGTTTTGTCACCTGGCCCAAGGAAACAGAGGCCTCATTGTCGTCAAGGGCTCGGACCAGAGAAAGATTTTTGAAAAGCTTGGACTTTCTACCATCAACTTGGAAATGCTGCCCCATTTCCGGGATTTGAATGACTGCACCCTGCCTGACCACCTGCACGATGAGGAGCACGAGGATTATGATATATCCGAGTGCACCATGGTGAAAACTTATCGATTTGCACGATACCTGCAGCATTTTAACAAGCTGCAGGCTGAATGCAAAAGACAGACGGCCTATCTAGTAGAGTGAGAGAAAAAAAAAATTTACCGAAAAAAGGGGGATCGAATCGAAACAAGAGTCGACTCGGTCCCCCTTTTTTCAAGACACACAATATGCCAACGTTGGATGGCATCTTTTTTAAAAA
This sequence comes from Trichonephila clavipes, assembly GCA_019973935.1. NCBI lineage: Eukaryota > Metazoa > Arthropoda > Arachnida > Araneae > Nephilidae > Trichonephila > Trichonephila clavipes. The sequence continues at coordinate 10,259 of BMAU01002704.1, read as the reverse complement.
CATTATCACAACATGCACCAGCCAATAGGAATCGTTTCACATGACATCATTAGAGTATTAAATACACCAAGATTGAAATAATATAGATTAAACTTATCTGTTGTCGTCTACACACACCCAGATTGGAGGGTTTGTCTCGTTGAAATAGCATGTCCTTTGTTTTCTCACCGAGATGGGAGGGCTTGTCTTGTTGAATTGGCATGTCCTCTGTTTTCTCACCGAGATGTATGTTAGGGTTTGTCTCGTTGAGTGGGCTGATCCCCCGTTTTCTCACCAAAATGCATACATTTCATTTGACATGAGTAGTATATAACTGACAAAAGTGAGCTCACTTTTTAGCCTTGACGGTTTTGAGCTCACTTTTTGACAGTGAAGGTTTTAAGCTCACAGAGATGAAAAGAGTTTGGAGCGCTTGGAAATGAGCACGAGCGATCGAATGACCGCCCCTACTCCCCGTTGTGCCCGAAAAGAAGAACGGAGCTGGCTGAATTGGGAGGAATAGAAAAAGGCAAGGTCAGAACTGAGAAAATTGTTTTAATGAAAATTATGTAAACTCTAATTTTAGGAAAGGCGTTAGAGAGTCAATGACAAAGAAAAATTACACGTAACTTCTTTGCCATCGATTCTTTTTCGATGGTTATAGGTTCGATCCTTACTCGAAAAATATACAGAAAAATGAAGAATAAAAAGCTTTATTTATTTAAAATAATATATGGAAAATGAGGGGGGGGGGAAACGGGGTTTTTCGGAATGTATAAAAGCAGAGTTTTAAAGTATTTCGTTTAAAATAAAAGGCAGTCATCAAAGTTTCGGGGTAGAGATTAAATACGCTCTCCGTTTTACGAGCAAGTATATAAAGACCCGTGCAAATATTTTTTGCTCTGAAAATGAAAAATATTTCGAGCAAAACATTTCACATTGCTCTTTTACTGAGTGTTATTATTGTTGAATTCATAATTTTTACAATTTATTTCCAAACGCAAACAACAATCGAACCATCTGAAAAATTAAATATTTCCAGCTCTACTTGTTTTGTCTCGAAGCACATCGGTCGAAAAATCTTTCTTCACATCTGTATGAAAAACAAACAAGAGATATTTGATATTCGATATTTTTTCTCTAACCACACTGTCAATCCTATTCCAGAGATTTTAGGTGTGCAATTAACAAAGCAAGAATTGAGAAAAGTTTGCGAAGTGTGCTGAGTCATGTCTCTACAACTCAAATTTTCTTCGACAATGATAATCAATGGCCCAGCCAGAGTGGAAAGACACATTTAGTCCGGAAACTTATTTCAGAGCAAGTGTATGAAGTTCCAATAAAAAAAACAGTCTGGTGTTACAAAATATTTCAACAGTGGTTTCACGAAGAGAAAAAAATAAAATTCATAGCAGGATTGCCAACGGAAGACGAAAAATTTCAACTTTTAATTATTGATGATCTTATGAATTCTCTAACGAATGATATAGCACAAATGTTTACGGTTGGATCTCATCATAAAAATTTCAGCATAATTTTGATCACTCAAAATCTCTTTCCCCGTATTCGAGTAGCAAGAGATATAAGCTTGAATGCTCATTACATAATTCTTTTTCGAAATAATAGAGACCGATCGCAAATTGCATGTTTCGGTCGACAGGTGTTTCCTGATCGCTCTAAATTTTTCATGGACGCCTATAAAAGGGCGACAGCGGAAAAATATCAATATCTACTAGTGGACTGCTTTCCAACTACAGATGAAGAGTTGAGATTGCGACAATCGCTCTTTCTCGATCAAAGAGGGCTTAAGTGGATTTATGTGCCAGAATAAAAAAAAATGAATCGAATTAAACGACATGTGCACTTGTTGCATGTCTTATCCTCTGCGAATCCGCAACAAAGAAATGCAATATTAAAAAGTGCCACGAATGAACAGATAAAAACATTGTGCGAGATATGTCAGAATGTATTAGAGGGAAACGTGTCAAAAGCGAAGGTTCGACAGTTGTGTTGCTTTAAGAAAGTCATCCGGCAGTTAGCAGACCGAAATATCCCCATCGCTCGAAAACGCAAGTTATTGACAAACCAAACAGGCGGTTTCTTACCTCTCGTTCTTCCAGCTGTCCTGAGTCTGGTTGGAGATCTTGTAGGGAAAGCTATAGGCAAACGAATTTTAAAAAAATGGCTTTGGTTCCAAAAGAACTAGTGTCAGAATATTATCAACTAAACAAACCAGAAATACGAGTTGAAGATAATATTTCAAACCTCTTACATGACGAGGAAAAGTCAGACGATGTGAAAGCGAAACTTTTATCTCATTGGATCCCGAAATATCAGCGCTTGATGCAGCCTCCCCCTCCTCCAAAACCATTTGAAATTCCTAAGGAACTTTTACAAGAAACAGAGGTTGAACAAGAACAAACACCCTCTCCTATGAATCCACGACAAATATGATTGCAAAATTTATTGCATATACTATTCCAAAATCGAGAAAGAAATACATCATACCCATTTTGGAAAAACTTAGAGACGTCAATTACACATTTAATGAAATGAACGAATTGCAAAAAGACGGGAAAACAGAATATAGAAGCAATGGAATTGATTTATTTAGTTATTTGATGAGAAACGAACGAGATAACAGAAACCCTCCTCCCGGTTTTCAAACATTTTTTCAAGGAATATTGAATGCGAACATACCTATAGAGTGGATTGGCAATAAAAATGTGAAAGAGCTTATGCTTCTCTCACAAGCTGATCCGAAATGGAAGGATCAAAGTTCTCCGATCGCTCTGAATGAATCGAAAGCTAAGAAATTGTCAATAGTGGAAAGATTGCAAGCATTCTCCAGCCCAGAAACAAAACCTGTAAAAAAAGAATTAAAGAAAACATTTTCCGATCCTGAGACCACCTCTGATAAGCAGCAATGGACTTCCTGGGAAGAGACCAAAAGGTTGCCGGAAAAGCCGTCTTGGAAGACGTGGAGAAATTGAAGAAACTCTACTACAATCCCAAAGAACCAGCTTCATTCGGCGGTGTCAAAAGACTCTCAGATGCAAGCGGTTTAAAAAACTCGTGTTCGAAAATTTCTTTCGAGAAGATCCTTATACACTTCATTTCCCTGTACGATATAAATTTCAAAGACGAAAAACGATTGCATATGGGGTGAACGAGTTGTGGCAGAGTGATTTAGTGGATTTGCAGAAAATATCACGCTTCAATAGAGGCTATCGATATCTTCTAACTATTATTGATGTTATGTCTAGATATTTAAGAGCATTTTTCCGATCAAAGACAAAAAAGCTGGTACGATCGCTAAAGTTTTCCACGAAGTTTTTAAAGAGGTTCGACCTAAAAATATTCAAACAGATAAAGGTAAAGAGTTTTACAACAAAACGGTTAGTAGATTATTTAAGAAATTTAACGTTCACTACTATTCAACAAAAAGCGAAGCAAAATGCGCTATTTTGGAAAGAGCACACAAAACATTGCAAAATAAAATGTTTCGCGTTTTCACACATCGCAATTCATATAAGTATTTAGATATTTTAAAACCCCTGGTTGATTCATACAACAATTCTGTTCATCGAAGCCATGGATTTGCACCTGCGAACGTCACAGAAGCTGACGAGCCTCAGTTATATAAATTGCTGTACAAAATAGACTCTCCAATTAGATTTCGGTTTGCCGTTAACGATGTGGTGAGAATTTCAAAAGCTCGCAAACTGTTCAGAAAAGGTTATCTACCCGGTTGGACAGAAGAAACATTTATAATCTATAAACGATATCCAACAAATCCGCCAACATATGTGTTACAAGATCTGTCGGGAAAAGAAATTGCTGGTCGGTTTTATACAGAAGAGTTACAAAAAATTGATAAGTCCGACAATGATTTGTGGGCAATTGAAAAAATTATTCGCAAAAAAGGTCGAGGAACATCCCGACAATTATTTGTAAAGTGGGTTGGTTTCGACGACTCCTTTAAAAGCAGAATGGCTGAAAACATGACAGATTTTCATATTCTCTTACCATCCAACTCGAGTATGCAATATTTTCCGGATAACTCTCCAAATCATTTTCGAACGAAATTAAGCAGACCAATAACCCTAAATGGTGAGTGGGAGTGCTGCTTATCCGAAGTGACTCTTCCGGGAAAATACTTTACAATCCAACCTCGTTATAACGATTTTTATACAGTCACAAGAGAAATTGAAGTTCCCGATGAAACACTTCTTTCAACATTCGATATCTCTTTCTACAATGAAGATCATGAAGATTTTGTTGCTGGATTTAATGCGAATATGAAAAATATATATTTTTACAGATCCTCCATTGGTGTTCACTCTCATCAACAATAAAAGACAGCTAAAAATGGAACTAAAGCGGGGATTCGATTGGATTATAACCCCAGAAGAAGGAAACCAACTATTAAGAGTGCTGGATTTAGATCCCAACAAAAACGTGAAAATTCAACATAAACCTGAGGGGTTTACAGTAGTTCGAAGATACCAAGCACCCAACAGAGATATGTTCAAATATCAAACAATTCGGTTGGTTGCAAAAGAACCTGTTTTGGATGAAACATTCGAAATAAAATTAGAAGGCGATTTAGTAGAGCAAATTGATTCAAAAATAAACGAACTTGGGCTTACAAATGAGCTGCAATTTTCGGAAAGTAATGGACAAATTATTGTGAAATTACGATTTAATATTAAGATCGAATTCAAGAAGACCTATTGCCCTAGACTAATGAATGCTCTGAATATAATCGATGATGTATATACCCTTCTCGGAAAACAATCGGAGATGCGATTTCCCTATAACAGTCCGAAAGAATCGATTCAAGGCGAAACATTTCGTGTGATCACATATAAAAACATTCCCCACAACACGCAAAAGAAACCAAAACAACAACTCTTCTTATTCCTAGTGGAATGTATCAAGATGCAAAAGACTTGTTTAAAGAATTCAAGTTTATCTCTTTGAAACTGAGTGCAGATTCGCGAGTAGGATTGCATGTTCCTCCCCACACTGTTGTCATGTTTGGGGAAAAACTCAAAGATCTTTTGATATTTTCTCAAGATACTTTTGAGCAGGGTGATTATAAATCGGAATATGTTTTAGAGTTGCGAGCAGGCATCACAGAAGTCTATGTGTATTGCGATATTATAGCCCCCTCTTTCGTCGGAGATTCTTTGGCATCAATTCTAAAAATCATTCCGGTAGCTAATGAACAGAACGAGCAAATAGTTAGAAACTTTTCAGTTCCATTATTTTTTAGAGTAAAAAAACAATTCTTTGACGTGATCGAAATTGAAATGCAAACCAGTAGCGGAACTCCCATCAAATTCATATCTGGGAAATCGAATTTGGTTTTATCCTTTAGGAAAAAAATAATATAAATGCTGTCACATTCGACCCCGTTTTCAGAGTGAAGAACAATCATGGCGAAGCGTGGTCATAGACTACAACCTGAGTATTGCATAGCGCATTATCAGAATCAAATAGGGAATGCTAATCCATACTTTTCTTCTGATTTTCCCATTCAAAGAGGATATGGTTTTTTAGTAGCCTGCGTCGATATGCACTACCTCTGATGATGCAAGCAGGAAAATATTTAGGGAAGCGTTTATTGGAATCTGGTCAAAACATCGTCGAAGATGTTTCACGAGGAAAATCATTTCGTCATGCAGCGAGAGATCAAATTCGCCAATCTGGTCGAGAAATAAAAGCAGATATAATTCGCAAATTACAAGGCGGCGGAGGAGGAGTTAAAAGGAAAAAAATCCCAGCGCTCTCGTCAAACGAAGCGAAAGAAACGGAATCCAACAGACAAATTTTCCGATCTCTAACAACTGAAAAAATGGAGCGATGTTACTGCACTAAGAGCGAACTTGAATTATTCGGCTCTGAGAAAATTCAATTAGCAATAGATAATTCCAGCTTTGTAGAGATTCATCCAATCGCTTCTATTTCTGATAGCAACACTATCGAGTTTCAAATCACCGGTTTGGGAGATGGCTATTTCGATCTCTCGTACGTTCTTCTAAATATTCAAGCAAAAAATTCTAAAAGCAGATGGAACAGCTTTGTAGAAGCCGACAAGTGTGGACCTATAAACTATCTTTTAAATACGATGTTTTCAGAATGTCACATCTCCCTGAACGATCGACAAATTTCTTCCGAGAGTAACTATGCTTATAAAAACATATATTCAGAGCAAGTTGTTTCATTGAATCATCGCAAAAAAGAACTTTTTACGGGCGGGTATGTTTTATAAAGATACACCAGGTGAATTTGACGATGTAGATCTAACAACCGCTGGCAAAATTTGGGTTTGAAACAGCGCTATGAGAGGGTGAAAGAGGGTAAGATATTCGATATGTGTGGAATTCTCCATATAGATTTAGGTACACAACCTCGTCTGCTAATTAGCGGGACAACGATTTAGCGTGCGTTTTGTTGAAAGCAAAAGACAATTTCAGTCTCCTAGCTAAAACAGGTGCCTTTCCCCTTCAAATCGAAAATATAAGTCTATTTATTCGAAAATGCGATATATCAAGTTCCATAGTGATCGCACATGAAAAAGCTTTAGAGCAAAGCATTAGTTCAAATGAATTTTACTAGAATCGAAACGAAACTTTCACTCTCAGTTCAGGACTTAAAAGTGTTATAATTCCGAATGCAATGAACGGTATTTTACCCTCGCGAATGGTGTTCGGGTTGATATCTAATTCTGCCCTTTACTGGTGACTTTTAAATTGAACCCTTTCAATTTCAAGAACTACAATCTAAGTTACATTTCCTTATCAGAGAATGGAGTGCAGATACCAATGTCGGCTTCACTCCTTCGTACAAAAATAATTTGTACTCAAGAAACTATTTAAGTCTATTTACAGATCTTGCCCAACACAATACAAATATAACGCTCGAGGAATATAAAAACAATACCTGTTTATATGTCTTCGACCTCACGCAAGATTATTCTGCCAGCGATCCTTTTAATAACATAGCTAGAAGCGAGACATATCTATTCATTTAAAATTTGACGAAGTTCTTCCAGAAACAGTCGCATTATTAGTTTATATGGAAATGCAATCACTTATCGAAATCGATAAAAGCAGAAACATATTTACTGACTTTTAAAGCATCATGGACACTCAAACTCTCTTACGATTAGCCCGCAGCGATCCTATAATAGCTAGAAGATTTGGGGGAGTCTTTGGGAGAGATTTATTACCAAATAATCGAGGTTATTACCAATCATTTATAGTAAACACCGATTCGTCTTTGGAAAAAGGGAACCCACTGGCAAGCTATGTATTTTGATGAGAATGATAAATGCACTTTCTTTTGTTCTTACGGGACTGATCCGAGGGGAAGCATTAAAATATTTATCGATAACAATTGACGCAAGTGGAATGTAATTCGAAATCCTTACAACATCCCAAAACAACATCTTGTGGACTATTTTGCCTCTATTTTCTATGGCATTTATCCCGAAAATTAACAATCAACAGATTACGAGAAACACATGTTTGCGAAAATGAACGTGTTGTAACATGTTTTGCAAACACAATTGAAATTGACAAATCATCCAACTTTCGACGTCTCCAAGCAGCAATGCGAATCTTCAAAACATGTCAAATAATAAAAGAAAAGAGATATATTCATCACAAGCATAATTGTGATTTCCAGTTGATCTCCAGGCATGGAAAGATTTGGATATCTCGTTGCGGATTCTTGCCTGAGGGGATTATTTATACATTCACAACAAACTATATGCGATAATATTTTTGGAATGTGTCGAAAATGCTCGACTTCATAAAACTCTGTTCAACTTCAAGATTATGTACTTTTCCGTATTATCAAACACAGAGATAGTGCAATTCCTACACGAAACTTCAACAGACGAGAAACGATTTGGTTTCTGTCAACTCACGAAATATAATAATATTGAACAACGTCTACTCTTCGCAAAATTTTGTTTGAAACAAATTGTGGACGCAATCGCAGCCACTAAAGGAGTTTCTTGAATGATGTCCCGGACTGTCCTAATTTTAAAGCAAAATTTGGATATTTTCTATTGTTAAATGATGATGAAGTTGTGTTTTATTTGCACGTTTGTAAATATACTGATTTGTTGGAAAAATGTAACCCTACGTGAAACGTTTTTACTTTGAAAATGTATCCAAATGTAATTTTCTATGCTGATAAACCAATAAATGTGTTTTCTTGATTTTCCCACTAGTATGTGTCTTTTTCGTCGTCTTTTACACAAAAACAATTCTGTGTAACAAAAAAATGAATAAGGAAGTAATTATTAGATTCAGAGTTCTCAATGACATTTTAGTGGAAATACCCATTATCACATAGCGAAATTAAGAGCAAATCTTCAACGTCCGGACATCTCGAGGATCTCTCGAGACACTTCATATTCTGTCGATCTACTTATTTAAATAATATTTAAATATCCCCTCACGTATATTTGCTATTTTTATGAATTTTTAAAATAACGCTTTGTCTTCAAAAACAAGGACCTCAAAAACGCTCTCAATGTCTGACATTTCAAGGATCTCGAGACACTCTGATATTCTAAAGTGCAATCTACTTATTTAAATATAATATTTAAATATCCCCCTCACGTATATTTGCTATTTTTATGAATTTTTAAAATAACGTTTTGTTCAAACAAGTGACCGCAAAACCTTCTCCGCCAACATTGTAAACACTTCATCGCTGTTTGGAATCCTTCAAGAGTCTTTTCTCGAGACACAAACACTTTTCTTTTTTAACAAGTGTTTGGTACAGCTTGACCAAAAGTTGGCCCTTGCGCCACTAAACTCCACATTCACTTCACTTCACAGTACTCGACATTCGGGGCAACTACTTTGATTTTAATTAGTATTTAAGTTTTTCCCCGCGCATATTTGTTATTTTAAAATGAAATGACTTTGTTCAAAACAAGGACATCAAAATCAGCATAAAATCCCTCCGTTAACATTGTAAACACACCATCGCCTCATCTACTCCTCGATTCAAAGATGGAAGCTGGTAAGTTTTTTATTATTATTTGTAAGATTTGTTTCGAAATTTACTACTACTTACGTTTTTAAGCTTTGTCACAAACATTCTATTTTTCCTTTTTAAAGTAATATCTATAGATATAAAAACATAAAGCATTAAGATACATAACTAGGTAATTTTTCAAAAATTTAAATCCTATAAATTTCCCCTAGATAGAATCCTGATGTCGACGATTTCACGCCAAAGAAGAAGGCAAAAAAAAGTTTGATTTAAATTTATCCGAGGAATTAGAAAAATAAAAATGCGCAGATTCCCAATTACAGTGTGTATTTAGACAAAAACACGGTGATTTGAGGTGAAAGATTATAGAAAAACAATATTATATCTGCTTCTTAAAATATAGTGATAGGGGTGAAATTAAAAATAGGTTTAATATAAAACATAGATCAAATAAAAACTATGATTTAGGGCCTCGAAAAGATGCAAGAATTCTTAAAAATGCATCAAAATAAAAAAAATTGCGCAGAATAAGAGAAACCATAAGTTAAAAGTCAATTAAAAAATTTAAAAGGAAGAGGTATAACATGGTGCAGTTCCAAGAAATTAATGCTTCTTTCCGGGGTTCACGCGAACATTGAGAGCAGGCAGTAGATTTTGGATAGCGTAGAATCAGCCTTTTGAACTTAGACCGGCAATTCATAATGTTTTAAACGTATCTCCTGTTTTGCGTTTGCGTGTTATTATATGCTTACGTAATTTTTACGAAACTAATAAGCGATGAGTTAAGTGAAACAAATATATCACAAACATATTACTTTTGCAGTAATGCTCTGAGAATTTTATCAGCCTCGCAAATATTATCGACAGTAGATGAAGGATTTCGAAAAATATTTAATTCGATTGAGACTTTTACTAAAAACGGAAGCGGATGGATTCTTTCCAGTATCGATTTTGCAGATTTGCATATAGGGAACTTTGCTGAAAATAGAGGCGGTTGTAAAACTGCTCGTCTACCAGTTAGACTGGCTAACAAAAGAGCTCTATTATCCATTGATTGTTTCGACAATAAATGTTTCATTTATTCCGTATTAGCTGCCTTATTTCCTCTAAAGAAAAATGCTGGTCGTAGTAGTTCTTACAAAAAATATTTAAAATCTATTGACGTAAAGATGTTAAAATTTCCTGTCGAAATAGCAAACATTAAAACGTTTGAAATTGTCAATAAATTAAAAATAAATGTTTTTTCATACGAT
>BMAU01002703.1:0-17014 GCA_019973935.1 Trichonephila clavipes | reverse complement strand
GCACGTGGCATGTGCTCTCATGCGGGGTAAACCATCCAGTGTTTGTAAAGCTTGGCTAAAGAGGGACTAACTAAAAATATAGTAAACTCCATTGCATTAATGACGACTGATAATGTTATTTTTTAATTGTAATAATTTTATGATAGGGAGGTAATTTGAAATTTATTAGTAAAGATAATAAAAGTACAAATACTTTAAAAAATGAATGTTTGGTGTTTTGTTACTTTTATAGGCCAGTCATCGTCTCACAGCGCTCCATTCTTCTTTAGCCATATACCAGCATCTCCCGCACACTTTACAAAGATTTTTGACTTTTTATTTGACTACCAAAATATTCACAACTATAAGTCATTTATACGGCAAAACAGCTGTTTGCCGGGTCAGCTAGTTATAATAAAAAAGCTAACTTCACACCTACTGTTTAGCATTATATGGGAGAGTTGAGTAATGTCTGCTGGATATTAAATACACAAGAGATAAGGTTATACTTTGGAAACGTTTGTATAAGCAATTTAATTATTTTTTTCATTTAGGTTAAGCATGAACTAATTAAAAAAGCCTGCAAAAAAAGAGATCGAAAGAGAGCTGAGGAATGAATACATTTTTAGTCACTGTACAAACAATTAACTAGACTGATACATTTGTATGTTTAATTGCTTGCATCGAAGTGCGTCACATCTAAACGTTCCTGATATATTTCCATTGTTACAGGTATTTCTTTAAGGAGGAATTTTTCTTTTGAGGAGTGTATTATGAAGTCCTTACAGTCACTCCAAAAAGTTAATATTACCTCACCCAACAAATCTGAAAAATCTTACTCTACAAGTAATTTAGAAAGGAATAGTAGTAGTAGAAGAAGAAAAAGAAGTGAAAGAGGGAAATAAGGCGGCTTAAAAATTGATAAATCCTAACAACATCAAGATAAAAAAAAAAAGTCCTCACCTAAGCTTTATAGACTTTGAAGCAACATATTTGCATTCCCTAAGAAGTGCTCAAGGCACGGACTCACAGTCAAGTCAAAGGCTAGTGACTGCCGAAGACTTGCCGTGCAGAGGCGGCCGATGCTAAAGCGTTAAATAAATTGAGGATTAAGCTGTCCTACCATAGGTGTGCGTGATGTGGAAGTTAGGAAGGGAGTGCGTCAACTCAGGTGAAATCGCCTTCGTCACTCTTTGATCATGGTTCAAAATTACGAAATCCGTCGCGCAAAGCCCTTCCCGTGTAGCTCTGGAATTGATGTTCACTCACTCCTTACTCCCCTCGTAAGAAGAAAAGGAAAACCAGTGACTTCGCAAGAATCTATGAAAGGAATTTTTTGTATCTGGGGAAGCAGAACCAGAATCAATTGAAAAAGTAGACATAAACGGATCATGTTACCATTCTTACAACGAATATTTCCGATTACCACCGATGGTGCTAAATTAATTTGAACACCATTAATGGCGAATAGTGGGCCTGGCGGGAGATTGGGCTGATGCCGGCGGCCCAGAGTGATTTCTGGGTCCGATTTTGCCGAAGCGCCTAGAATTAAAGATGGTAATAGCTAACAAGAATCAATCGCCGAATGAGTGCGAATCACAATTATGAATCATACTTTTCTGCAAAGGTATATATTTTTATTTTATAAACATTGATATTTTAGAATAATAGATAAAAAGAAATGGTAATTTATAGTTCATTTCATAGGACCTTATGTAGGTAGCCTTTGGGTTACAGCATCAGACTCCAGTCGGCGAGCTCAGTTCGATGTCCGATGCCACCGTACACTTGAGTACACACGGTACTGTGCCGTTAAATCAGTAGGTACGAAAACCTTCTTATGTAGTAGCAGCAGTAACTACAGGTGCAGGGGATGTGGAATATACATTTCCTCACCTCTAGTTCCACCAAATTGTAGGGAGGGAGATGAATGGAATCGGCATCTGTCGTATTTGAAGTCTAATCTGTCTCAGGCTCTGGCAGCTTTCATTCCTTCCACCTTCAGGGAAGGACACAACATATTGATCTTAGGGCCGGCATATTTTTTCCAGGGCTGATTTCTGCCGGCCAATCCGCCACAGAACACCAGCAGGGTGAGGAATTTACTTAAGCTTCTTATTGCTTTAGCATTAGAAGTACCTAAGAGGATCAATCCGAAAAGGTCCAGTAAAAATATCAAAACTTTCCCAGAATGTAATTTTATTTTTTAAAAATCACATGACAATCTTTCGAAAAACAAAAAGAATATTCTTACAATATCACTCTAGAATTACTTTTAGTGCACATGTTTTCAGCATAGAATGAAAGAGATGTCATTTAAAATATTCAAAAGTAAACTGAGGGTAGTTTTTATAAAATTTAATGCTTAGTAAAAGTAGGGATTTGCTTTTATCAAAATAATTGAAAATGAATATATTCAAACTTGATTTTTTGATTTCATCTTTAACAAGATTAGGATAAAGACGTTTTCTTACTTCACTATAACTTATAAAAATCAATATACACTCAGGAACATTGAAACTAGCGACCCAAGAAGAAAGCATCGGATTGAAATGAAATTTAATACACATAATGACACAGTTGAGAGATTCACTTGATCTCAAAAACAAGACAATTAAACGAATACAGGGTGTGCAACGACACAAATACTGGGCAACTTCAATAGCGCGTTGGACCAACTCCAGCTGCAATACATGCCGCCACACGGTCCGCATTGAGTTGATTAGACACCTTATGTTTTCCTGGGGCAGATAGGTCCACAAATCTTCAACAGCCAACTCTAAATCATGTACAGAGTGACACGATGGCATCTGCCGTTTCAGCGGATCCCACACGTCTTCTACAGGGGACAAATAGGGGGAGCTGGCCGGCCATGGATGTGTATGAAAATGACGTAGGAAGTCCTGAGCAACTCTTGCTGTATGCGTATGAGCATTAACTTGCTGGAAAATTGCCCCTGGGAGACCATTTGGGAAAGGTCTTACATGGGGTCGAAGAATATCATCAACGTAACGTTGGCCCGTTATGGTTCCATGCATCACAATTAAAGTAGACCGGATATCATAGGCTATGGCCCCCAGACCATTACACCAGCTGTGCGGGCAGTGTGACGTAGACCAGTGGAGGGGGGAATTGTACCGCTCACCAGGGCGCCTCCACACCGTACACGGTTATCATCTGTCCCCAAAACAAACCAGGACTCATCCCTAAACACAACCTTTTTCCAATCTGTGACATTCCACATTGATCTGGCTTGGCAGCGCTGTAGACGCAGTTGCCGATGTTCCGGTGTTAAAGGGAGTGCACGGAAAGGGCGCTTGGATTTAAGATTTGCTTCTGCAAGGTGTCTGGAAATTGTTTGTGGAACAATTACTACGCCTACGTCTACTCGTATCGTTGAACGAGTCACTGTGGGGTCCACAAGTACTTGCCGCACGATCCTTCGATCCTCTCTCCTCGTGGTCTTCCTGGTCGCTCCAGACCCGGTTTTCAGTGCGTGGGTACCTTCTCGTGTCCACTGCTCCCAACAATTTCTAATGGCACACTCCGAACGATCCACATGACAAGCAACACGGCGCATCGACCAGCCTGCGGTTTTTATCCCGATGATCATGCCTCTCTCAAACTCGCTTAAATCTGAGAAATGTCTTCTAGCACGTTCACCTGGCATGTTTCGCTTTCCAAAGTCTTCCTACAATCGGTGGGTAATCATCACGTTTATGAATCTTCGAATTTGCGCTGGCTTATATAGCACCCTCTTCCTGATTGTAGCGCCACCTCGGCGTGTATTAGCATGCGTATTGGCACAAAACTTGGACCATTTGCATATCACATTACGCTCTACCTATTTGCAAAGTTTTGCGATTGTACTTAGCTTCCTTCTGAGGTCGCTATTTTCAATGTTCCTGAGTGTATTGTATTACTCTATTCATTTTTATGCAAGATGAAGTTATTTTTTTGTTTAAAATGCTTTCCATGCGTTATCTTATGTACCATAATGTTAAGTGAGTTTTAATTTACTCGTAAAAGAGAAAATAAAATTAAGGAAGTTTTTTAAGTTGACAGTATTATGAACAAATACATGAATTGTTACAATGTGAATTTCTATGAAATTTGAGACATATTTCTGTCTGAAAATTTATTCCAAGTTTAGCCTTTGCATTTGTACAGAAACATTGCGAGTTTACGGATACATGTACTTTTTGTGCTCTGAACTAAAATCTTCCAAATTAAATTGTTCTGTAAGGTATTAAGCTATATACACGGGAATATATTGAATCCAGATTTTATTTACTCGACTCCAACCACGATTCTTTTTTCTGTCAAAGAAACAAAAAAAGTTTATACTCTTTTATTGATTTATTTAAATTTAATTAAGAACATCGATTATTCACTTAGAAAAAACTTACAAAACAACATTTTTCTTTCTTTTGCCGTTTTCCATAGAAATACCAAATCTCATTTCATAACTATATTTAAATGGGGGTATTTGTTTGAAAAAAAGAAATTGGCTCTTTTAATGTCATTCTTTGTCATAAGTACTCGACATTTAGACACATTCTACAATGTCTGAAAAAAACAAAGAAAAGAAAGCAGCGAACTCATTATCATAACACATGTAATATAAAAAAAATTAAGTCAGTTCGTACTTCGAAAGAATGAAAAGAAAGAATTTTATCAACACGTTTGAAAATTTGAACAAGATTTATATATATATATATAGGGAGAGAATGAACCAAAATAGTAGGAATTGTGAAAAAATAGCATGATTTTCGTCTGCATTGTTGTAACAATCTACACCCAGTTTGGCTGAAAAATTGGTTTTCGACACCAACTTGTGACGAATCTGTACGGAATCTTTCCACTAATATTCTTAGGCGTCTTTTTGGGGATTATAAATTTGCGTATATTTCCAATCAACTCCAAAAAGGTGAACGGGATATGCAAAGAAGATAGGGTATTTAAGTAGAGCGTTGTAAGCTAGAAAGTATTGATGGGAGGCCAACGAATTATTCAGCAGACCTCAAAATTTCAAAGTCAGTTTTTTGGAATTCGTTCTTTTTCCCTCACTGGAGGGTGGAATTCCTTCGACAAGGGAGTGCCAAAAAGTTCCCGCGCCTGGGAGGTCACTAGACCCATAAATTGCGGGATGCGTCAACAGATTTCTCGCGCTCCCGAAAGTTCAATAAACCCTATGCTGTAACTCTGCGCTGGTCTCTGAACCAATCAGAGGCAATTAAGTGGGCAAGACAAAGAGTCCGCTCTATGATTTTTATGTAAAAAGTCGTAAAATAAAACGGGACGCACCACGATTTTGAGACTCAGAGAGAGACGCAGACAGAGCCGATCCCAGAGCTAGAGAATCACAAAATAAACTTCCGCGGAGACTCCAGGCGTCAACCATGTCCATTCTCCTACCCTGTTTCATCCCTCTCTCAAGCTAAGTTAAATTTTAATCTTGTAGTGAAGTAAATTTCAGATATTTGTGCTTCAAAATAAATTTAATAATGTTTTAAAACTATACGATCAGTGTATAATTTATTGTGAGATGAGTGTTTTAATTTTAGAATTAGTTAACTTAATAATTTGTCATGATGTGCGATGTGAAATTAGGAATCTGGGTTCAAAGATTTAATAGATTTATTAAGTTTAAAATAGCGTCGCATCAGTATGAAGGCTATTAGCCAGCAACAGTAACCTCAAATTTAGAGGATTACAGGAGATTACGTTAGTGAAGACTTATTGCTGCTATTCTACGGAAGAACTAGAAAGTTGATATACCATCGGTAAATATAATTTATGTACGCTTAAAATAAGCGTTAGTTTAGTAAAATTAGTTAAAGTTAATGAAAGCTAATAATTCGAGTACGTGTATTTCTCGGACCTCCTATTTTGGTAGACCTTATTTGATCTTGAGAATAATTATTAATTAATTTCATAATTCGTAATTTAATTTAATATAAAAGGTAAATCCCTTTTATTTGACGTAACATAGAAATATTATATGTTGTTAGAGTTTTTTTGAGACTTGATATAATAAATACAAGTTATTATTATACAAAATGTCTCTTCGTGATTGTTTGCCTCAAATTAATCTTGGTGTCCAGGGTGAGACCCAGGAGGGGTCTTCACAAACTTTTGGCATTGTTTTAACAGTTACATTGTTACAACAATGGAGACGAATCTAAAATGGCGTCAAAAACCGATAAATAATTTAATTTATAAATCAATATTTGAAAAACTGTATTAACATTAAGTTTCATCCACTACAAGTTTTAAAAAAATTTGAACTTGAGTGCATGAATAGAAAGCATTTTATTAACGATTGAACATTTGGACAAGAGATAAATGTATATATAAATAAATATATAGAGAGAGTGAGGTAATAGTAGAGGAATTGAAAAATGAGAGGAAACTTTAACCTAAAGACGGTTAAAAATATTTAAGCTCAGATTGTTCTTTATCGAAATAGCAGATGCTAAAAATTGTGTTACTATCTGTAATAATCTATAGTTGAGGTATCTGACTACGTTCGGAACCGTGATTTTAAAAAAGCGCATAAACGGATAATTTTTATGATATTTAGTGTCACTTAGATTAGAATACATGTATAAAATTTTTAAGAATGTTTTGAAAAAAAATTATTTAAATACAATATTTGAGTAAAAATTTGACTTAGAATAACCTTTTTTCAAAATGTTCTCCTTTTATAAAAAATCCTTATAAAATAATAATATTTTGCTTATACAAAGTAAAGACTTCTCCAGAGGGTCTGAAATATTTTTTTGAAAAATTCACGTTATTTCCAAAGTTACAACCAATTGAAATAATTATCGGCGTTTTCTTCTTAAGATTTCTCTCCTCTGCGGTCGTAAAACATGTATAAACCCACTTCTAAGTTATATATTTCAAAAATTCTAGTTGAGCCTCTGTAAAGAGGTCTAGCAAAATATTATTTTAAAGAAGCTTTTTTCACAAAAAGAGAATATTTTGAAAATGGGTCATCATATGTTCATTTTTTATCAAAATTTTGCACTTAAATAATTTTTTTATTTTTAATACTATTCTTAAAACAATTTTATATACATTTTCTAATATAAGTGACACTAAATATCATAAATATTATCCATTTATACGCTTTTGCAAAATCACGTTTCCGAACGTAGTCAGATACCTTAAATGTAAGGTACTGGAAATAAAATAAGAATATATATATATATATATATATATATATATATATATATATATATATATGTATGTATATAATATAGGATTTTCTGCACCTAAGGTTGCGGGTTCTACCACGGCCCAAGTCTTTGGGTTTTCATGACACAGAAAATTGACAGCGGTCATGGCGTATGATTATACGGCATGTAAAAGATCCTTAAAGTGTCTATTTGGCTTGGGTTCATGAGACCATCGGCTATTCCTCATCCCAGATGCTCTTTGGACGTTATCTTCGTCTGCCTGCAGATCTTCTGTTCAGCCGGCCACCAGATGCACCCTTGGCGCCTGAGGAGTACATCGAGAAACTCCAGGCATGGATGGAGGAAATGCATCATCCGGCTAGGGAAAGAATCGGCATGGCTTCCGAGAAGATGAAAACCCGATACGACGCAAGAGCAATCGAACACGATTTCCACGAAGGCGACAAAGTGTGGTTATGGAATTCGAAACGTGGCAAAGGACTTTCTCCGAAGCTGCAGACCAACTGGGAAAATCCTTACACAGTCCTAAAAAAGACTGAATGACGTTGTGGTGCGGATACAGAAATCACCACACTCAAAACCGAAGGTAATATATTACAATAGGCTACCCCCTTATCTTGGCCAAGATGAATAAGATCCTTAAATTCAGACCATGGTCATTAATTATTTTGTAAATAATGTAAATTATTTCTCTTTTCTAATTCCTTAGTTTTATTTTAATATTGGAATTTATGTTTACATCTGTTCATATACTTTGAATTTATTTGTATTGTATATGCTGTGGAACACATTTGTTACTTTATATGTGATTATTATGTGAGTAGTTTGCCTGTAAATAGATGCCTCTTACTCTAGGATTGTACTGCCCGGGACGTGAATTCTTTGAGGAGGGAGCAGTGTTACGAATTTTGTTTAAATAGTGTAAATAATTTGTATTTGAGTGTTTAATGGATTTATATATTACTCTATGTTATATTTATTTCATGTTAAAATTGTACTATTCACAAGCAATGCCACCCCTTACGTTATAATGGCGATTCAATGAGAACTTAGCGAAATCTTGGTGGTAGAGTCAAGTTGGCATCATTTTTGGTGACCAAGTTTGCTGCCAATTTGGCGAATTTGGCGACAAATTCGTCATTGGTGACCATGTTGGCGAGTTTGGAACTCTTTGGAATCTTCTAGAATGTAGTAGATCTGACCACTAATGTCACGAGCGGTTATATTTCTGGACGTTTCTGTCGCGCCTATAAAAACGATGCTCGCCGGTACGGTGATGAGTCTTGATTAAGCCAGCGAGTAGTGAGGATTGTTTGACTAGAGATTAGCTCGGCTGTGCTTGTGAATAATCTTTACTTATGTGTATTTTTAAACACTGTTTATTGTGTTTGATTGTTGTTGAAGGTGTGGAGATCTTCGGATATTTATCCTGGGAATATTGCTGCTGAATCCTGCTTTGAAAGGATTGGATTTTTGTTAATAAATTCGCATCGCTCTTAAAGAACTGCTTATTTCATTTGTGATTGTTTTGCATAAAATCCTTGATTCCGGATCTACGTAACAATATATATAGATGCGCCATTTTTTTCTTTTGAAATGTTTAAGAAGGTACAGACGTGCCGTCAAATACTTTTGACTCATGATTATTAGGAAATTAATGAAATTTGACACTAACAGCTCAAAACTCTTTATTTACTACGAAAAAATATATTTTGCATTGAATAGTAGTAAATATTTTAGTTATCCGTGTACACTTCAAGTTAAAGTAACATTAGTGCCACTTCTGTGTTGCAGATAATATAACAAATAACTTATATTAGGATAACGTTACTAATTTTCTAAAGGGTGGGTGGTCCGTGATGCCGTTAAGTAAGAAATGAACAAGAGTAGCCAAACTATAACACTATTATTTTCCTTACGACTATCTGTCCATAACACGGTGAGTCAATAAGTGGTGGATAATGGAAAGATTATCCAAACAGCAAAAACAAAGAAAGGGAAATGAGTAAGATAGATAAGAAAAATTCCTTCCCAATACAAAACAGAAAAGTAAGAACTGAAGGGAGGGTGCTCTGTACAAAGGGGGGGCGTAATTATTAAAGTGCCTAGAGTGCCGGGGTGGTTACAAACGGCACTGGCGGAGGAAAAAAGATTAAATGAAAAATAGAACTGTATGTGTGTGTGTGCACGAGCTACCAGGCATACAGGTTCTTTACACGTAGGAATTAAATAATATTACAATCGACATTAAAGGATTAAACATTTTATGCCAGAATATATACCAGAGAGAGCTTGGTTATTAGCAGGTTGGCAAGGTTCTCTGCATCGAAGATACTCCCCCCCCCCAATGCACTCAACGAAATGCTGTAACCCGATTGGTCGTACTTCGAGGGAAGAAAACATCGATAAAAGGGCACCCATTCAGGGCACACACAACCCTTCACTCTACTTTCCAGTTATGGCACCGTAGGCAACCCTTCAGTAGGGTACGTTAGAAACGATGTGATCCATAACGATTTACACATGGAGCCGATATCTAGTTTCCTCGTTAAGTTAGCTATGAATATTTTTAGATCAATTGAAAATCACGAAAATCCCATTATCCGAGCACAGACATTGTTTACGTACCCACATTCCAAATTACACTCATGTCCATAAATTAAGGATAATTCAGAATCACACAGAAATTTAACTCTAAAATAAAAATTTCCCTGTAGAATTATCACAAACATCTTGAAGAAGAATATGCAAATTACAGAAAACCACCAGATGGCGCGGATAGTACGTCACAATGACTAGAGTGTAAGAGAAGGGTATATAAGGAATGGTAGCAAAGAAGTCAAAGCGTGAGGACGTGCCCGACATACGCTCCGAATACAAATTTCGTATCTTAGGACCATGTGCTACTACGTTAGCCGGCTGAAAAAATATTTTTCAGTCGGCGATTGACTGCTTTAGACCTTATCATGGCTAGAAAAAGAATTCAGCGAAAAAATCACGGAAAGGGCTTGATACTTCCACATCCCCAGATAGAACTATAGGCGAAGGAAAGAAGACACTCGCACATTTGGAAAACTTCTAATCCACTACTTATGGATCAAACTCCTCCCTAAACAGCTCTATTGACCTAAGCATGGAAATTCCACTACCAACTTCAACCCAATCGTCGAGACCCGGAACTCCCAAGGAACCTACCACCACTGCTATGCAAACTGCAAACTGCATTCGACACAAGATTATAAATATCCAAATTGATACCCTCGTCAAAGTAATGCTAACCCACCATCGCCTGATTTCGAACCTGTACAAACAAACAAATAAATGTAGCTGTAGATGAGGTATTTAAAGCTTAAATTGTTAGTTAATAATACATCATTATAATGCAAAGCAAATATACAAATATTATTTTTTATGTCTCTCCGGGAAACAATTTCCTCAAAAACGGTTTTTAGAGGATCTCTGTTCAACAAAAGAAACATGGCTATCACATTTAAAATATGTTGATCTAATAGCTGAAACACGGAACTTTTTTATTTATAACCCCTCCATAAACCTCTTGTGAGTCGATTTCCGCAAACTCAGCTTTTTAAGGTTCTCTAACCAACAAAAAAGACATGCCTACCAAAATTCGTCTGAAGGTCAAATAATTCAAGAGATCTCGTTATCAGGAAAGGAGTGAGTAGTGATAGAGTCACTTTTCTGCGAAATATATACATATAATATGCATGTATTCATAGTATCTACTACTCCTTACATTTCCTAAAAGCAAAATTAATATTTTTTCAATCTAACTCTTTTTTTTAAATTTTTTCAATCAATATTTTTTCTAATCTTAATCTTCTTTTTTCTTTTTATACACTAATTGCTACAATAAAAGTAGTTTTTGTACCATTGGTAAGAAACAGTAATTTTTTTTTAAAAAAAAATTTGTAAAATTCTAATTTAATTGTTTCAAAAATACTGTTTAAACAATTCACGTTTATATAAAAAGATTGTCTATTATTATTCACGGAGGTTGTATTTGCAACAGTAACATTATTCTTTAAAGAAAAGTACTGTTTATAAACCAAAAAACATTTGTGTTCTATTTAAAGGATATAAGTAATATAACGTTTAAAAAAATGGAAAGTAATTAATACTATTTCAATATTTATGTATATTTTTTTCTCTTCTGTGTATGCAACGTCCTTCGCATTGATAGGTTGTTGCACGTAGACTTTGTTGAAGCTCAAAATCCTTAAGGTGATGTGGTAGGAAAGTTCGGAGACAGGGACACTAACCCGAGTATCTTTCTCATCTCTTAACCCTAGTTCAAAACTTCGAAATCGGTCACCAGATCAAGTGTTGTGACAAACACTGATGTTAAACAATCAATCTATTTAAAGTTCATTAAAATATTTCAAAATTAATGCGTACATTTTTATTAATTCTTCAATAAGTAGACATATGTTGTAGAATTAAATTGGACCTTGAGTCAAAAAGTAGACTTGTTTGCAGCACCGCAAGTATCCGCACGAACAATGCAATGACATCTGAAGCAGCGGGACTTATTGCCCGTCGAAAATTATTTCAGCTTCCCTTCATACTGCAGCATAGATACACGGTAATAGTGGTACGGCCAACAACAAAATTGAATACAGGCGTGGAACCACGTTGGCTTTACAGACGCTTCCCGGTTCTCCATGCATCATCATGATGGACATACTCGTGTCTGCAGGCTCCGAGAAGAACGTAAGAAGTCACCTAAATGCATTAGATATCATCTCATAAGAGAGCTCTGCACTGGTGTGATAGTATGCGCAGTCATTGGGTGCACGACATTGATTCGATCTCTTTGCATACAGCATGCATTGCAATATTGTTCTCGAACCGTTCTAGCTAAAATTCTTCTTACCTTTACTACGAAATGGATTTCAATGAGCAGGAGTAATGTTTTCTTTACTTCAGTCAGAAAAGTCTAGAAGAGAATAATTGAGATTTATTATTACATGTGGGTGACTCAAAACAGACCTTTTTGAAATTGAATTACAAAATTTAACCCTTTATCTACCGACGGTACATATAAGTATCACTCACTTTAAAATTACATAGAATAACCATTTTTACGAATACTCTGATGATACTTAGCAGGAGCATTCTTTCATATCAATATCTCATGTTCATAATTTCTGTATCATAATTTCTATATCATAATTTCTTCATGTTATTTTTTCTTAACAAATGCATTTCACTAATTTCAAAGCATTTAAATTTCAAAAAAAGAAAGAAAGAAAAATCCTAAATCCCTAATTCATTTAAATTTTTCATACTCATAAATGCACTTCTGGGCTAATGTAAAGCCTAAGCAAAGCTCATTCAAAGTCTATCAATGATTGGAGGTGAAGTTTCCCTGCGGGAAACAGATACTCTATGAACCTTTCACTTATATTTTAAATCCACTCTTCTAAAATATAGGGCATCACGGGTTCTATGAGGAGTATTTTAGTGGGGAAGGCGAATAATTTTAAGTCAGAATTTGAGTTTTCAGCTGACATTTTATGATCGGATTGCGAAGATTGTCGTTTTTGTTCCGAAAAAGTAGTTAATATCAAAAGGTCTAATTTTTGTTGTAAGTTAACCCCTTCCAGATTCATTTTATTTCGGGTTTATGGGTCAAAAAATGTAAAAAATTTTATACTTATTTTCATACATATATAGATTTTAAACATAATAGCATCATTTACATACAAAACTTCTTAAAAATTATTGTAAAAAAATCAATTTAAATAAATGAGTAGTTTACCTGTATAGTGGGCTTTCTGTACGGCAGAAATTATTAGACTTTGGAGTCAATTCACACTAAATATAAATATAAAGCTTAGAATACCTAACTTTTATCTTGAATTAAATTTCATTTATATCCATTGCATTTACATAAATTAGTATGAAATTATTAATCAAATTTTGATCGTGTATGATACAATCGAAAACACGGTAGTGCACAGAGTCCAACATCGCAATCTGGACAGTAGAACCTTGTTACTCTCTTTTTGTAGTTGGATACCATTTCTGAGCCCTTGACTCCTTTTTCAATTCATTTTTTTTTTCAAATACTGAGAAGCATAACGATTTGTTTTATTACATATAATTTGTAGAGTTCCATCATCAAAAAAACATTCAAAAAACTGCAAAATGTCGTCACTGTCAGGACAAAAATGTATATAAAGAGTGTTTTTTTTCCAGGTATAGAAGTTTAAGTTGGCATTACTTTCCAAGATGGCAACCAATTTAACAGCTGTCAAGTGATTTATTCTCAGTTTCGTTTGGCAATTCATCATGAATAGACTCACGCCTGAACAACGCTTTCAAATTGTGCAATTTCATTTCGAAAATAATGGTCGATTTTCATAAGCGAATTTTGTTTAGCGATGAAGCGCACTTCTGGTTGAATGGCTACATCAACAAACAAAACTGCCGCATTTGGAGTGAAGCTAATCCACAAGTGTATGTCGAAACACCGTTACATCCAGAAAAACTGACTGTTTGGTGCGCTTTATGGGCTGGTGGAATCCTTCTTCAAAAACTATGATGGCCACAACGTTACAGTCAATGGTGATCGGTATAGAGCCATGATTACTAACCTTTTCATTCCTGAATTGAACAATCATGATGTCTAGGAGCTGTGGTTCCAACAAGACGGCGCAACATGTCACACAGCTCGTGCCACAATCGATTTATTGAAAGACACGTTTGGTGACCGCCTAATTTCACGTTTTGGACCTGTGAATTGGCCTCCAAGATCGTGTGATTTAACACCGCTAGACTATTTTCTGTGGGGCTATGTAAAGTCATTGGTCTATGCGGATAAGCCACAAACCCTTGACCATTTCGAAGACAACATTCGCCGTGTTATTGCCGATATACGGCCACAAATGTTGGATAAAGTCATCGAAAATTGGACGTCCAGTTTGGACTACATCCGAGCCAGTCGTGGCAGTCCTATGCCAGAAATCATATTTAAAATGTAATGCCACAAGATTATCTTTCGAATAAAAAAAAGTTCATGTCAATCGAATAATACATCGTTGTTTTATTGCAATTTAAAGTTCTATACCTCTAAAAAAACACCCTTTAGTTCTGGATCTCCTTGAAATATAAATTCTGGGGGAGCAGGATTTGGTGTATCCGTATTTAGTTCACACCGCTGACGAGCAGCACTCAAGCTTTCTGAATCAGAATCACTTTCTGTTTCAGAAGTACCGAAATCTGAACAATCAGAATCTGAAATATCTAAACGGTATTCACTTCCAAAATCATCATCTGAATTGGATTCACTGGAATCAGAATCAATATATCCTGCGCGAGTCGTTTAGAAACAAGTAATATAAAAAAAAATTAAGTCAATTCCTACTTAGATCAACAAAGAAAAATTTTATTTTAGCTACTTTTTATTAAATAGTTACAACTAATATAATTATGTGTTTACATAGGACAGAATCCTAACATTAGGTGGTAAATAATTTTTTTTATTAATTATCATTAAAGTATCGTATTGTCATCCAAAACAATCGTGTATAGAAATTTCAGTGAAACTAAATACTTTAACACGTGAGAGAAAAAAACCTTTTCAAGTTTTGACACAAGTCACCAAAAATGATGTCAATGTGCTTGTATTTGTAATTCCTTAAATAATTAGTTTTAATCAATTAAATTTTATTAATTATTATTATATTGTCATCTAAAATATTCATTTATATAAAATTTCAGTTCAATTGAGCTCTTTAATATGCATTTTATTAACGATTGAAAATTCCACCAAGATAAATATATAAATAAATATGTAGATTGTGTGAGCTAATAGTAGGAATTGAAAAATAAAACAAGCACTCAATGATTCACGACAAAGACATTTGGACCTTCACCAGAAAGTGTGTGTGTGTGTGTGACGCTTACTCTTATCTTAAATCTACAGCTGAAAACACTGTATAGTGCTACCATCTAGTAGTCAGAAAAGTAAACAAAAGCATTCGAAACCATAAAAAGCACAAATGAAATACTGATTGCACAATGGAAAATTTCACAGTGCCCGAGCTACACTCGGGATGAGCCAGGATGGTACATTTCGCCTGCCCGAGTTCATCTCAGGAAAAACCGGAAAATGTTGATTTGTCGAATCGGGCGCCTCTCGCGCCAAGTGTTTTCTCGCCAAATCGATAAATGCGCCAAATCTGGTAACCCTTCTGAATTTGTTTTCCAGTGAAGGAGAGTAGTTTTTTGGTGAAATTTTGAGCATGCGCAGTAGAGAGAGAGAGAGAGAGAGATTTCTTTCATTTTAACAGTTTTAACGATATCGCGGCAAGTTAGCGCAATCGTAATTCGTTTTTTTTTTTTTTTTTATTTTAACAGTTTAATTCTTCAACGGTCTTTCTCGCGCATGAGCAGAAAGCTTTTATTAGTTTAAAAATTCCGTTAATGAGGAAACGGTTATTTCTTTTGCTCCGGTTGGGTCAGCTATTCGGCTTCGTTTTCTTCGTTTTGGGAATTACTTTTTAGCAGGTAATATTTTTATTTCTTTCTCCGCGTAAATTTCAAAAGATTGCCATGATGTCCGTTATCCGTTAATTAAGGTTACTTATGATGTTGACGATACCTTTAAAAAATAGAGTTTTTTTTATTTTATTTAAAATTATATTTTGAATACTTTGCAATAAAAAGGTAATTTTGGCTGCAAAGAACAATTTTATGCCTGAAATATTTCACTGTTCATTTGTCTTACACTACTAGCCTAAAACTGAATTTGTTCTTAACATTTTTAATATTTCATTTTTACCGTTTTAACATTTTATTTTTATTTTTTATTTACATTTATTTTTCATTAAACTTTTAATTACAATTCATTTTTTAAGAGTGTGAAAACTGATTTTAAATAAAAAAGAAAATGCTAAAAGTCAAATTATAAAAGAAATTTTTACTAACATAATTTTAAACACAAACCTTTTTAATTAAAGGACTCACAGTTAGCAATAAAAGTTAGAGGTGCATATTGCATAAACTTCATTGTTTACTTGTTTTGTTTTAAAATTTATGTAACAAAAACATTTGTCTTGAGCAATTGTAAGTTTTAAAGCATTAGTTATTCTTTTACAGATAGGGTTACATTAATTTATAAATGTATTCACTCTACAGCTTCAATTCAAAAGAAAATTATGCAAAATTTTAATCATTTCATTTGAATTCATTTCCTGTTATTTTAAAAACTAATTAATTTAAATGTAATTAGTTTTTATTTTCCGACAAAATAAGCTACATAACACGCACAGGTACTTTTCCATTTTGCTGGCGCAAGCGATGAAGTCGTCAAAACTGATACAACCGACGCCAAATGGAATACTTCCCCTGGTAACCTATTACCACGTCATTTTCAAACAGAGCAGCTCTAGCAGTTTTGCCGCTTCCCCCCCCCCTCTCCGAAGCAAAAAACTTTTTCAAAAAGGTAAATTGCTCACACAGATAAACACCTATAGCACTTGAATAATTCTTGAGAAAAAGAGACCAGAACAATATATATATCATGTATTGGAGTAATTCTTAGAATGACTGGAGAAATGCAACGTGCAGCGGTTTATCATATTATATTTTATTGTTAATGTTCAGCAAAACTGAATGTACACCAAGTCATGACAAAACGAGTCCTATTTCAGCGTCGATCAGGAGCCAGTGCGTGGTTCGTTCACGTAGTCTCCGTAAGTCCACCGAAGTCGAAGTCAAAGTACTTATGTGGGAAGTGGGTTCAGTTGTTCTAGTAGGAAGTTTACCCCAAATGAAAATTGAAGGGTTGGGGTTCATCA
>BMAU01002702.1:0-17938 GCA_019973935.1 Trichonephila clavipes | reverse complement strand
TTGACAAAATACTCTTTGCTGCGGATCTCTACTCCATGAAAAGGAACGGGCTTACCAAATTTTTAGCATGTAGGTGTAATAGTTCAAAAATGTGAATATTTACATATTACGCTTCTTAATTCCTCACGACACTTCTTGGGGATTCATTTTTTGTAAAACCCCTTGTGAAGCGAATCTCAATTATATACATGGAACAGGCCTACCAAATTTCAAGTTTGTAGGTTCAATATTTCAAAAACGTTAATATATATCTCTAACCCCCCTTAAGATCCCTCAACGCCTCTTAGAGGTCAATTTTACTAACTCAAAAACCTTTGCGGGCATGCATCCAGCCATTCCCCAAAGTTTCATCGCAATCAGATGAATGGTTTAAGAAGACATAAGAGATATGCAGACAAACATTGATTTTTATTTATATAGATTACTCGCCTCGAGAAAGTGGAGAAAATGATTCATCTGTGAATACATGATTAAAAGCTCACAAGTGTATTTAAGTCTATGTTTTCCTTTCAAAAGACGTTAGGGGGAAAGTGACAGTGTAATTTTCATAGATAATTGCAAAACTGGAAGGTTTTGGTGACTATAAATTACTGATGAGGGGAGGGGCAAATGTTGAAGAAAACTTATTTACTATTTTTAGAAACAAGATTTATTTCGGTTTTACATTATTAAGTTTTTATATTTTTGAAATAAATATTTCTTTTTATTATTCAGCTTAATTTTGCACTTTTCCCGGAATTGTTATTCATAAATGTCATACAGCATTGTTTCCTCAATTTTAATGATGTTTATTTACACTTAATGAATTCGTAATGAATAAAAATCCTCAATTCTTTAATAAGTTAATGCAAGTTTTCTACGTAAAAATCTCATTTACCTTTATTTCATTTCTTTAAACAGGTAAATTAAATATAGGATAAAAAAATTTAAGATCTATAACATTTTCTACAATGTATGGAATTTTTACTAAACTTTTTTGTATCTATTTTATTTCCTACTGTCTTATAAATTAACTATTATAATTAAGATATATACACAATGCTACAAGGCTTTGTTAATAAGAAAATGTCTTCCTATATATCCGAACTTCTTTATTCCCTACAATTATAAAAAAAAAATTCTAAAAATATATATTTCACATTTGAACTTCGTAATTGTTTTCTTATTCGATATTTTTCAGTAAGCTTTCTCAAGATGTTATGTCAAAAAAGGCTGTATTTGCTTGATTGATAGCAATAGGTTTGAAACTTCCAAACAAATTCTATTTATCTGGAGAAAGACAGAAACGATTGAATGTATATAGAGAAATAATGTCTTCTGGGAACAATTTTTAAATGATTTGAAAAGTAAAAATGTTACTGACTATATTTACAATTATCTAAGTATCGTTGATTTTTATCGTTGTTTGTATACATAAATGAAATATATATTATTCATTTAATTCAAGCAAGAAACATTTCCTCTATAATTTTAATTTTGTTTTTCTGTTTGTAAATATAATATAAATCGGTTTGTGATCTATTCAAGATAACTCCATGTTAAAATTTTTTCTCTTGTGGTAAATACAATTTCCATTTACATTATGTTGATAAGAATACTCGTATATCATTACTGAGAAGAAATTGAAATCGTTGATTATGCCGATTCGATTAAGACCCTTTACTTTTTGCAACATCAATAAATATAAACGCTTAGCTGGGAAGCGATGAGTTAAAAATATGCTTCAAAAAGTCGAGAAGAAAAAGGTTTGAATAAAAACCAAAATGATAAGTCTATTATTTAGAAAAGCTATATAAAATGGTTACGATTTGCCTGTTTTAAACAAACTTGAAATCGAATTAAAATGCTTTAGAAGTTTTGGTATCAGCATTCGGAACCGTGATTTAAAAACATAAATGGATAATTTTCATGATATTTGTGTCACTCAGATTAGAATACATGTATAAAATTGTTTTAGGACACATTGACATTTAAATATTATATTTTTGCCAAAAATTAACTTAGAATAATCTTTATTCCAAATGTTCTCCTTTTGTGAAAAATGGTTCCATTATAATAATTCACATTATTTTCACTATTACCGCAATAATAATTCGCGTTTTCTTAAAATTGCTTCCCTCTGTTGTCGTAAAATATGAATAAACCCAATTTCTAAGTTATTATACATTTCAAAAATTCTAGTTGAGCCTCTGTGGTAGAGAGTCTGAGCTATATACAGGCAAAATATTATATAGAAGCATTTTTCACAAAAGGAGAACATTTGGAAAAAAGATTATTCTAAGTTAATTTTTGCCAAAATATTGTATTTAAATAAATTTTTTCAAAATGTCCTTAAAACAATGTTATATGTATTCTACCTAAAAATGACACTAATATCATGAAAATTATCCATTTATGCGCTTTTGAAAATCACGGTTCCGAACGTAGTCGGATACCTTAATCCGGAAATATATGGAATAGTTCGAGCTATACTGAGGAACAACAATTTAAAATAAATGTCTCAAATAGAATGAGTGGTCGCGGAGGCCTAATAGTTATGATCATGAACTCTTGACTTGAGAGCCACGGGATCGAGTCCGGATGCAACTGAAGACCCACCGTGTAAAGGGGGCTGATGCACGTTGAATTTGTTAAGGCTCACTATTCTTCCATTTAAGTGATGTGGAAATTGTGGAAGATGCCAGCTCTCATTCTCGTCATGACCGAGGTTTATAATTACGACGTCCATTGCCAATAGCCGCCACGAGGCTTTTTGCAGTGAAATGTAATATACACATACACACACACACACACACACACACACACACACACACACACACACACACACACACACATGTATATATATATATATACAGTGAACCTACACACACACACACACACACACACACACACACACACACACACACACACACACACACACACATATATATATATATTTATTTGAATATATCATGTTTAAATAAGATCATGTTGTATTTCTTACTTAATTTATCGTTATATAGATGATATAATAATTTTTGGTAAAAAAAGTGAATACAAACCAAATATTGGCGTTCTACCCTGATTATCTCAAGCTTCTTAAAACTAACTTCAACTCTAATAGGGTGGAATTCTTGGTTTAGACTTGCATCTTATTAACAATAATGTAGTCAGTAACATTTTTGACAAAAGAGATTCGTTTAAGTTCCATATAATTAAAATTCCCGTATGAATAGTAATTTACATATATCAATTTACAGAAATATCACTTTGAATTTTTTATTTAGAAATGATAACTAACAACCCACAAAATAGATAAAAATACAATAATATAAAATTTTTTTTTCAATGTTGTTTAGATCATGAATACCCTTTAATTTCTTAAGAACTTATATTCATCACAAATACATTAACCGTCTTGTTACTCTTGAATTCCAAAACCACCACACAACAATAGGATTTCAAAGTCAGCATGTTGAAGGTAGTCTTGCTGTGAAGTTTATATCATAACACTCATATCACAGTTTTACATTTTCCACACACATCTGAACATCTTACACATTGTTGACAACCAACCAAATTAGAGCCTAGCAAATTCATATTTTTGACAATCAACAATTCAAATTTTACCATATTTGATTGTCGTCATTTTATACCTGTCTTTGCTGACTGGTTTTTAAAGTCAGCGCAAAAGATGTGTTTATGTATTTTCGAAGTTTTTAACTTAGTGAATAATTGATTTTTTTTCATTAATGGCAAGACGCTTGATTCTCTTCGTAAAAGCTTTGTGAGTAAAGAAATTTTGTTAAATTATTTTTTGAATGATACTTTTCTTATGTAATTGTTTTAGCATTTTTCTACTTTTCTTACGTAATTATTTTGTGATTTTTCTGCATTAAGAATTTGGGAGAGTTTGTTACATAATAGTAGAGTGGTTTTTATCATGCTCTCTGAGTTATCCATACTCTGAAGTTTTGTTTATTTTACTTTATTTGGTTTTCCTACCGAGTTGCAAAGGGAAGGTTGGCGCCTTCAAACTAGTTTAACCCCACTTATTTGGTTCTAAGTCCGAAATTGCTTTCTGACTCGCTAGGTTCTTCTTTTTGTAGTTTTTTTTATTTCTCTAATTTTGTTCTTCATGTTCAGCTTTATATTTTTATTACGCTATTTCTTGTTATGTTCTTTATCTATTATTTCTTGTTTTTGATATATAATACATATTTCTTTTATATATTTATATATATATCTGGAGTAGAAAGAGGAGCTTTCGATCTAGGAATGTTTATAACACGTTTGGAGTGGTGTTATTATAAATCCAAATCTGTTGCCATGTATTGAAAATTTCAATAAAGAATGTTAACAAGTAAAAAGATACATCGACGCTTGCTTTAAATAGATTTGCCGAAATTTTGTAAATTATTTTCAAACGTCAGTTAACCAAACGAGTTTTACAAATTTATTAATATAAAAATCAATTTTATATTATACAGGTGTAATAGCGATGTAAAAACGTTATTTTCCAAGATAAAAATTACGAACTGGAAAGTGTTAAGATGACTTGGTACCCCCAAAATTACCGACCTATCATTTTTTTTATTCTTATTTAATCTTTTTCTTTGCATTAGTATCTTTCAATTGATATATCACTTGTGCATGTCGGAAAGTTAGAAGTTGAATAAAATTTTATTTGAAAAACAATTTATGCAATTCGGCCACGCCCCCTTTTTTAGAAAAAGCTAAAAAAGCGTTTTCATAAAAGAATCTATTTATAAAGAGAAATCAAAAAACATAAAAAGTAATGTGTAATTTATAAAGCAGAATATTACCGAGGCAATACGATTTTTTTCTTTGTGAAATGTGTGCAAGTAAAGTTTTTGAATAAAGGCATTTTATATTAATAATTTCATAATTTCAATTCTTATTCCCGATATGTTTTCCATACAAATGCAACACTTCAATATTATCTGAAGAAAAAAACTAAGATTTCTGTCGTAACAAAAAAAAAAATCTTTTTAAAGATTTTCTTGAATATTCTTGTGCAATTAATACTCTCTAAATATTGACCATTTATAAAAATGTATGGGTTGAAAAAATACCAAAATGCAGTTATTTTTAAAAATATATATATAAAAATACCTTATAATTGTATTTTAAGTTTATTTAAGCTTATTATAATTATTTTTTCAGACTTATGAACTTTAAAATGGCTTTTCTGAGTTTGTGTTTTTCGAAACATTAGTGCATTAAAAATGCTACTCCTTCCACAACTATTTACCAATCACTTCCACTTTTTCGCTGTGTGCATATAAAACGTGTAACAAAATTAGGGATCCATTTTGCTGTAAACTGAATACTTTTTTTAAAAAAATTAAAATGTAAGAAGTATTGGCTTTTTCGCTGATTCTTAGTATATCAAGATTTTAATTTTTTTTCTCCCAAACTAATTAGGTTAAAGTAAATTTAATCCCCAAAGTTGTTGAAAACATTCTTAAGAAAATGACAAAATTTTCAGGTCAAAAAAAGTAATAATTACAAAAGGAGTAAAATTTTAAAAAATTTTCCAAATTTTCTTCAAAAATGTAAATTTTTAAAATTGTGTGAATATTATGTAAAAAATTTCATCTCGTATCATTTTTTTAATAGAAACATTATATGAAATGCTAAACTGTAATTTTTAAATACATAAATAAAAATATTGTTCAAAGGGTACCAAGTCCTCTTAACCTAAGCATCGGAAAGCATCTAAACATGTCTAGTTTTAGAAAAGGATTACATACGTATTTATGATTAATTTTGGATGGAAAATCAAGTATTGGTGGAATGCAGTATTTAGTAATATATATATGTTATGATATATATAATTCTAAAGAAATTTTTATAACATATGCATAAAACGTTTATAGTATATGTTTTAGAAAATCCCTTTCAGAATTTTTAAAACTTTACTTAACTTTTTCAGAAATTTAGAAGCAATAAACAAATTTTATTCCAATTTATTTTTCTTACAATGATCCTGGATTTCCCAGCTAAAGTTCTTCCCTAAATTATTGAAGCTTCACTAAAAGAAAAATTGAATCGATGAGATGAAACATTCTCTGAGACACATCCACAAATAAATTTGCACACATTTCAATTTTTAAGACACTAAAACTAGTTATCCCCTTTTAATATTTTCACTAAAAGCTAGCAATTTTTGGTTAGCCATTTAACTCTGTTTCTTTTTCTGTCATATTACGTCAAAAATAAGCATATTTTTTGTAAGCATTTTTAAGTTGAAATCAATTATATGAATTCAAATCAGCAGCCAGAAATATTGTAAATATTGAATTTAAAGTACTATGCTAATTTTTATTTTCATTGAAAAAACATATTTTTCCTTCAAGTTGGCTTTTTTCGAAGAGATAAGTGAACTCCAAAGAACAATTTACAAAAATGTATATTAGATTTGAAAAGATAGTTTTGTGTGTGTGTGAACTTACAGTTAATTGTTCTCTCAAAATTTTGTTTTTGTGTGGTAAATTTTAAAACATGGAGACAAGCATAGTCCAACACGGCAATAGGGACAAAAATATCGTGTTTCTTTTGTCATCCGTTTTCCAAAAATCGTTCTCTTTTCGAACAACGCACAAAAAAGTACCTTATCGGTCTCAATTTTTGTCGGTGAGAGGAATCACTTCTAAAAGTTTTTTCTGTCAATCGTAAGAGACTGGGAAAAATTCCTAATCGTTCTTTTTTACTTTTTTGCCACCCCATGTCTTTTAATAAGGTGATCTATAGTATCAAGCCTGAAATTTAAATGAGATAATTTTCTCTCCTCACAGTTTCTGATATAAAACCAAAGCACTTCACAATGATGTATTTAAAAGAGGAAAGAATATTTTTTTGTATTATTTCTTGCATCTTTTTGTTATTGGGTATTTTATGTGTGTGTGAGATGCTATTTCTTTCTATCTACATCACAAGAGAACTTTCATTATTTCGAGGATCATTTACAGAATTCCCAACTCACTATCTGAGTCAATATCAGAATTATTTTCTGTTATGAGCCTCTCATAATCACTCATTTGGCTTCTATTTTAAGCTCCAGATTTAAAAGAAATAATGTTTGTATCTTGAGGTTCGCCGATGTAGTACAAAGAAAATTACAGGCCTTATCTAGTCTAAAAGAATGCAGTAAAACCTCACCTTGAAACCGGTTTAGACATTTTTTTGAAATCCTAACTTTATTCGACTATTAGGGACATATTTTAGAAACATTGGACATTAAACGAGCAAATATACGGGCAAGTCCGAGGAATAAAGAAGAAAAAAGTGTTGCCCGAGCGCCATTTCGAGTGTCCGAGCAAAACAAGGAAGTCGGGCAAAACAAGGAAGTGGTTAAACTAGGTTAAAACCAGAGAATATTTTTTATGAAGTATCAAAATATCACTTGCAACTTTTATAGTTTAGCAGTAAAATTATATGATTATACTTTCTATGGAACAACAAATAAATTTGTTTTAATATGAATTATTTGCTTTCACTACCAGTCAGAAGAAAGCAGCTGTCTTGTTGCCCAAAAGAATGATACCAAGACTAAAAAGCAGAAAAGTGAATCGTCCAAGTTTCGCGAAGTTGAGCAGTCAGGCGTAAAAAATTATTTTTCTCGTCTTATAGAGTACATGCACAGATAGTAAACTATTATGAAATACATCTCTTACTTATACTGATTTATTTTTTATTTGATTCTTTTTTACCTTTGCGCATTCTTGAGCTCTAATTCTTTTCCTAGTTTGTCTCTCGCTTTATTCTTAAGGGAGACTGTTTTTCGAATAAGAACATTTATTTTAAACTTATGTGATTGAAAACCTGTAATGTTATTGGGTACTGAATTATTTGTCTTCCATGGAATGATCGTCTTAAATTTTTGTTGTTAAGAAGTAAATAAAAGGATCTACATTTCTTCTAAAAATAGAAATTGTTATGCCTGAAATAAAGTCTCGAATAAATGTCGTAACAACTGGTTACAATATTCACACTTTGAACACAAGTAATTCAAAGTAATTCATATTGACGTATTTAATCTAATTTATTGTTAAAATGAATCTCTGATAAAGTAAACCCAACTCTTGTTCTTAATGTATGTGCAATATTGTCGAAAAAGACAAACATATCAGTAAAGAAAGAAAATGCAATATTGCTATTTTGATTTAAATAGCAGAAAATGTATCCCATTTTCAATATTTCATCTTCGCTTACAATAAAAAAAACACATAATTTGAAACACATAAGTCGAAGTTCTAAAATTATTCCTTAAAGTATAGGATGAAAAATCGTTAATAAATATTTCCTTGAGGAAGCCTTTTGGTGTTCATTGAATTATCATTCCGTTTGTTTTTAGTGCAAATATTTTAATTCCATATTCTGTTCAATAATAACTGCTATCTTTATTATTCTAAAATATTCTGCGGAATATCTAATTTCTGACATGAAGCATTGATAAATAAATTCCCTTTAAAACTGGGGCGAATTAAAGGATTTGTTCTACGTGCAATTTTGAACTACATTAACTCTTTTCAATTCAATTAATTAAATTTAATTCCATCAAACGTTCTTCAGAATTTTCTTGCATTTTTAAACTATAATTTTTTTTACCTTCGATTTTATTATTTCAAAAACCAATTGAAAATAATTTAAATCTTATCTATTTTTTCTTTTTCTTTTGAAAATTCAATTCTGATAAAAAAAAAAAATAAGCATGTTTTAAAAAGTTAATATCATGAAATATATCAGTAAAACAAGAACTCTCAATAATTAGTAGAATAGTTCTTACATATTTATGAAGCGGAGAAATTACATTACTTTACAAGATGCATACTTCTATGTTTATTGTGTGTATCATTGAGTTTTTAGTGTTGTAATTTGTATCATCTTTCATGCTTTTATTTTAATCAATTTTGATATTTTATAATAAAAATATGACAGCACATGATAAAAATAAAAATTAAATGCCTTCATGTTTCCATATTTACTTGTTTGTTCTGCATCATTAAATGTCATGAGGTCGAGCCTAGTGCCATTGAAGACCCGCAATGCAGAGGGACCAATGCGCGTTAAATGTATCGAGGCCCAAAAGTCCTCCTGTTGATGTGGTGCGGAAGTTAGAGATGGGGTGCCAGCTCAGATGTCGTACTTTTAACTTGAAAATGGTTTAAAATTACGAGGTCCGTCGCCAATAGCATTCGTTCAACCTTACAGTACGATGTAAATATAACCTTCACTTCCTATCTTGGAGTTATTATCTTTCCTAAATTTTATGTATCTAAAATAATGCTAAAAGTTTTCAGTGCTCAGGTGCATTCCTCTGGGAAGGAAACAGGGTGTCAAAATTACATTGCGATGATTCGTATTCCAGTTATATGGTGCCACACTAAAAAGTGATACCAGCTCCCGATGAATATGCTTGGTCTGCAATGGTAAATGACAATCTGTAGCCCCGTTGGAAATTAAAAATAAAAGATACTAAAGTGTTATAAAAATCGAGAGTGTTTATACTAATTAAATAATATATATACACACAGAAGTACTAATTAAAAATAAGTTTATTTTATTTTTCTCACTCTAGTTATTTTCACCTTAATTAAATTCATTCATTCATCATTCGAGAAAACGTTTAAAATGAATTCATTATATCTTATTTGTAAATATCATTAGCATGTAAATAAATCAAAAGTTCTTTGTAGACTTTATTTTTCTCTTGAATCATTGTAAAAGATTGAAAACGTGTTGATAAACAAATTATTTTAAACACTAATATGGAAAAATAAATCTCATAGCCAATCTACTTTCCGTTACCAATTTAAGCTCGAATCAACGCGCAACAGTCACAGATAGTATCAAGAGGATAAAAAATTATCTTGCAGAACATTGCAAATCATGGGTGTCTACCAAACGTCTTCATGGATAATTAAACTCTTTATCAAAATCTAAATTACATAACACATTCATATACAGAACAAAAAAATGAAGTAAAGGAAGGATCCCACACACACAACACACATACGCACACACAGAAAAATCTGATATCTATGAAGAGTTCAGTAACCTTGCCATTTCAGAAAGGAAAAAAAAGAATAAAATTACCCAGTTTCTAAAATGCTTCTAAAACCACATTGAAACTTCTTAGTCAATTCTTTGTTTCTTCATGCTAATAATGTGAAGTTTATAATCTTTTCTAGCCTCCATCTAGAGAATATTGGGTTCATCTTTACAAAACCGATTCTTTAATTAAAATTCCCATGACCGCGATAAGATAGTTTAGACAATGAAGAACTATGCAACCAAGTGTATGCTCGGATAGTAGCTACAGACCTGTTTTAATTAGTTTTCTCTTTCGATCATTTAAAAATAGAGTAAAATGACGCGCTGAGGCTCTGTCTCCAGACCATGTATTGTTTTTTATCATTTCACCCGTAATTAAAGAAATGGCTTTTTGGAACCAATCAGCTAAAGAACTGATGCATTCAATTTCAGAGCTTGGAATTGTTTTATGATGGGACGAGAAAAGACTTTAATTACATCTTAAGTGCATGTATTGGAAATGACGTCGCTCTTTGTAGTTGGATAGTTCAATTAAATTTGTCATAATTCATATTTTTGGATGCAGTAATAATTAAAATTGATGCTCTGATGTGTGTGTGTGTGTGAGTTGAAGCACCAATAAATGAACCTTAAAGATCCTTTGAATATGGGTAAATGAACATGGAGTATGCAGAGTTAATCAAAAAGAATGGATATAATAGCATGTTTAATACTCTTATTTTAATCTAAGAAAAATGTTTTCCATTCAAATATTTTATACAAATACTATCGTCAAAAATAATCTACATTTAATTCTCTATTTACACATTTATTATTATTTTTTTAAAAACAAATTTAAGGTTACGTTTGTGTCGGATCTGTCCACCCTCCTCCAACTAATCCTCTTGGGAAATCTTTGGGCTATCAATTTGCGTTATTCACAACGAACCCTTCGGAAGAAGAAAATTCTGATATTCAAATAAACTTACTATATTTAGTCGAAGTTTTCTAGCTCGAATAGAGAGTAGGAGAGGAGATATACTCGAGTCAGGTGAAATAGCTACTGAAGGTATAATATTAGAAATATTATGATTTGAGACTTATTAAGAGGAAACTTTAAAATGACGATTGTTCGTTAAGAATGAATTGATATTAGATTGAATCGGATAAGTCAGATCCTTTATTAAGGTAAGGATCAAGTTTGATAGTCTCCTAATCGTTAGTGTTTTATCGTCGTTGTTCCACTTTCGCGGTTAACATAGAGACATTCTCTTTCTATTAGTAGTTGAAATTGTGTATGTTCTTTGTGGATCATGTCGAGTGTTTTTTCTCTACCTCATACACATCCTGGTGCCCGAGAGAGAGGTGGCATCCCCTCACACTTCGTTTAACCACTTAACAGTTTCATTTATTTTCCAAAATCGTTCAAAAAAATGTCAATTTTTTTTTTATTGCAGTTAATAATATTTTTCTTTTTTAAAACGATAATTACAAGTAAAATCGTTGTAATTACGAAAATGAACTATTTAGAGTGCTTTTAAATGTTCATAGGTTATTCCCAAATTATTGCTTTTTTCGAGCACTAACGATGTACGAGAAAGCGCACTTTACAGGTATATGTAAAAAATGAAAAATAATTAAAAACATTTTCAAACTTACCAGTATGTATTTCCTTTATTGTAACAGTTCTTTATGATTACAAATCCAATTTGGTATGATACAGTTTGAAACAAGGTGTCAAGCACAGTCCAACATCACAGTACGGGCAAAAGTATCGCGTTTCTTTTCTAATTCTTTTTCCGTTGTCATTTTTCTTCAGCGAGCAAACATAGCACTTTCTTGCAGGTCTCAGCTTCTTTTCACTTGGTGCAATTACTTCCAAGAAGACCTTTCAGTCAATCTCATTGGATTGGGTTGAAGTGCAGGATGGCCTTTCTTTCCTGACACTTCTCCATATCTTTCTATCAGGCAATCAATAATGTCCATTCTAAATTGCAAATGAGAGTCTTTTCCATCATTTTTTTTGTACAACACAAAACTATTCCACAAACATATGTCCAATAGATGAAATAATATTTTTTGTAATACTTCTTTCCCCTTTTTTATCAAAGGATAATTTGTAAGATGTTGGTTCCAATCGATCTACACCACCCATTGTGTTGTTATATTCCATAACTGCTTTAGGTTTTCTTCTTATCTCATTTTTATGACTCTGTACTTGAACCATTTCAGGATTATGTATTGTTGAAATAAGGCACACTGCCTTCTTGTCCATCCATTTCATAACGCAAACTTTACCTCTTTGATAGGCAATCATTTGACCTTTGTCAATTTACGAAACAGTTCTTTAGGAACATACTTTCTTCTGGGTTTTAGTGGGCTGTACATATCAGTCAAAGAATGAGAATATCTGCCAATTCCGGAGAGGAAATAAAAATTATCTGTGGTGAGACAATGTCCCTTATTTAGGAGTGGTTCCATGAGAGTCATTACAACTTGTGAAGACATACACATATGCTTGTATTTTTCATCAAATAGAGTACCTTTTCCAGTGTATATAATCAATGACCACACATACCCTGATTTGGATTCACACAGCATATAATTTTTTATTCCAAATCGTGACCGTTTCAGAGGCATATATTTTTTCCAACCAAGTTTTTCTTTGAATAACATCAGACTTTCATCAATAATAACATCTCTATCGGGTGTAACTACTTCCTTGAAACGAATGGTCAAATATTTTAGTACTGGCCAAATTTTTGATAATTTGGGACACTCATGTGTTTCAGTAATAAATGTTTCATTATCGGAAAAATTCAAGAAACGGTAAATTAGATTAAAACGCCGGTAGGACATGACTTTGGAGAAAAAGGGAGTCGATATGGAATGTCTTTTGCTCTAATATTGTTCATTTGTTGGTTTTTAGACGATGCCTTGAAGAATAATTAGAGCTATAAAAACATGCATTTCTTCTTTTGATGTTGGCTCCCATTTTTTACTTCTGGAATGTCTGCGAGGAATGCTGCTCCCAATAGTTTGTTCAGTATAACGATCTCTGTTTCGTGAACAATCAAATCAATCAAATTATTATCTATCAATGCTTCATAATATTGCATTTTACCAGAGCTTGCATCAAAATCTAAATGAATTTCAGGCGTATTAGTGAATGCAAATCTCGGAGGAGGGGCAAAAGGATTATTACAATCGGTTTCATAAAAAGTTTCTTGCTTGGCTAAGGTCATCGTTTTCACGTCAATATCAAAGTCAAAATCGTCTGAGAAACTGTCAATACTTCCCGAATCGTTTATAGATATTTCAGAATCTGTTTCAGATTCAAGATCCGAATCATAATCATTAATCAGAATTATTTCCGATTCATCCATTATTGCAGGATATAAATTCCAATATTAGTCTAATACAGTGCAAAAAGTCTTTCAGAATCACGCTCACAAAAACGCTAGCTAATGATGCGAATAAATTTTCCCGCCTTTCTAATATTCCATCCCAAACCACTCACAAAACACTTAAAACTGGTTTTTCAACTCAATACAATGGACAACTATCGCCATCTATTGACAAATTCAACAATTATACTTTAGAATTACTAGAGAGATAAAAATACGGGCAAAGCAGAAATGAAATCGGAGAAATAAATCTGAACGTACGACGTACGGGCAACTCAAGAATTGGAAAAAAAAACTAGTGAACGTACGGTGTACGGTCAAAACTGGCAAGTGGTTAAAAAAGTTTTCCTGTATGGATAAAACTTCTTTAGTCTAACACGATTTCTAAGTCATTATATTATTATGTATTTGACCTTGAGTCTGAGGAATTTCCTCATTCGCTAAATCTTCCCTACATATTTAGTATTACATGTAATATTTGTATAATACTCACATTCATGTTATCGTCCATATACAGTACCATCAATTATATCTGAACATTTATATTCTTTAGAATTGAAAAAAAAGTATTTTATCTCCAAATTTATGTTTAGTTTTAAATAAACAATAAAATGTTAACTCTATGTAACATCTTACAATACGGTGAATGTTTCAATGACTTAAAAGGCAAGCAATTTCTTTAAAAACAAAATTAAAAATATTTTAAAGACTTGCGAATGGTGCATAGTATTCCATTTATTAAATATGCGTAAATAAATATGAAATAAATAGTGTTTAATCGAGAAAGATGTATATTATATCCTGCTTAATTATTTAATCTTAGAAAAAACTTTCCATTCGAATATTTTTATACAGGAAAAATCATCTAAAATGATCTACATTTATTTCTTTATTTACATAATTTTAATACAAATTTGAATTTACACGGGTAAAAAAGAAAAAAAGATCTTCCTTTTCGTCAAAACTTATTTAATCTTACAAGTTTTCTTAGTCATTATCATATTATTATTCATATGACCGTAAACCACATAAGAGAAATTCTCTTATTTGATCATTCTTGCCTACACATTTTTTTACGATATTCACATAAAATATGTATGAAATTTTTTGTTCATGTTAGTATTATAAAATATTAATATTCATACATAGTATTATATAAAATATGAAGGAAAGTGTGTTTTTATCAGCATATTTTCCTTTTAGAGTTTGAATAAACAATTAAATTTTTCTCTTGGTAACATGCTATAAAAAGTATCAAAAGTTTCAAAAATTTGCAAAACAAGTAATTTCTTTGGAAATAAAATTAAAAATCTAGTACTGTCTTGAGAGTGAAGTATCAACATTCATGGGTAAGGATTTTGGCTTGAACAAAGCTACTGTCAGATCCATTAGAGCGCAAAAATGTAATATGTGGAAATCTACATCAACATTTGTTTCCGAAACATCTTCATACATTATAAATGAAGTGTTTGTAAATATGAAAAAAACGTGTATTGTTTTGGATGAAAAATTTAAAAAATCTATTAAATAACTTGTCAGATGTGGATGTCTCCAATAAAGACACCTACTGTGGTTTAGGTCGTTGCAAACAATTGAGCATATTATTTAGGAGAGAATGATTTTATTATGAGATATTATTCATTTCTATTTAATTTTTAGTTTTATCTTCTTAATACTGGCTTAAAAATTTCTTTTTGTTTGCGCTATTTAAATTTACCAAAGAATTATATACCTATGTATTTTAAGTTTTGGTACGCAATACAATTGAACATGATGTACATATCATTCAATCGCGAATGAGAACTTTACAGTTTCAAACATTTTCAAGCGGCTTTTAAGCTAAAGTAGTTCTTTATTTCATTTTACATGGTTTTCGGATGACAGATCCCAATTTTACATTAAAAAACATTTTTTTACACAAACTTCTGAAGAATGTATTTATTATGTACAAAAAGAGAGAAATGAGTATATAATTGGCCTCAAAAAGTTAAGGTACAACATGTTTTTCGAAGCTCACCATAAAAAAAATGGCAGTAACAATAAAATGCATAGTTTACATGAATGATAATAACGAACTTTAAAAACATTAATGCAAAAACGATTGCTACAACTTTTATTTTATAGAAAAGAACGTATATTTATGAGTGAGAGAAAAATATGCAAATATCAAGCTTTCGTACTTTTGTGTGTAAGTTGTGTTGATTTTCAACAGTTGTTGGCAGTTTCGGTGACAATAGTCAATAGAGTTTAGAAAATGTCTCAGAGACGTCGTTTACTCAATTCGTTAAGGTGGCGGGCAGTTGGATGAATGGAAATGAGATTGTCGCAGGCTGATGCTGCTAGACGTCTCAATATGTCTCGTAGTGTTGTTCAGCGACTTTGGGATCAATACCAATCCGAAGATTCTGTGTCCTGAAGACCTGTTCCAGGCCGACCACGAGCTACAACACCTGCAGAAGACCGTTTTCTAGCTCTTTCGGCACGAAGGAGAAGAACCACTCCTGTGCCGCAGCTCGTTGCAGACCTCTTTCAAGCATCAGGAAGAAGAATCTCCGCTACTACGGTGCGAAATCGTCTTCACAATGCAGGTCTGTATGCAAGAAGACCAGTTGCGTGCGTTCCCCTCAACGGACGACAGCGAAGGAACCGCTTATGCTGGGCAAGAGAACATGTTTCTTGGACGCAGCAACAATGGGCTTCTGTGCTGTTCACAGACGAGTCCAGATTTACAATGGAGAGTGATTCAGGGCGTCTACTGATCTGGAGGGAACAGCGCACTAGATACCATCAATCAAACACTGTTGAAAGACACAGTTATAGAGGTGGTGGAATCCTGGTGTGGGCAGGGATCTCGCTTGGTGGCCACACTGATCTGCATGTGTTCCATGGAGGAACCGTAACTGGTCTTAAATATCGGGATGAGACCCTTGATCCATATGTCCGCCCATATGCTGCTGCTATTGGTAACGATTTCATTCTGATGGATGATAATGCACGACCTCACCGAGCTCGGATTGTTGAGGAGTATCTGGAGGATCACGGTTTGGAACGAATGGAATGGCCAGCTCGATCTCCAGACCTGAACCTGATAGAACATCTTTGGGACTATCTTGGCAGAGAGGTTGCTGCTTTAAATCCTCCTCCAAGGTCGTTACATGAGCTGAAACAAGGCTTACTCTGTGTCTGGTCTTCGTTTCCTATTCCGGTGCCCGACAACTTAATAAACAGCATGGGAAATCGATGCCGCCAAGGCATTCAAGTTAGGGGTGGACACATTCCTTATTAGAACCCATTTTTGTATTGTTTTTATGCCATTTTACCACATAACACTGTGATGTGCTGTTTTCTCCAAGAATGGACTTTTCCGCAGAGATTGCTTTTTTTTGTTATAAATCGTTTTTGCAATACACGTATACAAATTTCTATGACGCATTCAATAAAAACTATTTAATGCACATATCCTCCAAATTTTTGTTTCTACATTCATTCATTTGCAAATTAGACACAAAAACCCGGTTGTACCTTAACTTTTTGAGGCCAGTGTAATATATTTAATTGTTGCAGTATAGAGTGTAGAAGCACCATTTAGTGGGTAATAGCATTTAATGTAAATTCATAGTTTTTTTATCAGTTTAAAGCAGCGATACTCAACCTTCGGCCAATTGGGCCTTTTTAAGTGGCCTAGTCATGGCCCATTGCTCTGAGAAATTAATTTTTTTATGAAAATTTGGCTGGAAATGCTTTGTTAAAAAATCAAATATTATCAAGATGATTCATCCCTACAGTGGGTTGATAAATGAATACCAAGTTTAATCGGGAACTAAACACTAGGGGGTCCGCGTCAGACTGATCA
This sequence comes from Trichonephila clavipes, assembly GCA_019973935.1. Lineage (NCBI taxonomy): Eukaryota > Metazoa > Arthropoda > Arachnida > Araneae > Nephilidae > Trichonephila > Trichonephila clavipes. Next base: position 640 of record BMAU01002702.1, on the reverse strand, counting down.
CCAGCTCGAAACATCTGCTCATGCACCTCAGTGCCCCGGTCCCGCAAACTGAGACGGGCACAGTAGGTCTTGACCTTCCATGAGCTGTTGTGCCCCTGAATTTACTTTATATCTAGTTCTACAATTGACAATTAATACTTCCATTGAACTTTCAGATTATATGAAAAATATTACAAATCAGACTCTTTCATGTAACTTTTAATAGTTCAATAAACATGTTTGTAAACAAGTGTGAAGTTCAGAAAATAGAAGACTAATCTTTTTACAATACAGTAGAACGTCGTTTATCCGAATCAATTGGGAGCGGACACCGTTCGGATACGCGATTGTTCGGATAACCGAAATTCGCATGCGATCCAGCCAATATCTGAAACCGGACACTATATGAAAATTGAAAATCATCACATGCGGGAAATGTGCTTGTAGAAAAAGAAAAATAGGTGCAAAATGTCACAATTTTACTTTTATTGTGGAAAATAATCATTTATTTTTCGCTGTACCATTGTACAACTTCGTTTTTCGCTGCAAGGTCTCTGATTCTCTTGTGCACCAGTTAGTTGAGTAGGGCAGCACTCGGATTGTTGTTCGTACCACTCCATAGCTGTCTGTAACGCAGAAAGCGCGTAAGCATTTGATGGAT
>BMAU01002701.1:0-97999 GCA_019973935.1 Trichonephila clavipes | reverse complement strand
GTACGCTCGGATTTTCTAGACCTTTCTATTTCTAGATTATTCTGGCAAGTGCAAGATGTTTCTGACCGAAAGGTATAAAAGGGCCCGGGCCCGGCTAGTCAGTTAGTCAGATCTCAGCTTTCATGCAAGTGATACCTCTCTGCTAGAGAGAGAGACGATTGCATAGTGCGTGTGTTATTGCTTTTATTGAGTTATTATTTTTGTGCTGAGTGTTTACTATTGCTTTTGTTAGTGTATTACATCTGTGTTATCAGTATTTTCATCGATTGTACGTGACTTTCTCGAACTGTTCTACAATTTGTGGAGGACTGTTTTGGCCAAGAATAAAATTGTTTTGGATCCCGCTCTTCGGCTTCAATCATTTCGAACCCCCGAAAACGCAACAGTATTCTTAAAATTCTTGACAAAATACTCTTTGCTGCGGATCTCTACTCCATGAAAGGAACGGGCTTACCAAATTTTTAGCATGTAGGTGTAATAGTTCAAAAATGTGAATATTTACATATTACGCTTCTTAATTCCTCACGACACTTCTTGGGGATTCATTTTTTGTAAAACCCCTTGTAAAGCGAATCTCAATTATATACATGGAACAGGCCTACCAAATTTTAAGTTTGTAGGTTCAATATTTCAAAAACGGGAATATATATCTCTAACCCCCTCCTTAAGATCCCTCAACGCCTCTTAGAGGTCAATTTTACTAACTCAAAAACCTTTGCGGGCATGCATCCAGCCATTCCCCAAAAGTTTCATCGCAATCAGATGAATGGTTTAAGAAGACATAAGAGATATGCAGACAAACATTGATTTTTATTTATATAGATTACTCGCCTCGAGAAAGTGGAGAAAATGATTCATCTGTGAATACATGATTAAAAGCTCACAAGTGTATTTAAGTCTATGTTTTCCTTTCAAAAGACGTTAGGGGAAAGTGACAGTGTAATTTTCATAGATAATTGCAAAACTGGAAGGTTTTGGCGACTATAAATTACTGATGAGGGGAGGGGCAAATGTTGAAGAAAACTTATTTACTATTTTTAGAAACAAGATTTATTTCGGTTTTACATTATTAAGTTTTTATATTTTTGAAATAAATATTTCTTTTTATTATTCAGCTTAATTTTGCACTTTTCCCGGAATTGTTATTCATAAATGTCATACAGCATTGTTTTTCCTCAATTTTAATGATGTTTATTTACACTTAATGAATTCGTAATGAATAAAAATCCTCAATTCTTTAATAAGTTAATGCAAGTTTTCTACGTAAAAATCTCATTTACCTTTATTTCATTTCTTTAAACAGGTAAATTAAATATAGGATAAAAAAATTTAAGATCTATAACATTTTCTACAATGTATGGAATTTTTTACTAAACTTTTTTTGTATCTATTTTATTTCCTACTGTCTTATAAATTAACTATTATAATTAAGATATATACACAATGCTACAAGGCTTTGTTAATAAGAAAATGTCTTCCTATATATCCGAACTTCTTTATTCCCTACAATTATAAAAAAAAAAATTCTAAAAATATATATTTCACATTTGAACTTCGTAATTGTTTTCTTATTCGATATTTTTCAGTAAGTTTTCTCAAGATGTTATGTCAAAAAAGGCTGTATTTGCTTGATTGATAGCAATAGGTTTGAAACTTCCAAACAAATTCTATTTATCTGGAGAAAGACAGAAACGATTGAATGTATATAGAGAAATAATGTCTTCTGGGAACAATTTTTAAATGATTTGAAAAGTAAAAATGTTACTGACTATATTTACAATTATCTAAGTATCGTTGATTTTTATCGTTGTTTGTATACATAAATGAAATATATATTATTCACTTAATTCAAGCAAGAAACATTCCTCTATAATTTTAATTTTGTTTTTTCTGTTTGTAAATATAATATAAATCGGTTTGTGATCTATTCGAATAACTCCATGTTAAAATTTTTTCTCTTGTGGTAAATACAATTTCAATTTACATTATGTTGATAAGAATACTCGTATATCATTACTGAGAAAAGTGAAATCGTTGATTATGCCGATTCGATTAAGACCCTTTACTTTGCAACATCAATAAATATAAACGCTTGAAAACAGAGCTTGATGAGTTAAATATGCTTCAAAAAGTCGAGAAAAAGGTTTGAATAAACCAAAATGATAAGTCTATTATTACAGAAAAAGCTATATAAAATGGTTACAGTTGCCTGTTTAAACAAACTTGAAATCGAATTAAAAATGCTTTTGGTTTTTTAAGGTATCCGACTACATTCGGAACCGTGAATTAAAAAAAACGCATAAATGGATAATTTTCATGATATTTAGTGTCACTCAGATTAGAATACATGTATAAAATTGTTTTAAGGACATTTGACATTTAAATATTATATTTTGCCAAAAAATTAACTTAGAATAATCTTTATTCCAAATGTTCTCCTTTTGTGAAAAATGGTTCCATTATAATAATTCACATTATTTTCAGAATTACCACCCTGAAATAATAATTCGCGTTTTTTTCTTAAAATTGCTTCCCTCTGTTGTCGTAAAATATGAATAAACCCACTTCTAAGTTATTATACATTTCAAAAATTCTAGTTGAGCCTCTGTAGAGAGGTCTGAGCTATATACAGGCAAAATATTACTATAATAGAAGCATTTTTCACAAAAGGAGAACATTTGGAAAAAAAGATTATTCTAAGTTAATTTTTTGCCAAAATATTGTATTTAAATAAATTTTTTTTTCAAAATGTCCTTAAAACAATGTTATGCATGTATTCTAATCTAAGTGACACTAAATATCATGAAAATTATCCATTTATGCGCTTTTGAAAATCACGGTTCCGAACGTAGTCGGATACCTTAATCCGGAAATATATGGAATAGTTCGAGCTATACTGAGGAACAACAATTTAAAATAAATGTCTCAAATAGAATGAGTGGTCGCGGAGGCCTAATAGTTATGATCATGAACTCTTGACTGGAGAGCCACGGGATCGAGTCCGGATGCAACTGAAGACCCACCGTGTAAAGGGGGCCGATGCACGTTGAATTTGTTAAGGCTCACTATTCTTCCATTTAAGTGATGTGGAAATTGTGGAAGATGCCAGCTCTCATTCTCGTCACTTGACCGAGGTTTATAATTACGACGTCCATTGCCAATAGCCGCCACGAGGCTTTGCAGTGAAATGTAATATATATACATACACACACACACACACACACACACACACACATATATATATATATATATATATACACACACACACACACACACACACACACACACACACACACACACACACACACACACACACACACACACACACACACACACACACACACACACACACACACACACACACACACACACACACACACACACACACACACACACACACACACACACCCACACACACACACACACACACACACACACACACACACACACACACACACACACACACACAGACACACAGACACACACACACACACACACACACACACACACACACACACACACACACACACACACACACACACACACACACATGTATATATATATATATATATAGTGAACCTATATTTACATTTTTTGAAATAGATCATGTTGTAAATGATTCTTACTTAATTTATCGTTATATAGATGATATAATAATTTTTGGTAAAAAAAGTGAATACAAACCAAATATTACGTTCTACCCTGATTATCTCAAGCTTCTTAAAACTAACTTCAACTCTAATAGGGTGGAATTCTTGGATTTAGACTTGCATCTTATTAACAATAATGTAGTCAGTAACATTTTTGACAAAAGAGATTCGTTTAAGTTCCATATAATTAAAATTCCCGTATGGAATAGTAATTTACATATATCAATTTACAGAAATATCACTTTGAATTTTTTATTTAGAAATGATAACTTAACAACCCACAAAATAGATAAATACAATAATATAAAATTTTTTTTCAATGTTGTTTAGATCATGAATACCCTTTTAATTTCTTAAGAACTTATATTCATCACAAATACATTAACCGTCTTGCTACTTCGAATTCCAAAACCACCACACAACAATAGGATTTCAAAGTCAGCATGTTAGTGGTCTTGCTGTGAAGTTTATATCATAACACTCATATCACAGTTTACATTTTTTCCACACACATCTTGAACATCTTACATTGTTGACAACCAACCAAATTAGAGCCTAGCAAATTTACATTTTTGACAATCAACCAATTCAAATTTTACCATATTTGATTGTCGTCATTTTATACCTGTCTTTGCTGACTGGTTTAAAAGTCAGCGCAAAAGATGTGTTTATGTATTTTCGAAGTTTTTAACTTGGTGAATAATTGATTTTCATTAATGGCAAGACGCTTGATTCTCTTCGTAAAAGCTTTGTGAGTAAAGAAATTTTGTTAAATTATTTTTTGAATGATACTTTTCTTATGTAATTGTTTTAGCATTTTTCTACTTTTCTTACGTAATTATTTTGTGATTTTTCTGCATTAAGAATTTGGGAGAGTTTGTTACATAATAGTAGTGAGTGGTTTTATCATGCTCTCTGAGTTATCCATACTCTGAAGTTTTGTTTATTTTACTTTATTTGGTTTTCCTACCGAGTTGCAAAGGGGGAAGGTTGGCGCCTTCAAACTAGTTTAACCCCACTTATTTGGTTCTAAGTCCGAAATTGCTTTCTGACTCGCTAGGTTCTTCTTTTTTGTAGTTTTTTTTATTTCTCTAATTTTGTTCTTCATGTTCAGCTTTTATATTTTTATTACGCTATTTCTTGTTATGTTCTTTATCTATTATTTCTTGTTTTTGATATATAATACATATTTCTTTTATATATTTATATATATATCTGGAGTAGAAAGAGGAGCTTTCGATCTAGGAATGTTTATAACACGTTTGGAGTGGTGTTATTATAAATCCAAATCTGTTGCCATGTATTGAAAATTTCAATAAAGAATGTTAACAAGTAAAAAGATACATCGACGCTTGCTTTAAATAGATTTGCCGAAATTTTGTAAATTATTTTCAAACGTCAGTTAACCAAACGAGTTTTACAAATTTATTAATATAAAAATCAATTTTATATTATACAGGTGTAATAGCGATGTAAAAACGTTATTTTCCAAGATAAAAATTACGAACTGGAAAGTGTTAAGATGACTTGATACCCCCAAAATTACCGACCTATCATTTTTTTTATTCTTATTTAATCTTTTTCTTTGCATTAGTATCTTTCAATTGATATATCACTTGTGCATGTCGGAAAGTTAGAAGTTGAATAAAATTTTATTTGAAAACAATTTATGCAATTCGGCCACGCCCCCTTTTTAGAAAAAAAGCTAAAAAAGCGTTTTCATAAAAAAGAATCTATTTTATAAAGAGAAATCAAAAACATAAAAAGTAATGTGTAATTTATAAAGCAGAATATTACCGAGGCAATACGATTTTTTTTCTTTGTGAAATGTGTGCAAGTAAAGTTTTTGAATAAAGGCATTTTATATTAATAATTTCATAATTTCAATTCTTATTCCCGATATGTTTTCCATACAAATGCAACACTTCAATATTATCTGAAGAAAAAAACTAAGATTTCTGTCGTAACAAAAAAAAATCTTTTTAAAGATTTTTCTTGAATATTCTTGTGCAATTAATACTCTCTAAATATTGACCATTTATAAAAATGTATGGGTTGAAAAAATACCAAAATGCAGTTATTTTTAAAAATATATATATAAAAAATACCTTATAATTGTATTTTAAGTTTATTTAAGCTTATTATAATTATTTTTTCAGACTTATGAACTTTAAAATGGCTTTTCTGAGTTTGTGTTTTTCGAAACATTAGTGCATTAAAAATGCTACTCCTTCCACAACTATTTACCAATCACTTCCACTTTTTCGCTGTGTGTCGCATATAAAACGTGTAACAAAATTAGGGATCCATTTTGCTGTAAACTGAATACTTTTTTTTAAAAAAAAATTAAAATGTAAGAAGTATTGGCTTTTTCGCTGATTCTTAGCATATCAAGATTTTAATTTTTTTCTCCCAAACTAATTAGGTTAAAGTAAATTTAATCCCCAAAGTTGTTGAAAACATTCTTAAGAAAATGACAAAATTTTCAGGTCAAAAAAGTAATAATTACAAAAGGAGTAAAATTTTAAAAATTTTCCAAATTTTCTTCAAAAAATGTAAATTTTTAAAATTGTGTGAATATTATGTAAAAAATTTCATCTCGTATCATTTTTTTAATAGAAACATTATATGAAATGCTAAACTATAATTTTTAAATACATAAATAAAAAAATATTGTTCAAAGGGTACCAAGTCCTCTTAACCTAAGCATCGGAAAGCATCTAAACATGTCTAGTTTTAGAAAAGGATTACATACGTATTTATGATTAATTTTGGATGGAAAATCAAGTATTGGTGGAATGCAGTATTTAGTAATATATATATGTTATGATATATATAATTCTAAAGAAATTTTTATAACATATGCATAAAACGTTTATAGTATATGTTTTAGAATATCCCTTTCAGAATTTTTAAAACTTTACTTAACTTTTTCAGAAATTTAGAAGCAATAAACAAATTTTATTCCAATTTATTTTTCTTACAATGATCCTGGATTTCCCAGCTAAAGTTCTTCCCTAAATTATTGAAGCTTCACTAAAAGAAAAAATTGAATCGATGAGATGAAACATTCTCTGAGACACATCCACAAATAAATTTGCACACATTTCAATTTTTAAGACACTAAAACTAGTTATCCCCTTTATAATATTTTCTTTTTCACTAAAAGCTAGCAATTTTTGGTTAGCCATTTAACTCTGTTTCTTTTTCTGTCATATTACGTCAAAAAATAAGCATATTTTTTGTAAGCATTTTTAAGTTGAAATCAATTATATGAATTCAAATCAGCAGCCAGAAATATTGTAAATATTGAATTTAAAGTACTATGCTAATTTTTATTTTCATTGAAAAAACATATTTTTCCTTCAAGTTGGCTTTTTTCGAAGAGATAAGTGAACTCCAAAGAACAATTTACAAAAATGTATATTAGATTTGAAAAGATAGTTTTGTGTGTGTGTGAACTTACAGTTAATTGTTCTCTCAAAATTTTGTTTTTGTGTGGTAAATTTTAAAACATGGAGACAAGCATAGTCCAACACGGCAATAGGGACAAAAATATCGTGTTTCTTTTGTCATCCGTTTTCCAAAATCGTTCTCTTTTCGAACAACGCACAAAAGTACCTTATCGGTCTCAATTTTTTGTCGGTGAGAGGAATCACTTCTAAAAAGTTTTTTTCTGTCAATCGTAAGAGACTGGGAAAAATTCCTAATCGTTCTTTTTTACTTTTTTGCCACCCCATGTCTTTTAATAAGGTGATCTATAGTATCAAGCCTGAAATTTAAATGAGATAATTTTCTCTCCTCACAGTTTCTGATATAAAACCAAAGCACTTCACAATGATGTATTTAAAAGAGGAAAGAATATTTTTTTGTATTATTTCTTGCATCTTTTTTGTTATTGGGTATTTTATGTGTGTGTGAGATGCTATTTCTTTCTATCTACATCACAAGAGAACTTTCATTATTTCGAGGATCATTTACAGAATTTCCAACTCACTATCTGAGTCAATATCAGAATTATTTTCTGTTATGAGCCTCTCATAATCACTCATTTGGCTTCTATTTTAAGCTCCAGATTTAAAAGAAATAATGTTTGTATCTTGAGGTTCGCCGATGTAGTACAAAGAAAATTACAGGCCTTATCTAGTCTAAAAGAATGCAGTAAAACCTCACCTTGAAACCGGTTTAGACATTTTTTTGAAATCCTAACTTTATTCGACTATTAGGGACATATTTTAGAAACATTGGACATTAAACGAGCAAATATACGGGCAAGTCCGAGGAATAAAGAAGAAAAAAGTGTTGCCCGAGCGCCATTTCGAGTGTCCGAGCAAAACAAGGAAGTCGGGCAAAACAAGGAAGTGGTTAAACTAGGTTAAAACCAGAGAATATTTTTTATGAAGTATCAAAATATCACTTGCAACTTTTTATAGTTTAGCAGTAAAATTATATGATTAGACTTTCTATGGAACAACAAATAAATTTGTTTTAATATGAATTATTTTCTTTCACTACCAGTCAGAAGAAAGCAGCTGTCTTGTTGCCCAAAAGAATGATACCAAGACTAAAAAGCAGAAAAGTGAATCGTCCAAGTTTCGCGAAGTTGAGCAGTCAGGCGTAAAAAATTATTTTTCTCGTCTTATAGAGTACATGCACAGATAGTAAACTATTATGAAATACATCTCTTACTTATACTGATTTATTTTTTATTTGATTCTTTTTTACCTTTGCGCATTCTTGAGCTCTAATTCTTTTCCTAGTTTGTCTCTCGCTTTATTCTTAAGGGAGACTGTTTTTCGAATAAGAACATTTATTTTAAACTTATGTGATTGAAAACCTGTAATGTTATTGGGTACTGAATTATTTGTCTTCCATGGAATGATCGTCTTAAATTTTTGTTGTTAAGAAGTAAATAAAAGGATCTACATTTCTTCTAAAAATAGAAATTGTTATGCGAGAAATAAAGTCTCGAATAAATGTCATAACAACTGGTTACAATATTCACACTTTCAACACAAGTAATTCAAAGTAATTCATATTGACGTATTTAATCTAATTTATTGTTAAAATGAATCTCTGATAAAGTAAACCCAACTCTTGTTCTTAATGTATGTGCAATATTGTCGAAAAAGACAAACATATCAGTAAAGAAAGAAAATGCAATATAGCCATTTTGATTTAAATAGCAGAAAATGTATCCCATTTTCAATATTTCATCTTCGCTTACAATAAAAAAAACACATAATTTGATTTGTAAAGTCGAAGTTCTAAAATTATTCCTTAAAGTATAGGATGAAAAATCGTTAATAAATATTTCCTTGAGGAAGCCTTTTGGTGTTCATTGAATTATCATTCCGTTTGTTTTTAGTGCAAATATTTTAATTCCATATTCTGTTCAATAATAACTGCTATCTTTATTATTCTAAAATCTTCTGCGGAATATCTAATTTCTGACATGAAGCATTGATAAATAAATTCCCTTTTAAAGCTGGGGCGAATTAAAGGATTTGTTCTACGTGCAATTTTGAACTACATTAACTCTTTTCAATTCAATTAATTAAATTTAATTCCATCAAACGTTCTTCAGAATTTTCTTGCATTTTTTAAACTATAATTTTTTTTTACCTTCGATTTTATTATTTCAAAAAACCAATTGAAAATAATTTAAATCTTATCTATTTTTCTTTTTCTCTTTGAAAATTCAATTCTGATAAAAAAATAAGCATGTTTTAAAAGTTAATATCATGAAATATATCAGTAAAACAAGAACTCTCAATAATTAGTAGAATAGTTCTTACATATTTATGAAGCGGAGAAATTACATTACTTTACAAGATGCATACTTCTATGTTTATTGTGTGTATCATTGAGTTTTTAGTGTTGTAATTTGTATCATCTTTCATGCTTTTATTTTAATCAATTTTGATATTTTATAATAAAAATATGACAGCACATGATAAAAATAAAAATTAAATGCCTTCATGTTTCCATATTTACTTGTTTGTTCTGCATCATTAAATGTCATGAGGTCGAGCCTAGTGCCATTGAAGACCCGCAATGCAGAGGGACCAATGCGCGTTAAATGTATCGAGGCCCAAAAGTCCTCCTGTTGATGTGGTGAGGAAGTTAGGAGATGGGGTGCCAGCTCAGATGTCGTACTTTTAACTTGAAAATGGTTTAAAATTACGAGGTCCGTCGCCAATAGCATTCGTTCAACCTTACAGTACGATGTAAATATAACCTTCACTTCCTATCTTGGAGTTATTATCTTTCCTAAATTTTATGTATCTAAAATAATGCTAAAGTGTTCAGTGCTCAGGTGCATTCCTCTGGGAAGGAAACAGGGTGTCAAAATTACATTGCGATGATTCGTATTCCACTTATATGGTGCCACACTAAAAAGTGATACCAGCTCCCGATGAATATGCTTGGTCTGCAATGGTAAATGACAATCTGTAGCCCCGTTGGAAATTAAAAATAAAAGATACTGAAGTGTTATAAAAACCGAGAGTGTTTATACTAATTAAATAATATATATACACACAGAAGTACTAATTAAAAATAAGTTTATTTTATTTTTCTCACTCTAGTTATTTTCACCATAATTAAATTCATTCATTCATCATTCGAGAAAACGTTTAAAATAAATTCATTATATCTTATTTGTAAATATCATTAGCATGTAAATAAATCAAAAGTTCTTTGTAGACTTTATTTTTCTCTTGAATCATTGTAAAAGATTGAAAACGTGTCGATAAACAAATTATTTTAAACACTAATATGGAAAAATAAATCTCATAGCCAATCTACTTTCCGTTACAAATTTAAGCTCGAATCAACACGCAACAGTCACAGATAATATCAAGAGGATAAAAAATTATCTTGCAGAACATTGCAAATCATGGGTGTCTACCAAACGTCTTCATGGACAATTAAACTCTTTATCAAAATCTAAATTACATAACACATTCATATACAAAACAAAAAAATGAAGTAAAGGAAGAATCCCACACACACAACACACATACACACACACAGAAAAATCTGATATCTATGAAGAGTTCAGTAACCTTGCCATTTCAGAAAGGAAAAAAAAGAATAAAATTACCCAGTTTCTAAAATGCTTCTAAAACCACATTGAAACTTCTTAGTCAATTCTTTGTTTCTTCATGCTAATAATGTGAAGTTTATAATCTTTTCTAGCCTCCATCTAGAGAATATTGGGTTCATCTTTACAAAACCGATTCTTTAATTAAAATTCCCATGACTGCGATAAGATAGTTTAGACAATGAAGAACTATGCAACCAAGTGTACGCTCGGATAGTAGCTACAGACCTGTTTTAATTAGTTTTCTCTTTCGATCATTTAAAAATAGAGTAAATCGACGCGCTGAGGCTCTGTCTCCAGACCATGTATTGTTTTTTATCATTTCACCCGTAATTAAAGAAATGGCTTTTTGGAACCAATCAGCTAAAGAACTGATGCATTCAATTTCAGAGCTTGGAATTGTTTTATGATGGGACGAGAAAAGACTTTAATTACATCTTAAGTGCATGTATTGGAAAGGACGTCGCTCTCTTTGTAGTTGGATAGTTCAATTAAATTTGTCATAATTCATATTTTTGTGTGGATGCAGTAATAATTAAAATTGATGCTCTGATGTGTGTGTGTGTGAGTTGAAGCACCAATAAATGAACCTTAAAGATCCTTTGAATATGGGTAAATGAACATAGAGTATGCAGAGTTAATCAAAAAGAATGGATATAATAGCATGTTTAATACTCGTATTTTAATCTAAGAAAAATGTTTTCCATTCAAATATTTTATACAAATACTATCGTCAAAAATAATCTACATTGAATTCTCTATTTACACATTTATTATTATTTTTTTAAAAACAAATTTAAGGTTACGTTTGTGTCGGATCTGTCCACGCTCCTCCAACTAATCCTCTTGGGAAATCTTTGGGCTATCAATTTGCGTTATTCACAACGAACCCTTCGGAAGAAGAAAATTCTGATATTCAAATAAACTTACTATATTTAGTCGAAGTTTTCTAGCTCGAATAGAGAGTAGGAGAGGAGATATACTCGAGTCAGGTGAGATAGCTACTGAAGGTATAATATTAGAAATATTATGATTTGAGACTTATTAAGAGGAAACTTTAAAATGACGATTGTTCGTTAAGAATGAATTGATATTAGATTGAATCGGATGATAAGTCAGATCCTTTATTAAGGTAAGGATCAAGTTTGATAGTCTCCTAATCGTTAGTGTTTTATCGTCGTTGTTCCACTTTAGCGGTTAACATAGAGACATTCTCTTTCTATTAGTAGTTGAAATTGTGTATGTTCTTTGTGTAGTAAATAAATATATTAGTTGGATCATGTCGAGTGTTTTTTCTCTACCTCCTACACATCCTGGTGCCCGAGAGAGAGGTGGCATCCCCTCACGCTTCGTTTAACCACTTAACAGTTTCATTTATTTTCCAAAATCGTTAAAAAAAATGTCAATTTTTTTTTATTGCAGTTAATAATATTTTTCTTTTTTATAAAACGATAATTACAAGTAAAATCGTTGTAATTACGAAAATGAACTATTTAGAGTGCTTTTAAATGTTCATAGGTTATTCCCAAATTATTGCTTTTTTCGAGCACTAACGATGTACGAGAAAGCGCACTTTACAGGTATATGTAAAAAATGAAAAATAATTAAAAACATTTTCAAACTTACCAGTATATATTTCTTTATTGTAACAGTTCTTTATGATTACAAATCCAATTTGGTATGATACAGTTTGAAACAAGGTGTCAAGCACAGTCCAACATCACAGTACGGGCAAAAGTATCGCGTTTCTTTTCTAATTCTTTTCCGTTGTCATTTTTCTTCAGCGAGCAAACATAGCACTTTCATGCAGGTCTCAGTTTCTTTTCACTTGGTGCAATTACTTCCAAGAAGACCTTTCAGTCAATCTCATTGGATTGGGTTGAAGTGCAGGATGGCCTTTCTTTTCCTGACACTTCTCCATATCTTTTTCTATCAGGCAATCAATAATGTCCATTCTAAATTGCAAATGAGAGTCTTTTCCATCATTTTTTTGTACAACACAAAACTATTCCACAAACATATGTCCAATAGATGAAATAATATTTTTTGTAATACTTCTTTCCCCTTTTTTTATCAAAGGATAATTTGTAAGATGTTGGTTCAATCGATCTACACCACCCATTGTGTTGTTATATTCCATAACTGCTTTAGGTTTTCTTCTTATCTTATTTTTATGACTCTGTACTTGAACCATTTCAGGATTATGTATTGTTGAAATAAGGCACACTGCCTTCTTGTCCATCCATTTCATAACGCAAACTTTACCTCTTTGATAGGCAATCATTTGACCTTTGTCAATTTTTTTAGATAACAGTTCTTTAGGAACATACTTTCTTCTGGGTTTTAGTGTGCTGTACATATCAGTCAAAGAATGAGAATATCTGCCAATTCCGGAGAGGAAATAAAAATTATCTGTGGTGAGACAATGTCCCTTATTTAGAGTGGTTCCATGAGAGTCATTACAACTTGTGAAGACATACACATATGCTTGTATTTTTCATCAAATAGAGTACCTTTTCCAGTGTATATAATCAATGACCACATACCCTGATTTGGATTCACACATCATATAATTTTTTATTCCAAATCGTGACCGTTTCAGAGGCATATATTGTTTCCAACCAAGTTTTCTTTTGATAACATCAGACTTTCATCAATAATAACATCTCTATCGAGTGTAACTACTTCCTTGAAACGAATGGTTAAATATTTTAGTACTGGCCAAATTTTTGATAATTTGGGACACTCATGTGTTTCAGTAACAAATGTTTCATTATCAGAAAAATGCAAGAAACGGTAAATTAGATTAAAACGCTGGTAGGACATGACTTTGGAGAAAAAGGGAGTCGATATGGAATGTCTTTTGCTCTAATATTGTTCATTTGTTGGTTTTTAGACGATGCCTTGAAGAATAATTAGAGCTATAAAAACATGCATTTCTTCTTTTGATGTTGGCTCCCATTTTTTACTTCTGGAATGTCTGCGAGGAATGCTGCTCCCAATAGTTTGTTCAGCATAACGATCTCTGTTTCGTGAACAATCAAATCAATCAAATTATTATCTATCAATGCTTCATAATATTGCATTTTACTAGAGCTTGCATCAAAATCTAAATGAATTTCAGGCGTATTAGTGAATGCAAATCTCGGAGGAGGGGCAGAAGGATTATTAAAAGTTTCTTGCTTGGCTAAGGTCATCGTTTTCATCGTCACTAATATCAAAGTCAAAATCGTCTGAGAAACTGTCAATACTTCCCGAATCGTTTATAGATATTTCAGAATCTGTTTCAGATTCAAGATCCGAATCATAATCATTAATCAGAATTATTTCCGATTCATCCATTATTGCAGGATATAAATTCCAATATTAGTCTAATACAGTGCAAAAAGTCTTTCAGAATCACGCTCACAAAAACGCTAGCTAATGATGTGAATAAATTTTCCGCCTTTCTAATATTCCATCCCAAAACCACTCACAAAACACTTAAAACTGGTTTTTCAACTCAATACAATGGACAACTATCACCATCTATTGACAAATTCTTCAATTATACTTTAGAATTACTAGAGAGATAAAAATACGGGCAAAGCAGAAATGAAATCGGAGAAATAAATCTGAACGTACGACGTACGGGCAACTCAAGAATTGGAAAAAAAACTAGTGAACGTACGGTGTACGGTCAAAACTGGCAAGTGGTTAAAAGTTTTCCTGTATGGATAAAACTTCTTTAGTCTAACACGATTTCTAAGTCATTATATTATTATGTATTTGACCTTGAGTCTGAGGAATTTCCTCATTCGCTAAATCTTCCCTACATATTTAGTATTAGATGTAATATTTGTATAATACTCACATTCATGTTATCGTCCATATACAGTACCATCAATTATATCTGAACATTTATATTCTTTAGAATTGAAAAAAAAGTATTTTATCTCCAAATTTCTGTTTAGTTTTAAATAAACAATAAAATGTTAACTCTATGCAACATCTTACAATACGGCGAATGTTTCAATGACTCTTAAAAGGCAAGCCATTTCTTTAAAAACAAAATTAAAAATATTTTAAAGACTCCCGAATGGTGCATAATGTTCCATTTATTAAATATGAGTAAATAAATATGAAATAAATAGTGTTTAATCGAGAAAGATGTATATTATATCCTGCTTAATTATTTAATCTTAGAAAAAATTTCCATTTGAATATTTTTATACAGGAAAAATCATCTAAAATGATCTACATTTATTTCTTTATTTACATACTTTTTAATACAAATTTGAATTTACACGGGTAAAAAAAAAAGAAAAAAGATCTTCCTTTTCGTCAAAACTTATTTAATCTGACAAGTTTTCTTAGTCATTATCATATTATTATTCGTATGACCGTAAACCACATAAGAGAAATTCTCTTATTTGATCATTCTTGCCTACACATTTTTTTACGATATTCACATAAAATATGTATGAAATTTTTTGTTCATGTTAGTATTATAAAATATTAATATTCATACATAGTATTATATAAAATATGAAGGAAAGTGTGTTTTTATCAGCATATTTTCCTTTTAGAGTTTGAATAAACAATTAAATTTTTCTCTTGGTAACATGCTATAAAAAGTATCAAAAGTTTCAAAATTTGCAAAACAAGTAATTTCTTTGGAAATAAAAATTAAAAATCTAGTACTGTCTTGAGAGTGAAGTATCAACATTCATGGGTAAGGATTTTGGCTTGAACAAAGCTACTGTCAGATCCATTAGAGCGCGAAAATGTAATATGTGAAAATCTACATCAACATTTGTTTCCGAAACATCTTCATACATTATAAATGAAGTGTTTGTAAATATGAAAAACGTGTATTGTTTTGGATGAAAAATTTAAAAATCTATTAAATAACTTGTCAGATGTGGATGTCTCCAGTAAAGACACCTACTGTGGTTTAGGTCGTTGCAAACAATTGAGCATATTATTTAGGAGAGAATGATTTTATTATGAGATATTCATTTCTATTTAATTTTTAGTTTTATCTTCTTAATACTGGCTTAAAAATTTCTTTTTGTTTGCGCTAGTTAAATTTACCAAAGAATTATATACCTATGTATTTTAAGTTTTGGTACGCAATACAATTGAACATGATGTACATATCATTCAATCGCGAATGAGAACTTTACAGTTTCAAACATTTTCAAGCGGCTTTTAAGCTAAAGTAGTTCTTTATTTAATTTTACATGGTTTTCGGATGACAGATCCCAATTTTACATTAAAAAACATATTTTTTTACACAAACTTCTGAAGAATGTATTTATTATGTACAAAAAGAGAGAAATGAGTATATAATAATATATTTAATTGTTGCAGTATAGAGTGTAGAAGCACCATTTAGTGGGTAATAGCATTTAATGTAAATTCATAGTTTTTTTTATCAGTTTAAAGCAGCGATACTCAACCTTCGGCCAATTGGGCCTTTTTAAGTGGCCTAGTCATGGCCCATTGCTCTGAGAAATTCATTTTTTTATGAAAATTTGGCTGGAAATGCTTTGTTAAAAAATCAAATATTATCAAGATGATTCATCCCTACAGTGGGTTGATAAATGAGTACCAAGTTTAATCGGGAACTAAACACTAGGGGGTCCGCGTCAGACTGATCACCAGCTCGAAACATCTGCTCATGCACCTCAGTGCCCCGGTCCCGCAAACTGAGACGGGCACAGTAGGTCTTGACCTTCCATGAGCTGTTGTGCCCCTGAGTTTACTTTATATCTAGTTCTACAATTGACAATTAATACTTCCATTGAACTTTCAGATTATATGAAAAATATTACAAATCAGACTCTTTCATCTAACTTTTAATAGTTCAATAAACGTGTTTTTAAACAAGTGTGAAGTTCAGAAAATAGAAGACTAATCTTTTTACAATACAGTAGAACGTCGTTTATCCGAATCAATTGGGAGCGGACACCGATCGGATACGCGATTGTTCGGATAACCGAAATCCGAATGCGATCCAGCCAATATCTGAAACCGGGCACTATATGAAAATTGAAAATCATCACATGCGGGAAATGTGCTTGTAGAAAAAGAAAAATAGGTGCAAAATGTCACAATTTTACCTTTATTGTGGAAAATAATCGCTTATTTTTCGCTGTACCATTGTACACCTTCGTTTTTTCGCTGCAAGGTCTCTGATTCTCTTGAGCACCAGTTAGTTGAGTAGGGCAGCACTCGGATTGTTGTTCGTACCACTCCATAGCTGTCTGTAACGCAGAAAGCGCGTAAGCATTTGATGGATCCTTGCTACATTCGTTACAGTTGTTGTCCTCATCTTCATCCGTTTCATCGTTAACAGGGTCGGATACTTCTTGCACGGAAGTCACAAGCTCGTCATTATTTAGCAGTTGAAAAAAATCCACAGTCTTCTGCATCGCAGGCCATCCAGGTTTCTACATCTTCTTCATCGAACTCTTGAAATCCTGGGATCGATTGGGCAAAGTTGGTAATCTCCTCCCTGTGGTTGCCTTTGAAGTCTTTTTTGCGTTCTTAATCTGGCCACAGCTTATTTCCTGCATTTTTCGGGCTCTTTCGAGTGAGTGCAAAGCTTCGGCTAACATGTAGCAGGCGTCGAAAACGTATTCATATACAGTACATATATTTGACAAAAAAAAAAACTAGTGCGGATAATAAGCATTCGGATAAATGAAGTTCTACTGTATAAATTTCCATTAGTGCTTTTGAGTTCAAATAAAATACGACACAAAACTAAAATCATTAATAACCTGTAAAAAAGACGGATCTCTAGAAACTGCTATAAAAACACGTTTGAAATCCCCCTTATCAGTTGCTAATGTTTCTTTTATGTTAGTGAATTAGATAAAAATAGTATGAAAGAAAACACTTTAAATGAGAGAATACAATAATGATTTTGGGAAATTTAATACAATTCTTGGAAACATTAAAAATCTATTTCATTAGTTCAGGAAAGAATTCACAGAAAAGTAACCCACGAGTAAATGTATTAGAAAGCCACAAAAACTTTGAAAAGGAAATATTTCAAATAAAGTGTCAATTAACCAAGATACTTTTCGTTCCCTTTAGTAAAGTAAAAATGTCCAAAAAGGTTTTTAAATGAACCTTTTGGTAAATTTTAAATGAGGATTCCTCGAATTGATAGAAAAGAAACTGCTTGTGACGAGTACAGAAGTAAAACAGATTACACTAAGTATATAATCTCAAACAAGTTGGTAACTAGAAACATTAAAATTCAGTAAATATTGATGATAGAAAATGTCAGTTCTTTAGACGAAAGAAAATAGTTGGGAGGGTAATATTTTAATAGGATTTGGGAACTAAAACTAAATATGAATGAGAATTATTTCTTTTCATGGAAGTTAAAAAAAAGGTTCGAGTATAGGGAGAGAGGAAAGTACATTATTGCTAAGAGGATATTCATATAAAATTCTTTGGCAGAAAATTAAAAACAGAAAAAAAAACTTTCAACAAAATATTTGTTAATTAAAATTTGTAAACCAAAACCTATAAAAATTTTTTTCCTCAAAGTTTCAATGATACTTTTTCTCGATGAAATTTATAAGAATTTCTAAAGTAAGCGAAGATATTTCATCATTATTATATTTCTAAGTTATGTTGTGCTGCAGGTAAATGTAATTTTCTCATCAATGTATTATCTTTATATATAAAAATCTTCTGTGTGCGTGTATGTTACTAAACTCCTCCTAAACCGCTGGACCGATTTCGATGAAATTTTTGTGTGGGTTCAAGTAAATTCGAGAATGGTTTAGATTCACAATTCGCTCCAATATCACAATTAGTTAAAAAGATATTAATCAAAAACATTCAAAAAATACAACTCAACATTCACCTGCATTGTTGTAACAACGCTATTGTTATAAACAAGTAATATAAATTTTTTTTAAAATCCATTCCTACTTTCATCAACCAAGAAAAAATTTATTTTAGCTACTTTTTATTAAATAGTTGCAATTAATATAAATATGTATATACATATGAAAGAATCACAACATTAAGTGGTAATTAATTTTCATTAATTATCATTAAAGTATCGTATTGTCATCCAAAACAATCGTGTATATAAAATTTCCTTTCAACTGAATGCTTTAACACGTGAGAAAAAAACCTTTTCAAATTTTGACTTAAATTGCCAAAAGGGTCGCTAAGTCGCCAACGTGGCCGTATTTGTAATTTTTTTAATTAGTGTTAATCAATTAATTTTTATTAATTATAACTAAATTATTGTATTGTCATCCAAAATAATCATGTACAGTGCATTTCAACTCAATTGAGCGCTTTAAAATGTATTTTATTAACGATTGAAAATTCCACCAATATAAATAAATAAATAAACAAACAAACAAACAAACAAATAAAATATGTATAGAGATCTTGAGCTAATAGTAGGAATTGAAAAAGACCTAAGCTGGTGTCGAAAATTAATTTTCAGCCAAACTGGCCAAACTCGGTCTTTATTGTTACGAAAATGCAGACGCGATTTACGCTTTTTAGCGTTTTTAATTCATATCTTTTCAAATAATCTTTATATATGTAATTCTTCTGTGCGTGTGTATGAAACTGAACTCCTCCTAAACGGCTGTACCGATTTTGATGAAAGGTTTTGTCTGTTCCAGTGGACTCGAGAATAGTTTAGATTTATAATTCGGTTTAGAAATGTTTATTTAATTAATTTTTTATTTATAAATTGTTGATCATGGAATGTTTTACATTGGATCCGGCAGACTGCGCTACGATCGAAGTATCGAATATTCAAAAATCTTTTATTATAATTAAAGTTGGTCCCTACAGTTGGTGCTGTGATCATTTCAGGAAAATATTTTGTCACTACGTGTTATTATTTTTTTGAAATAAATCGTGTGTTTATTAAATTATTACATTCAAATGTAATTAGTGTTTGAAGAGTTTTGAAGTGTGCATAAAAAACTATACATTCTCCAAATTTAGTAAGCAATTGAAGTGAGTATTTTACATGATTTTCTATTAAATTTACACGTGCGTTGACAATAATCCTAACCTACAAATCTATTTGTGTAGCTAATTGATTACACATATTATTAAACTTTTTTTTATTTAAAATTATTTCTTATCGGAAATGAATTTAAGATGTGTGTACAGGACAACGTCTGTCGGGTCCTGTAGTATACTATTATTTATTTAGTTGAATCAATTAACAATTAACGCATTTACCTTAATGACGTTGAACACAATTAAAGATTAAGTTTTATTAAAACTAACTCTAAATTAAAACTTTAATTTGCTATATGTATTACTTATAATTTTCCTTCAGATTTGTAACACAAAAAATAGTAAGACATGTTTTTCATTGAGAAACAATAAACATGCAAAACCAAGAAGGAGTGATTAAAAATTATATAGAAATTTTAGGATAGGCGCAACTCACACCAAGTAAAGCAAATGCTGTGAAATTTAAAACTCTCCGACATACCATGAAGAGGATAAAAAAGAAAAAAAACTTACAATTTGGTAAGTTCTTTACTTCTGCAAGGAAATAATTGTGGTAATTTCAATTGTGTTGTAAAGAACGCACGTGATAGCAGAGGTCACCCTATTAGAGACAATTGTTGTGGTTGTTGCTGTTGTTACTAATGCCACCTGATCAGCAAATGCCAGATCAAGGCCCACGAAATTCATCATGGCAAAGGGCTAAGTGACGCCTGTCGTTAGCCGTAGCTCTGAGCACCATACTGAAGACAGAACGATTTAGCTTGGTTTCACCCCAATTTTGAGGGAGAATACCCTGGGGGTGGTCAGAGGCCTCTCACCTCTCTTCCTCTTTTACCAACCTCATGAGAGGACTTGCAGCTCGATGGTGAAATACCCTCATGCCGCGAACAAAATTCAGTCTGCTCTGGGACTCGAACCCAGGCGCAATGGCACAGCAGTCACCGTCGCTAACCACTATACCGGATGGTCGACAGAGACAATTCTATCAGAACAGATGACTTGAAGAAGAGAGTAGCATTTGCACTGAGGACAAATTGATCCATACATGAAATCTCTTCTGAAACCTTCCAAAAATGTTTTAGGTGTAGCAGTAGTAGCAAAGATGGTTAGAACAAGAAAATACGGTAGGTTTCAGAATTGTCGGTGCAACCAAAGAGAGAAGTCATCATCGACGGATATAGCGACGTTCTCATATTGACCGGAACTACCATCCGTTGATTAATTGTTAGTGGCCTGCTTTCATTGTGGTCGTTGAATAGATGACAATTGATTATTCCCAAATGAGTATATTTCTGTTGAGAAGTAGGGATGACGATCTGATATCGATTAATCAAGAAATCGATTTCTCGGGCAAAAAAAATTGATTTTTTAAAATCGATATGAAGCAATGAATCGATTTTTTATCCAAGAAAATAGACATTCGATTCTTCCTGTTTTGTGTGGTTAAAGGCCTAAAATAAATTATTTACAGTTAGTTGAACATACTATCTTTAAAATATAATTAGCTAAATGTACTATCTATACTTTACCGGAAAGAACCAAAAAAACTCCATTTATCATCACGTTCACTCAATAGCCATGATGTATATGAGTATCGTGGGATCATCTGTTCCTTGTGAGCGTCTTTTTTCCGATTGCTGGCAACATCGCAAGTGATGAGCGGAACCACTTGGATCATAGTAGACTAGACAGACTGCTGATTTTAAAAAGCTTAGGTGTTAAGCATTGGGAACTATAAGCTATATTACCTATCTTCTAAACTTTTGAATGTAACAATTACATTTAGGAAATAAATGTCTTCTTTTACACCTGATACTTTGATATAGTAATAAAAAGAATTGTAATTGTCAAATTCCCTGAACAAAAAAATTCCCTGATTTTACTGATAAGAGATCGTTTATTATGGTATCTTTGTCGTTTTTCATAAAATGGATTTATATTTACATTGTAAATGCAGACTTGGAAAAAAATCGATTTCTTAGAAACCGATCTTTTAGACCTTGATTTTTTTGTGAACCGATTCATCAGATTACGATTTGAATCCAATTAAAAATCGATCTTTTTCGAAAAGAATCGCCATCCCTATTAAAAAGATCAATCTAGCCGTATTTGTAAAACGCACCACCGATCTACAACGTGGCATCATGATTTGGGGGGCGGATAGCGTTTTATAGTATTCAGGGTATATGATGCCCAATGGTATGGGAATGACGTGTTGTGGACGACGGCACTTCTTTTTAAAAGGATGTATAATAACCCTTTCCCAGCAAAGTAACGCCCGAACGTGTGTCATCCAACGTGTCTTGAAAGATATACACATGCTTCCCGATCATCATTCAATTCCTATTATTAGTTCACTCTCTCCCTATATATATTTATTTATTTGTATATATATATATATATCTTTGTGAGAGGCTCGGACCTCTCTCTCGGGTACTTAGATGTGTGGGGGTATGGAAGAAAACTCCACATGATCCAATTAATGTTTTTATTTACCACTCAAAGAACATATAACATTTTAAACTAATAATAGAAAGAGAATGTATCAATGATAAATGCAAACTTGGAACAACGACGGTTAAACGAGAACGAATAGGAGACTATGAAACTTAATCCTTACCTTAATAAAGGATCTAACCTATCATCCGATTTAATCTAATATTAATTCAATCCAATTGAACAGTCGTCACTTTAAAGTTTTTTCCTAATAAGAATCAAATCACTATAAATCTATTATTATACCTTCTGTAGCAATCTCACCTGACTCGAGTATATCTTCTCTCTTACTTTCTCCTCAAGCTAGAAAACCTAGCCTATACCTAGTAAGTTAATTTAAATATGACGATTGTCTTCCTCCGAAGAGTTGGTTGTGAATAACACGAATTGATAGCTCAAAGATTTCCCAAGAGGATTAATTGAAGAAACGCGTATTGATCCGTCACATCTCGTTCAAATATTCAATTGCTAATAAAGTACTTTTTATTCATCTATTGAAATACATTTTTTTAAGCTTGTAGTGAATGGCACTTGATGTTAATGAAGTTTTTTCAAATATTACTTCATTCATTATATTCGTTTTAATTTTAAATTTATTTTGCGTTATTTCTGACGAAGTAGAAATTGAATTTTATTAAAAAAATTATATTACTTTTTTTTAATGATCTCTTACCAACATGTTTGCAACATAATTAGACGCTACTTACATATCCTGCAGCCACAGCGTTTAAAAGACTAATTGCGGCTAGCTATCGACAGGAAAGAGTGAAAAAATCAGATTTCATCAGCATACCATCCAATCTCTCATTAACTCTGTACCAATACGTGTTGCTTCGTGTTTTGTCATCTACGGTGTCTTACAACCTACTGAGCTGAAAATGTTCACGCTCTCTGTGTTACAAGTATTATTTCAAAGTACAGTAGAACGTCGTTTATCCGAACGTTTATTATCCAGAGCGTCAAATATCCGGAACAGTTTTTTTTGTCAACTATATGTAGTGTATATGAATACGTTTTTGAACAGTGCAATGCTCAATAGTTGCTTCGTGTGAGGCCAAAAGTGACGGGAAAATTCAAGGTCAGGGATATTTGAGGAATTTCAGTTGTGTGGTTTGGTAAACATCTGCGTAGAGAGAGAGAGAGAATATTCGGTCAGTTTGTTTCCAAGTGAGGGGGGGTACATACGTGCTCTTTTGTCGAGTTGTGAACTGCTATGGCTTCGAATTTAAAACGGAAGCGCAACGTCTTGAACATAGAGACAAAACTTGAAATATTGAACCCTCTCGGGAAGGGAGAAAGTGAAGCGTCTCCAGCACAGTTTTATAATGTTGGAAAGTCAACAATTTCTACAGAAAAAATTTCTGCCGAGAAACCATTTTAAATTTTGCGTCAAAACTTGACTCAGAAGATGGCTCGAAGAAAAGGAAAACAACGAGGGAAGCAAACGATGTTGTTCTTGATCGTGCACTCTAATTGTGGTTTTTGCAAAGATAGAGCAAAGGGTACTTTATATCGGGCCCTTTGTTGCGCGAAAAAACTCTGGAACTTAACGAGAAATTAGGTGGCTCGGCTGATTTCAAAGCTAGCACTGGTTGGTTAAAGAACTTTAAATCGCGCCATGGGATACGGGAACTGCAGATTGAAGGCTTCAATATTCGCATAGTGTCCCGTTTTATATACTGCATGGATGACATTCGGTTTTCTATTATCCGAACAATCACGTATCCAAAGCTGTGGTAGGTCCTAATTGATTCGGATAAATGACGTTCTATTGTAAATTCATGTATTGTTCTTTGCTGCCTATCTCTGTTCGTCGCTTTCTAGCTTGATCTCTTCACAACATGTGTGGTCACAAAGTGTAAAGTGCTTAAAATATATAGAATTCAAAATATTATACTAAGAGGCATATTTACCATCCCTCCGTTTTATCATAATAAGGTGCATTTATCTATTGTATTTTTTTAAAGTACTGAAAATTATAAGCGTTTACCTGTCATAAATCTCCAACGGAAATAGTCATCCATCTTGTTGCTTAATTATTACATAGAATCTAAGTTTTATAGCTTAGATAATAAAACTTATTCATGATTTCTGTGTATAAAAATTTACTTACAATAATAATTCGAAGTGATTAGATTCATATCTTTTAAATTTATACCAGTTTCAAATTTAATTTCTCAACTTTAGGTTTTAGTTTAAAACCCTGAAAAAGAACTTTTACAAATGGAATGGAGCTCTCTTAATCAGAAACAATTTTTTTCAACATCTCTAAATTATTTTTTCTGCAAGAGAGATCCGTAAAAAATTTTGCGTCTTGCTTCTAATTCGTTCTGAGAGATAACAAAATATAATGTGGGTTGTCAAAAACTGAAACTGAGCAATTTGATAAATATGCTGAATGTAGTATTATTAAAGAGTTTGCATGAATTCTACCAAAGACTTTATGTCTGATTAAGTAACAGATAATTGTTTTAAACTTATTTTAAAAATGTCAGAATATTTTCATTGTACCTCGTTTCGAAATAGCAAATTTAGTTGTTCAACTATTGTAAGTAATTGCTGGTTTAACTTTCATTTGCTATAGCTTTCCCATGTCGAACTACCGTTTCACAAAACTAACTATATTCTATTTATTTTACGACGTCACAATAAAACATCCATCTCCCCTGATCCCCCTATCATTTCGAATTCTTTAATTATTTCAAAAATGGTAACCTTTTAACGAGACATGTAGTCCATGACATCAAAAACTTATACTTCGGTATTAGTATCATAGAAATCTAACCACCAACAGATATCAGCTAATGAAACCGGATACTTTTGAAAGGTTTATCTCAAGGTTATTATGAAGGTAACTGCATTAAAAGCAAATGAAGTTTCAAGAGGGAAGAGCTTGATTTGATTCCAAGAGCAAAAGGTGAGGAATGGAATTAAGCTTACATCTCGTGCATTCATTATGGAATACTCCGTAATTAAATGAGGAGTAAAAACACATAGTGATAATGATCTCTCCATGGAATTCGTTTCAAAATAATCGTATTAGAATTTTAATTTAATTTTCATTTTAGGGAAGCATTTGTAGTATAAGAGTCATTAATTAGATGTGAATACATTAAAGAAGCGTGAGTTAGATAAATAGCATAAATGGAATTTATAGGCCAGAACTTATACAAATAGAAATAGAACAGCAAGAGACAATTGATAACAGTGTATGTTCTCTGAATTTGGATATAAAATTATTCATTCTGGACTGAAAATTAATATTTAGGTTCTCATTAAAATAATTCAATAAAAAATATATTTATTATTATAAAAAAGCAGTGTCAGCGTGATTTGTTTATGTTTATTCTTAATGAAGTAAAAAAGTAAAATAAATTTTGCGTACACATTTCTCAAATTGCACTACAGGACAATTTTTTTTTATATATTTACACCATTCTTTATTTAAAAAAATTGGCTTACATAGAGTTAAGTGTAATTTCTTGATAGTTTATCATATAATTTTTATCGAATGTGAGATTATCTCCAAAAGAAATATTTTTTGTTTTGATGTTCGCTAGAAATTAATTTACTCTTAAATTAATTGGATTTTTTTCAATTGTTACATAATTATTACTTCATGAAGGTAAAAAAATTTACTTATACATGTATTAGACTCGTATGTTAAATCAAAAATGGTAGACATTTTATGGTATTAGTACTGACGTTTAAAAGGAAAGTGATCGAAAGAAAAACAAATTAATTAGCAATTTAATTTTTTTGTAACATTAGAGAAACTTAAAATATAATTTAAGTTATTTCATACGCAATATAAGCTTAGCTAAAATATGCCACGTAACTTGACAATCTAATGTGGCCGTGATAGCCTTGGTAACATGATTGACAATTCTTGGAGTGTGGTGTCCCATTCGAGTTGCGGATTCGAATTCTGGTCATAATGAAGATAAATCGTGTAGCGAGATTGATATACGACAGCGCTTCTCAAACTCTAGGAGGGAGATGTGAGTATATTGAAAAGTCGAAAACACAGAAGATTATTTATAATAAAATTATTAATTTACTAAAAGTAAACAAACAAAATACATTCTTACATAATAAAAAATAAAATACACATTTACACTAATATATTACACTTATAAGTGTATCTGTGCTACACAACGGATTTTATGATTAATTTAACAATACTAAATTAAGAACAAGTTTAATAATTACCAGTGTCCCCATGAGATTGTCATATAGAAAATTATATAAAAAATTAGCACTTATCTTGATAATTTGTATGGT
This sequence comes from Trichonephila clavipes, assembly GCA_019973935.1. NCBI lineage: Eukaryota > Metazoa > Arthropoda > Arachnida > Araneae > Nephilidae > Trichonephila > Trichonephila clavipes. Next base: position 71,452 of record BMAU01002701.1, on the reverse strand, counting down.
TTATATGATTAATCCCTTAACTGCGGATTGAAATTTACGAGATTCGCTTCTCAATGCCAACGGTTTTCCACGCAGGCGTGCGTATGTGATGTATTGGGGGGGATAAAATAAAGAAGCAAGTAATCTGAAATAACTATATCCTTCGTAAACATTGTTAAGGTTTTTTACTGCATTCCAAAGCCTTCAGAATAATTTTATGGTTAGCAGTGCACACAAATGATCGTACTTCGGAAAGACGTATATATACGTCCGGAGAAATTAACGCTTTGACTGAGCGAAACGTTTATATAAGCGGTGGCACTTGAGAGATAAAAGTCGTACTGTAGTTTTAGCATCAAAGTTTGTTATTATTGAGTTTAACATTATTATTGTATGAGGGGGTCGCGATGAAAATTAGGATTGAATATTGAGTCGCGAATATGGAAACTTTCAGAATCACTGCTTTAGAAGTCATAAATGCACTTACTATTTTTTAATCAGAGTATTTATAAGCGATTCGTATTTTATTTCGCTATACTTGGCACAAAATTTCAAAATGTAAAAGAAAAAGTGGAAGATTTTTAACTACCCGGAAAAGTATGAAACTTTTCAAATAATTTTATTATCAATTTTCACACTATTTAAGTAATGCCAATATATATAAGAAATAATTATGCTTCTACAACCTTTATTTATATACAAAAGAGTAGCACCCTTATATTAAAATTTAATCAAGGCAAATGAGTCTAAAAAGTAGCGGAATGGGACAGTATTAAAAACAAATTTTCGTTTGCCATCAATTTTTTCAAATTTTGAGACAACAGACAGGATTTATATCTTGAAAACTTTTCTAGTAAATACAGTTAATATCCCATGGATTTTTTTCTAATTTAGTGGTACTTAAGAAGTTAAAGTCGTATCGTAGTTTTAGCATCAAAGTATGGTGTTATTGAATTCCATACATTGTTAATGTATGAGCGGGGCGCGAAGAAAATTATGATTAAATATTGGGCAGCGAATAGTGAAACTTAGAGAAGCACTGATATTCGATATACCCTTCTTCGTATCAAAACACTGTTATTTTCATAGCGTTGAAGTTAGAAGAGAGGGTTAGCAGCTTAGACACCCACTTCGTGATTTTTCCTCATGGTTTAAAATCCTTAAATACATCACTAATAACCATTGGCTAATTCTAAGAATAACTTATTTCAATCAACTGACAGTTTAATTTTTGAACACCTTTTAGAAGCAATTCAACAATTAAAAAGGTTCTGTTGCAGATTAGTTTGTTACTAAGAAACACGTAGTATGATGTGCGCGATTTTAGTACTCTATTTCGACTCTTATATTAGAAGGTTTTTATAGATTCGACAGTAATTTATCGAATAATAATTCGATCCATATAATTCTATAATGATGAGTAAGGTTTCGTAGACACTGATATTAGATATGTTTTGGATAGATATTTAAAATAAAATGGAGGAAAAAATGGTTTCCATTCAAATCATTCTGCTCCGTGTTCTGACTAGTGTTTTTATACAAAAGGGAAAAAAAATCACATTTACAAATATGTGGTTTAGTCACATGAAAATCGGACTCTAAAATATATAAATATACCACCCGTAAAATAACTACACACATCTTCAAGACTTATAGGCACAAATTCCAGGAAACCTCCAGATGACACCGATAGTTCGTCACAATGACGAGAGTGTAAGAGGGGGATATGTAAGGAATACAGGCAAAGATGTAAAATTGTTTGCAAGTGCTTTATAACTTTTTCAGAGCAAGAAGTTGTGATACTCCCCAGTCCGTGGTATCAACTCTTCATTCATGTGACCTAGATTTGTAGGGATAAATGATTGATCACTCATACCTTCCATAATATATATATATATATATACATACTGCTCAAAATAATTAAAGGATATTGTGGTTTTAGGTGGTTCTTGTGGCTGGGAAACTTTTTAGCTGATTGATACATGGTCGACAGACGTAGTAGGTTATATGAGAATAAATTACACATGTTTGGCAGAAAAATGCATTTTATTGCGCATTTGTGTAAAAGGAAAAAAACACAACTTGTGCGTATGAGAAAAAAAGAATAAGAAAATGTGCTTTCTTCAAAGGAAATCCTTTTCAGTAGGGGGTATGGTTTCCACGGACGGCCAGCAACGTTGAGCACCTTTGAGGCAGGGAGTCAATGAGGCTATTAATCAAGAGTTGGGGTATTCTGTCCCACTCTTCCAGGAAAGCTCTTTCCAGTTCTTGGAGAGTTTGTTGTGGTGGTTGGCGACCAGCAACTCGTCTTCCAAGAGTCTCTCAAACGTGCTCTATTGGATTCATGTCTGAAGAACACGCTGGCCATTCCATTCGTACGATTCCTTCCTTGAAAAGGAAATCTTCCACCAGGTTAGCACGATGTCGCCTACAGTTATCGTCCATTAAAATGAAGTCATCTCCGATTGCTGCAGCGTAAGGGACTACAATAGGTCTGAGGATCTCATCCCTATATCGGCGAGCAGTCAGAGGTCCATCTCGAATGATGCAGGGGTCTGTCAGCCGTCAATGGAGATGCCACCATACACCAACACTCCTCCACCGCCAAATCTGACACCTTCGTGCACGAACGCAGGTTTATTCCTACTGCCACGGTCCCTCCAGATGAAAATACGCCTATTATCCGGATGAACAGAAAAACGGGACTCGTCAGAAAAAAGAACATCGCTCCATTCATTTCTCCTCCAGTTCGCATGCTCTGTTGCCCACTCCCTGCGGTCACGACGATGCCTTGATGTTAGTCTAACACATTCCATCGGTCGGAGAGCATACAGACCTACACCATGAAGCCGGCTTTGGACAGTCTGAGTTGAAACCGTGGTGCAAGTAGCCGATCGAAGGTGTTGTTGGAGAAGAGTAGCGTTCATATTTCGGTTTCTCCGAGCCGTTAACACTAAATAACGATCTTCATTGGGCGTTGTTGCCCGTCTATGACCTTGTCCTGGTCTTCGGCCTGCACTTTCAGTCTCCAAAAAACGGTTCCAGATCCTGGAAATAACACCTTCTGACACTCCAATATACCTCCTTCTAACCTACCAACAACTCCCCAAGCTTCTGAATCGGTTAAATGACTTTGCTGAAACATCGTACTCATCGAAACAAAACAGCCACTGAATGCCGATCATCCTTATCTTCATTTCAGTTGAAAGTCAAATTTCATTCACTGCCGCTGAAGCGACGTTTTTGACGTCGAACTCAAAATTAGCATACTCCACAGTTTGAAAATCAGAAAAAATTTGCATTTGTGATTCTCTTCTTCCATTTTCGGCAAAAAAAATTTCTCATATATATCTATATATATATAAGACGCATTTGTTGTCTGTTTGTCTGTGTGTTCCCTCATAACTCAAGATACAGACACCTAAATAACTTGAAACTTGGAACACGTACACAAAATTACACGAGAAAGGTTCTTAAGTAGGTTTGGCGTTCATAATTCCTTCCAAATTTTTTAAAATTTAATTTTTAAGTGATTTTCCAGTGTTATGACGTCATACGTAGTCACGTTTCTCACTAAGTGGACAATTTATACTTTACATGCAGTTTTTCAAGATTATTACATATTTTTACTGTAGCTATGTTTATCTGTTGGAATATTTATTCAATTTTTCTATTCTTTGATATTTAATGAGGATTACTTATCGAATAAATCATTTTTTAAGGATTATTCTTTAACAACTAAAATTTTGTTTTGTTGTTTCGGCAACATTTAGGTATTATCGCGGGATGTTTATGTGTGTGATTTTGCTTGCAAATTACAACTTATTTATTTATTTCTTTAGAATGCGAAGATTATAATTTTGACAAACTAAAACTTCTCATTGATAAGGGTTATATTTCAGTTCGGTTCAAATGTAGTATAGGGGGGGGGGACACTTTGGATTTGGCGATGGAGACCACTTTTAGTAACCAAAATAAAGGACTGCGCCAAGTAGCCCCCTATACTACACTTGATCGAATAATATGGTTCTTTGAATTTCATGTGTCTTTATTTTAACCTTTAAGGGCTTAACCTATTGGTTTCAGTGCATAAAATTGCCATGCAGAAAATCATACTTGGGTAATCATACTGCCCAAGCAAAAGCAGTGTTGGTAGTAATTACATATCAAACTGGAATAGGCATCAGAGAATGAGCAAAACAGACAAATGGCTTAAATACCTGTTGAGGAAGCAGGTGGTCGTAAGATAAATTATTTTTGGAACTTACGTACTATCCTGACAATCGCCAACATTCAAAATAACTTGCCAAGTTGGCAACCCCGATTTTACATGTCATATATATATATATATATATGTTGAATTTTGAGTCGTGCTTCGTTTCATATATCGCCAATAGGTTGCGGTTATATGTAAGTACCTTATTTTTTCAAATTATGCTTTTGCATTGATAAAGTTAGTTCAGTTCTTTTTATGTCGGTTAATGTTAGTATTGTACTTCATTTTTCAATTTATTTTTATGCTCGGGATATATATACTTTGTATAATTTTTGTAGTACTTGCGTATTATTGCACAAACGCCAACGTTCAAGACAACTCGCCACTTTGGCAATCCCAACTTTGTGTGTGTTGAATTAGTAATCATGTGCTTCATTTTCTATAATGTCATCAATAGTTTGTGATAATACATAAGTACCTCTAATTCTGTACATTACTATAACATTAGACTGGCCGCAACATACCAATTTGGCGTGATTTCAAAATCATGCCGAAAATGAGTAGCCTACCAATATGAAATTAATATTATGAGTATTATCTTAGCCTGTTTTATCTTTCCCTCCAGTAATCCTTAATTAATTCAATATATAATTTTTTTTTTATATTTTAGTACTTACATTTTTTTTTGGTTATTATGTACTGCAAATATTTTTTTGCACATTGCGATGTCTTTGGCAAAATTAATCAGTGGTATTTTTCTTAAATATGTTTTTTTATCTGTTTTTGAGAATTTTTAAAATTTTGTTTGTTGTCTGTCTGAAATGCAAATAGCAAAATAAATATTTTACAATATATATATTGTGTTTGTATGAAAATGTTTATACTGTGTGGATTTATTCAAAATATTGAGTCGTTTTTTATTTTTGATATATTTTTAAGATTTAATTTTATGTTATAACTAGCTATACCCAGCTAAATGTTGCTGTGGCTCAGTCAGCTTTAAAATACTGTTACACCATAAAGTATGTCATGAAGCTTACAAAAGTAATAATACAAAAGAATTCAAACAAATCTATATGCATATAAGACACATTTGTTGTCTGTCTGAATAAACTTTCTCTTTCACACTACATCATTTGGACAAATTTTCAAAATTTGTTTGTGTGGTTAGTAATTAATTATAATGCTGAAGTTTTAATTGAATAGGCAGATATTGCATTTTTAAGTATAAAAATAGTTATAACTACTGTACTGTATTTTTTTCAGTGAGCGAATACTAACGTCGCACTGTTCAGCTACATGAGGGCTTTTGGCGACGGACCACATAATTTTGAACCATGGTCAAGTGACGTGGACGACACCTGAGCTGGCACCCTCTTCTCCTAACTACCACGCCACACCAATTTAGCAGGAATATATTCTACCAATACTTAGCTGGAATATTCTTTGAAATCCACTCTTCCAAGATATATGACAGCACGGGTTCTATGATGAGTATTTTAACGGGGAAGGCAAATAGTTTTGTAGCAGATATTACATTTTCTGCTGCCAGCGTCTTCAGCGGATTGCAAAGATTATAATTTTTGTCCCCCAAAAATAGTTAATGTCAAATATGGCTCCTATAATACTCTCCGGTCTCCAGCCAACTTCTTCGCGAATGCAAAAGCTCCACTATATATAATCATTCACTAACGGTGGTATTCTCAATCGCGAGTTATTGAAAAGAAAAACTCGCGGAATGAGTAACCCCCTCTTGACAATAACTCCCGAGTAGTTCCCCTTTCATATTCTCGAACTGACGATTACCGGATCCGAGAGTTATGCGTTCGCGAGATGTTAAACTCGTTGTGATAGGACACTGATAATCCCGTGGTATATTGTTTACATGTACGTTAGCGCAAGACTTCCGATTCACAGCTATTTTTTTCTTCTTATGGCTAGTACGTCAAATATAGGGTGTGTTTTTAGAGGTATATAACTTTAAATTGCAATAAAACAACGATGTACTATTCGATTGACATGAATTTTTTTTATTCGAAAGATAATCTTGTGGCATTACATTTTAAATATGATCAAGCAAGGCGTAGATTCGTCGAATGGGCCCAAAACGAGATTGCCGTTGTTCCCGATTTTCATAAGCGAATTTTGTTTAGCCATGAAGCGCACTTCTGGTTGAATGGCTACGTCAACAAACAAAACTGCCGCATTTGGAGTGAAGCTAATCCACAAGTGTATGTCGAAACACCGTTACATCCAGAAAAACTGACTGTTTGGTGCACTTTATGGGCTGGTGGAATCATTGGTCTGTACTTCTTCAAAATCGATGAAGGCCACAACGTTACAGTCAATGGTGATCGGTATAGAGCCACGATTACTAACTTTTTCATTCCTGAATTGAACAATCATGATGTCCAGGAGCTGTGGTTCCAACAAGATGTCACAACATGTCAAACAGATCGTGCCACAATCGATTTATTGAAAGACACGTTGGGTGACCGCCTAATTTCACGTTTTGGACCTGTGAATTGGCCTTCAAGATCTTGTGATTTAACACCGCTAGACTATTTTCTGTGGGGCTATTTGGTCTATGCGGATAAGCGACCAACGCTTGACCATTTGGAAGACAACATTCGCCGTGTTATTGCCGATATACGGCCACAAATTTGGAAAAAGTCATCGCAAATTGGACGTCCAGATTGGACTACATCCGAGCCAGCCGTCGCAGTCCTATGCCAGAAATCATATTTAAAATGTAATGCCACAAGGTTATCTTTCGAATAAAAAAATTCATGTCAATCGAATAATACATAGTTGTTTTATTGCAATTTAAAGTTCTATACCTCTAAAAAACACCCTTTAAAAGTAAATTTTCTTTACTGCAATCTTATTGAAAAATACAAGGATATGTTATTCATTGCAAGATAACCAGCGCAGTTTACAATAAGAAAAAGAAAAAGCACGGGATTGCTTGACTATTGATTTCAATCCAGGCAGCCTTTCCAAACAAAGTCAACAAGAGCTGCAAAATAAAAAATCGCAAAAACGAAGACGCTTTAAAATGTTTAAACTTTCAAAACTGGCGGAGGAACCAAAAAGTTACTGACTACATCGTTAGATGAATTTCTGGTCGCTATGGGTGCCCTCAATGAATCATTGCCGTATAGATACGATTGCAACGACGATTATGATGCTGCTGTTTCATCAGGAACTCAGTGTAAGTGTACATGGTTTTTTTTGTCTTTATTTAGCTTTTAATTTAAATTTTCCGTATTATTCTGAATAGATTTTTCTGATAGTGATTTGTGTTTTATTACATAAACGAAATCTAATATGAACAAAAATTCTTTTCAAAATACACAATTAAGATGTAAAAGTTAATTTTTCTGTCATCCAGGATTGCAAATACCATGGTCGTAAAAAGAGTTAAAAATTCAGTTGGTTTGATTCGATTTATAATTAATGTTGCATCTTAAAACAATGTGAGGTCTATTTGCAATGAACTTCATCATTTGAACATCTGTCAAATATCAAGGACAACACACCTGAATTAGTAACTCATTTTAAATTTCCACAGTTTATCAACCTGAGGACTTTTAACGATGACAGATTTCAGGATTTCAGAGGCACCAAACTCGATGGCTATGAATTTGTGACCACGGCTCCTTGTCTATTGTGCTCACAAATATTTGATTAGAATTATGTAAAAAAATAACTCAGGTTGTGCAAAATATATGTGTATTTTTCATAAAAAGAATTAAGATGACATGCATATCTTTTGCACATATATAATAGAAGATGTAAATTATTACACCTAATTAAAAATGATTAAAAAAATTAACTTACAAAATCATGGATTTATGTATTGAAGTAATTATCATTGTTTAATGTGCACAATGAATCAAACTTGAAAATGTACTGTGATTTCTCATTAAATTATAAACTGTGCATAATCCCCTTTATAGTATGAAAATTTATGTATAATAAAGGACTTACTGAAAAGTAGTTATTTAATAAAAGTAGGCAATATCTTACAAAATTTCTTTTCGATGAATAAGATTTATTTTAGAGGAATAATTTGTAGTGTGGTAAAAAATTAATGTATCAAAAACTGTAGTGGCATATTTAATATTAAATTAACAATACTAATGTATGCATTTCAAATTATACTAAATAATATAATTTATGTAATTTTTCTAAATTCTATCATTTATTGCAGCAGAAACTAATTGAAGAAACATCCGACTTCTCTATTTCTCATGCTTTCTTGTGAAAAAATCACTAGTTTTTGAAGAAAATGAACTTTGTCATTTAAATAGTCAGATTTCATTTTATCACAATTTATTATTATAGCTGAAATTTGTTCTATTGTTTGCTTGATTTTTAAAAGTATAAAGATTGCATATTTTTTATAATGAATTTTAACTTCAATAAAATTTATTATACCTATTTTCAAAATGTACAAAATATGTTCATAAGTTTTCAGAATAATTTCAATTTTTTTAAAAAAAACTATATTTATTATTTTTATTTTAATTTATTTACTATTATTTACTATAATAACTAATTGAATAAGGTTTTTTTTTTTTGTAAAGTGAAATGTTAAAAAATGTCATTAGGAATAGTTAGTTTGAATTTTTTCTGCTACCAAAATATTCTTTTCTGAAAAATTGTAAATATTATGTATATGTAAAATTTGTTTCTGTTCTAGATTGTAAAATATCGATAAAATGTTTGTGTATATATAGTGTTTAGTGACAAATAAAATATCAGATTAAAATAGTATAATTACTTTTGTTAGATGGAATTGGAAAAGATTCAGTAACATATATGTTCTGTTTTAGATGAATGTGACTAGATTCAATTAAAAAATTTATTCTTCAAAAAAAACTGGATTTTTCATTCTAAGATTTTATAGAAATCATGAATTAAGAATAATTATTAGACATTAGAAGTTATTTAAATTAATGATTATATACATAATAAACATTCCATTTTAACCTACCAAAGGGTTGCTGGAAAATTTTAAATAAAAAAAATAGATAAGGATAAATATACTTGTATACAATCAAAATATAAATTGAAATTTTAAAATAATACGAGTTTTGAATTCTCATTGTATAACATTAAATCATAACATCAAACGTAATTTTTAGCTGAATCATGAAAAAAAAGGGTATTAAGGAATGAAAACTGGCCTTCTTTCAATACTTTCCAATGTTTCTAAATCTCAAGCAGAAAAAAATTGAAGCGGTCGTCCATATTTGTTTACAAATCCGCGAGTTACCCTCCGAAATTGGCGGGTAGAATCCGCGGGTTATCTTTGGATGAATAATCCGTTGATTTGGCGCGATCCGCAGTTGAGAATAACGATGTTTCGCCAATCTGCGAGTTACCTCCGGTTCGGGGATAACTAGAGGATAACCCGCGATTGAGAATACGACCGTCAGAGTGTCATCTTCAGGTTTTAGCAACGATTCCAAGATGATGGTAATGTGAGTACGCGTTAAAGCACAGATCGCCTCCGAGTTACAACAAAGAATGAGGCAGTTACTGTCAAAAGAAACAGACGGAACATTGCATCAGACCTATCTCGTCAGCTAGTATGACAGTTTCAAGGCAAACCGTGTACATACGCTTAGGGCAGGTTGGTCTATATGCTTGTAGACCTGCCAGATGTGTTCCACTTACCGCAGTGTTTCTCAAACTGTGGGGCGCGCCCCCCGGGGGGGCGCGATATACCTGCAAACGGGGCGCGAGCATATGGAAAATAAAAGATTTAAAAAAATTTATTTACTAGAATGAAGTAAAACAAAATACTTTCTGACATAATAAAAAATATACACATTTACACGGAACTAATAATATATATATATATTATCTGCGATTTTACATCATCAAAAATAAAATCTTCTACTTCAAAACATCTTTTTTTAGCTATCTTTGATACTATAACCAAATAAAAAACGTTTTATTCGATTTGCTGTAATCGCATGATGAGAGATTTTTTTATTGCGTTTCTTTTCAAAGCGGAAATGCTACTCTTTTAGAGGAAAGACAAAACCCAGACCCATAATCAAAAAAATTTTTAGGAATATAAAAAATTCATCACTGTTATATATTATTGGCATCAGTTGTAGGCAGCAGAATGTATTTGCAGCGGTTTGACCTTCGAGCTTACTTGTACGGTTAGTTACGTCCCTGCTCTTATGTATTTGTTTTTTCATTTAGGGAAGTTTGAAGGATTACTAAGCCAAACATAATGAAAAACATTTTACATCATTTTTTAGAACATCCATATTGTAATAAATACACTTTTAATCCGGGAGCGGTCACGCCGAGCACAGAGTGCACGAAATCGGTAAATCTGGCAAAACTGTTTAATTGTTACCAAGGGCCCTGACACTATCCTCCTGTTTGACAATCTTAACGTAAACAAAAAAAAATTTGTCACATATCTCCCTCTTTTTGGGAGTGACAGACGTTTTTTTTGATCTTAAGGGTACTTGTTTTGTCTGAGTTCCCCGTGTGATAACTTTTTTTCCGAAATTTTTTCTGTGTCCTTGAAAGTAGGTGAGTATATTTTCTCTTAATTAAATTATTCACTGGAATTACGATTTTTATTGTGTACACTGCAACTCACTGTCGCTTGTGGTTTTCCAGGAGTATCCGACGAGTACAGGTTTAGCTTGTAGTCTGATTCTCGCCGGATTTTCATATTGAGAGCGCCAGGTATCCATTACCACAAAGAGAACACCATTGAACGATACTGTTTTTGTGGTGCCGGATTGCTTGTTTGGGGGAGGGATTATTCTGGGTTTCAGGAACTGATCTGAATGTTAAAATTGGAGACAAGACAGGCCAAATCTTTTGGAACGTCATTCTAAAACAATATGTATGTTTGGTTTGGGACTCCATTGTCATAGACTTGTGTTTATGGATGACAACGTCCATCTTCACCGTTCAAACATCGTAAGCAAATGCCTTCAATTGGAGGAATTCACCCGTATGGACTGGCTAGCATTCTCATCAGACTTGAATCTAGTTGCGCATGTGTGGGACATGCTTGATCGATGAGTTACAGCCAGTCAACCACTACCTCCGTGTCTACTGGAACTTCGGAGAGCATTGCTTGATGAGTGGTGTAATATTCCCCGAGATCGGATCGATAATTTTATACTCAGCATGCCTAAACGTTGTACGGACTGTATTGCATCGTCTGGGAGATATAATATGTATTAATCATAATAACTAGCATGTAATATTGTTTTTTGTAAATATGTTGTTTTGTATTGTAATTTGCTCCAAGGAAAAATTGTAATTTTTGTTAATGATATCAAACGTAATACATATTTTTTGCTCTTTGACTTTTGTTCATAAAAAAAGGTTTTACAAGTAATTCAGATTTGTTTTGCTTCTGACTCTTTCTTGGTCTGAACTTGCATTATGCTTAATTTATGGACATGAATATATAATAAATACATTAATTCAATTACTGGAAATTCTACTTTGTATCTTTAAACTGAATGAAGCATAATAAAATTATCAGAAAATATATTTCTTTCTTTGATAGGACAAAAGCACTTCAAAATACAGTAACTATTATCAGTGGCATTATTACCATTCCTTAGATGTATTCATTTCAATAATTTTTTCATACCTTAATGTCTTAAGCCGATCCTATTGTTAACAATATTAGAAAATATCTATAAAACTGAATAATAAGTCGGACTTATGAGACAATGTTTTTTAATTTAAATATGATTTAGGAATTGATTTTTAACTTTTTTCATGTGAAAAACTATTCATGTAAAATAATAGAAAAATATTGCGACTCAACTACTCATTCAGTTTAATATTGTCATAAAGTTTTAAATTTGAAGGTTATTAATAAAATAAATAAAATTTATACCACTGCTGTGATATATGTTTTAATTTATATATTTCTAGTTTTTTTTAAAATTATACAGAATCTCAAGTTTTGGAAGAATTAAGAATTTTAAATGCATTATTTCGCTAACTACACGTTAATATATTTAAAATAATTAGAATATATTTATAAGGATATGTTTCATAATTTGTTAAATTTTTAGAAGTATATAACCATTTTAAAGCAAGCTATTTCGTTTCTGAAAAGTGAAATAAATGAAAAAACGTAATGTAAAAACGTAAACTCAAATATATTATATCCTCTCTTCTAGCCTCGTAGAATAGGCGAAGCTTATATTCACGCCTATTATCAAGTTTTCACGAGTCTCTTAGATAGAATAATAGAGAAAGTGACCGAAAGAGGGATAAAAGCTCATTTATGACTTATCAAAAGTCCTCAAAGGATTTTAATCAGAGGCCCGGACGGGTTTGTTTAGCAACCATGAATCCCCCTGAAATAGATGAGGGTTATTCATTTCTGAGAACTGTGTGTGTTGACGTTGATTCTCAACAGTACTTCTAACATTCTGGACGCGAATTTGATCCAATCTCCCCAGTTCAGATACGGGTGTGTAAACAGTGAGAATTATTTAACTTTTGAAAAGATAGTTTAAACTTTGTACATTACATCTCAGCATGTTAGGCTTTTAAACCATATTATGATTTGTAAAAGCAGGACCGGGTCTAGCAGTTTTGCCCCCCGGACAAAAAAGAAAAATGTCGCCCCTCTCTCCAAAGCAACAGTTTATAATTAAAAAAGATAAATTGTTCTCACACATACACTCCATAAAAGTTTAAATAATTATTGTGAACAAAAAGGCAGCATAAGAGTATTATAAGTAATTTTAAGTCAAGAGCAAAATTATTCGAAATTAAGGACATAATTACTTTGTGGGAACCCACCTGTGTTCCACCCTGGACACTAAAATTAATTTGAGGCAAATAATGACCAGACGCCATTTGTATAATAATAACTTATATTTATTCACTTGTTCAAATATCAAATTTTTCCTCCCTCGTGTCTAGTTTTAACTGTTTGTGAATCTTTAACAATTCATATACAAAATCCGAAGGTTTTTTGGTTGTGATTTTGGAATGACGTGTTTCGAGCTCTGATCTGTTCCGAACCACGGGGAATTGCTCCGTCAATGCTTGCTTTAAGTGCGCGTAATCTTTCGCTTTGTCCTCTACAACCCTATAACCTAAAACATCAAACCAATCTAGTGCCCATCCTGTAAGATGACCCTTTAAATATGCACAAGCCAGTTGTGTAGGTATCTCATAATTGTTAAATTATTATCAATATTCTCTAAAAACTCGGACACATTCTCTACCCCCGAAAAATACTGCTCGGGTATAATTCGAAAATTAGATCCGACTCTAAACTCGGGATTACTTGCACGTTGGGCGCCACTGTGGGGGACCCCCCTGGGTTCCACCCTAGACACTAAGATTAATTTGAGGCAAAGAATGACCAGACGCCATTTGTATAATAATAACTTATATTTATTCACTTGTTCAAATATCAAAAATCTAATAACAAATAGTAGGCTTTATGTCTACGTCAAAAGAGATTTACCTTTAATATTAAATTAAATCGTGGAATAGGAAATTAATCAATAACTACGCGCACTATCAATAAGGTTTACCGGAATAGGAGGTCTGAGAAATACACGCAACTCGAATTATTAGCTTTCATTAACTTAAACTAATTTTATTAAACTAACGCTTGTGGCAAACGGTATTAAACTAGAATATATCGCCTGGTAGTATTTTGATCTCTTCACAAGTATATTAACTTCCCAAGGTTCCTTCGCTGAGTACTCACAGCAATGCTTCAATATCGTAATTCAATTGAATCCTACAAACTTTGTCATTACTGCTGCTGGCTCAATTGCCCTCTTCTCCTCTAACTTACAATGCTCTACTTAAATACCCTATCTACTTTACATATCCCGTTTTCTCCTTTTAGAGTTGATTGAAAATATACAATCAATTTACAATCCCGAATTTACAATCCCCAAAGACGCCTAAGAATATTAGTGGAAAGGTTCCGTAAAAATTCGTCACAACTTGTTACTATTTAAAACGATTAAAATGTAAGAGAAGGAACCGTCCATTTCAGTGTGACAATTTCATCTAAAAAGAGTCTACTGATTTTGTGGATCACAAACGTTTATTTTAACTTATAGGAACTACACCTAAGACTAAAATAAAACATGTCCTGTGACTCTCTATCTCTAGAAAACTCTTATTGCCTCTGTTCTCTTTTGGATTTGGATAGCGGACTCCGGACGTCGTATATGTGAAAGGAATGTCCGTTGTGACCATACTCCGGGATGGGGAGAAAGTTACTAGTGAAAAAGGTGTAAACTTATCATATTTCATGATTGAACATGTATTCCCGCGATTCGAACTCTTAAGTTTCAAAATAAAAGAAAACTGACATTATACATACAGAGCACAAAAAAAGAAATAAGACACGTAAAATGAAATATTAAATTCACACCCAATAATATTTCTGAAAATATATAAATTTTTTTGCAACAAAAAGAAAATATTTTTCAAATTCTATCCAAATGCCGCTTTTAGTATCTGCCGCCCAGGGCAGGGGTTCAGTTTTTCCGACCCTTGAGCCGCCCCTGGTAAAAGATACGAGATAAAAACTTTTTTAAAAAGAAAATATTGTTTTATTTATCTTTAGCATTATCTTTCAGTCCATAAATGGTGGGGATATTTGTAACTTATTTTTTAAATGAATTTTACTTGACATCTCTTATCAATAAAATAATTTTAAAACAAATTTAATGGTTGCTATTTACAATACATTGTTTTGGCTTTATGTTTGAAGTTTCTAGCTCCTAATACTTAAATTAAGAAGAAGCAAAATGGAACTCCAAACAAATTCATCTAAACTGAAAACAATTCTGAAAATTACTTTTGCATAAATCTCAAAATCTCCTTTCCGAATGAATTACATAACACATTCAGTAGGATAATTAAAACGAAAAATCGGTTCTGTCAATGTTGCTCTAATGAGTGGAAGCAAATAAATTGACTTCTTTCCGAGTATCCGTGTCTTTTAAATCCCGCTTTTAAAAGGTCATCTAACGCCCATATTCACCGCTAACCTGACCACCGGTTAGAGGAAGGAAACCTGGGTTTCGCCAAAGAGCTATTCACCATCGCAAGTTAATAACTTAACTCCGGTTCAAGTTAAAAATCTTGACTCAGGGTCACAGCCGGATTAGTTTTAACCGCACATGCGCAGTAAGCGGTTTTTTGAGTGTTTACGTTTGCGTTTTCTTGCCGCAAAACACTACTTTTCTTTGTCATTTTCTTTTTTAAATTTAAATAACACTGACGGATCTATTGTGGTCTTCGCGGATTCACCACTCCGTCAATGTCATTGAATTGCCGAGTTATTTCAATATACGCTTCATTTTTTTTGTGCTACTAACAGCATTTGTGTTTCTCTACGTTCTATGTAAGTGCGGCTTCATCAAAACCAACACCAACTCTTTTTCGTACTGCGTAAAATAAATTCTGTTGACATTCATTTTAAATCACGATACTCGAGGTTAAAAATAAGCTGGCACGAGGTGAATATAGAAATTGTAGCTCCAGCCGGAAGTCGCGGGGTTTATTTCGACCAATGGGAATCGACCTGTAAACCCAGGTTAAGAAACCCAGAGTCAAGTAACTGGAGGTCGAAAAAGAGCTGTGAATTGAAGTTCTAACCTGGTGTTGACTGCCGGTTACTTAACTCCAGATTTCATCGCAAGGGTTAGGTTAGCGGTGAATACGAGCGTAAAAGAGGAAAAATCCCATCTAACTCGGATGCTTAGTGCGAGAAGCAACTTCAGAAAGACGGAAATGGGATGCTTGGGTGTGAATGTTGAAGAAGAACCGGAAATGGATTTTCCGGTTTGTCACCCTATCACCGTTAAAGAAACGTTTTTTGCGAAAGCGTGAAATGCGTTTGAATCATCACCAGCTGCCTCAATCTCGCCTTAACGGATATAAAACAAAGGAAGAAAATGTTTGGGGAGTGGAAGACTCTGAATTTATAGAATGGAGAGAGGATCTTATCGTTTCGTATAAAGAATCAATAAAAAAATATAGTATTATATTTGAAATTCAAGATATTTTGTTTGACAACTTTTTCATTGCTAATTGATACTTCCATTTAAGTAAAGTAGGATGATGAGGAAAAGATGCTGATAGTTTACTATACACCGTTATCCTTCGTATACTAGTTTTGTATTACAACTTGTGTAAAATTTCATTAATACAAAACAATGTATATGCAAAATTAAATTAAATTTTAAGTGAATCTTAAAAAAATAGAAAAGTATGATCTGATTTGTATCATTCTATCTATAGACTAATTTACTGATTGTTCAACAACTTCACACTTAAAAACCACATCAGGATTATTACAGAAAAAACTTGTGGTTTTGAGCCTGCTCAATAGACGAGAGAATAACTCTTGATCTAATATCCCACGCTCAAAATACTTCCAGTAGCAACAGTAGCCAAGTGATCAAAGTAACTGACTCATGGTTGGTGTGTCATGAGTTCGAGCCCAATACTACTGAAGACCCGCCGTGTAGGGGTTAAATCTATCGAGAGCTTAAAGGTCCACCTGTTGGCGTAGTAGTTAGGAGAGGGAGGGGCCAGCTCAGGTGTTGCCCGTGTCACCTGACCATGGTTCAAAGTGACGAGGTCCGTTGCCAAAAGGCCTTTGTGTAGCTTAATAGTACGACGTTAATATTCACTTCCAAATACTTCCATGCAAATTAAGATTGTGGGATCCATATTTATCAATATATATAGGAGGTAAGCTTCTCACTCATTCATTACGGTATGTCCTGAATTATTAGACCTACAGTCTTGAAATATGGCAGAAATTTTCGTTTTGATGATTAGACATCCACTAAAAAAGGTTCTTGGAAAAGTGACTCTCAAGGGGAGTTGCGCTCGCAGGAGGTGTTATATTATATATAAATTCCCAATTTTGAACTATCAGACTTGCAAACTTTAAATTTGGGAAACGCGTTTCTTCTGTTTCTTAGAGATCCTCTAAGAATACAATAAAAACTCAAAAAAGAAATTCTAGCACTTCAAATTTTCATTCTATTCTTCCTTTGGTATAGTTACAGGCGAGGTTGTGCTTAAATGCTAATAATTTCAGTATCTCGTTACGTCATACGCATGGCAAAAAAGTTGACTTGGTTCGGATGCTAATTTCACGCTCCTGCATTTTAAGAGGTCAGTAGTGAATGACAATCTAATAATATTGTTGAGATTTATACTTTTAATACATCAAGTAAATTCTTAAAATTCACTATAATTTAAATTTTACATACTATTGAAAATTATTTTATTAAAATCCTAATTAAATGTATTCCTGTATGTAAAGTCTATTAGTCTACATAATTTGTTGAAAAGAAAATTCCATATCAAATTATTTAAGCTAGAAGAATGCTCCGTAATAAAATACATAAAAAAATAGAAGCAAGAACAGTAACTAAAATTCCCCTTTACGCTGATTTATCAAAATTATAAACATTGAATTGTTCGAGAACAAAAATAACAGCTTTTTAAACAAGATACAACAGAAAAAGTATGAAAATGAGAAAGATGAAATCAGGAAAAAAAAATCTTGAACAAATTTTCTCATCTATTATAATAAAACTAACCTTTATAATATTAACTTAATAAAAAGAACAACCTGAATCATTAGGTGTGAAATCCCCACAGGGTCTCTGCTTCCAAAACAAGATATAAAAAAGAAAAAAAAGCAAGCTAAGAGAGCAGAAAAAGAGATTTCTTTGCCTTTTAACAGATAGGTTGCCCTGCAGCAATTTCGACCGCAGACTTGATGGGTGATTTGTTGGCCACTATCACCTAGCAGTCTTCCATAAAATCGCCGACAGTTTGGGGAGCAATTATTTTGCCGACCAATCTGAAGCTCTGCTGTCGATAAAATAGCATTTAAGATCGCCTTCTCCACGTTTAAGGTTTGGAAAAGGACGAAGAACGGAGTTCCTTGAGGTCTTTTGATTGTGTAACTGGAAGTTATAAACATGCCTTTGCTATTTGTAGAGATTATGGCCAATTTAAATCTTTTACCCTGAAAATTTGTTAAAGAATGGTATTAAAAGGCTTAAAGTGAATTGGGACTTTTTTCCACCTACTTTTTCTAAAATGGAGTGTAGAAATTAGGTGATACTCTTACAACATTGATTTTCATTTTTCTGCTCGTAGAACAGAATGCTATATGAATAAATCTCAATCCAAGAAACAATGAAAATAGAATTTCGCTTTTAACATTATGTATTTTTAACACATTTTAATTCTGGCGTTTTTTGAATACTTTTTGAATTTTAGCAATTATTTACTGTCTTTGTGTGCTCTTTTATTAAAGCTGTAAGTATTTGCTTGAATAAAAATGATAAAATGGTAGTTTTTATCAATATACATCACAATTTTTCCATTTAAAAATAATAACATAACAGCAGAAGTCTATAAAGTCTCTATAAAAAGAGCACTCTTTTCATTGTTTTTTTTTTCAATAATTAACATAAGTCAGCCTAATGTCGCAGTCTCTAAAGTAATTTTCTCAAAAAACTTTTCAATGACACTTTTATATTAAGTAACAAATGCCAACACGTATCGTAGTATTTTTTTAGTATAAAACGTAAAATTAGCAGGATAAAATATTAAGAGCGTTTTGAAGTTATTACGATTAGAGATTTTTTTTCACAAGAAATATATCATTAAAAAGTATTTTGGATTCTGTGTGTCATGAAATAATTCGAAAATAATTCGTGTCTAAAATAATTATGCGTCTTTTGACAGAATTATCTTCTGGTAAAAGAGTCAAAATTTTCCAAGGACAAGTTCATTTTATTTTGTAATATCTAAGTAAAATAAAAACTCTTTAAAAATTCTGTAACAGAGGAGTAACATTCGAAAAGAAATTCTAATCTTAGCTTCATTCTGTATCTTCTTTCTATGAGGAGTTTCAGATATTAGTTACTTTAATATAATACGACATTCTATAATCTAATTCCAACCAATATTGCAATGTTTATTTTCTACTTAATGGAACGACATGTGCAGATGAAACATTTCGAAGGAAATTGTCACACTTGGGAATTGCAAGACAGTTTTTGCTGTGTAGTATTAGGATCTCTCTTAATATAAGGATACGAAAAAGTAATATATTCAAATATTAAATCTTTTGAAAGCTTGTTTTTAATATGTTAGAATGGATGATTATTAATGTTGGATTACATTATTTTTAACTATTATGAACAAAATATCTAGGTATGAGGCAATATGAACAATTTTATAAAACTCAAACACACCTAATGCAATATCACAAAACAATGCTCAATGAGTCACACTGTTAAAAGTAGCATTTCAATTTTTAAACAAAATAATTTGATAAAATTGGATTGCAATAAAATTTATAATACTAGCTTATTTTAATATAAACTGTGAAATTAGATTGTTGAATATTATTTACATAAATTTCAGAAAAATTTTCATAAGCAGTAATAAATTCATTTTAATAATGGGTTTTTAGCAATACTTCTCTTGAAAATGGTTTTGAAAATTACAGTAAAATATAGATAAATTACACTCGGTTCATCTGTGTAAGTTTGTTTTTCAGAAATATCATTTAGATAAATTTTTGAAATGTGAACAATGTAGTATTTCAAATTATTAAGAAAATAATGATCAAATTGATATTTATTCAGAATAAATTTCAACTTATTAAAATTAGTCGACATATTTCATAAAACTTAGATCCTTTGGAAGGAAGAATTTCATCTCTTAAAAATGCAATGCATAAATATGAAATTTTCCAACATATATTTTTAAACTTGATTATCCTTCATTAATAAAAAATTGTAACTACATATGCAAGGGTCATAATTATCATACCAAATTTAGCATTCAGAAAATCCTCAAAATCCCAAATTTACCTACCATACTTGTTGAGGTTATTTTTTTGGATGCCGCTACACATCACTCTTGTTATGTTGTACCATCCCAGTGATCAGAATATAAAATAGAGTTGACCACCTGTAGCGTCCCAAACAATCATACCCTGTTTTCAGGAGTTGGAATACTTCAAAGCTGAGGCGGGATTTGACCTATCATTATGTCTCTGTCACCTTGGCCACTAGCAACAAATCGATAGGTACATTATGGAAACATTAGACATGCCATATAAGTGCTACAACATTGCATCAAGAATATTTTGAGGGGATGCACAGTCGTTGGACCACAATGGAATTCACTTTGGACATCTAGTAGTAGCAAGCTTATAGTCACTCCATTTCCATCTATCCAAACTCCCAGACATTGACAACAAAATAACCATGAACTTGGTCAAGAATTTGTGATCATGTTCACTTGGCTACTGAGGTCTTTAGTTTGTTCTTAAAGTTAAGGGATTTAAATTCAAGATAAAATGACGTTCTTGTCACTTGTTTATTATGCAAAGTTGTTAAATTCTCTGTTAGTTGACTTCGCATGTATAAAATAACATTGCTTCAAAAGTAACAAGCTGCACTAATTTTTCTAATTTCCTGATAATTTTGATGATATCAAACGGGAAATACGTTTGAAAATCAATAAAACAAGGGTGTGATTAAATAATATGATCTGCTCTCCTTATAGTGAAAGGATTTGCTATGTCCTAAAATGGCATGGTTATATAGGTAAAAAGAGGTAATCAGAGATTGATATTTAGTTATTTATAACCATTTTTCAGTTATATGTTTAAAAAAATTAATTATATCCATTAATATATATAAATAGCTTTAAAATAAATGAAAAGCTTAAAAAAATACTAATTGCTTATAGATTTTATTTTATTCCTGAATCACTTGAAGGGATTAAAAACGTGTTGCTATATATATATATATATATATATATATATATATATATATATATATATATATATATATATATATATATATATATATATATATATATATATATATATATATATACATATATATATACATATATACATATACATATATATACATATATATACATACATATATACATATATATATATATATATATATATATATATATATATACATATATATATATACATATATATACATATATACACATATATACATATATATATATACATACATATATATATATATATATATATATATATATGTCATAATTTTGAAAACAGAATCAGATTAAAAGTTAGAAAAAGGGACGATATTTATTCAATCATTCCTACATCTGTTCTGACACTGACTGAGAGCAAGGAGGAAAAAAGCCCGCCATGATGGTGGTTTCAAGTGAATAGCACTTGAAAAATACATGTGGTACGTATCCAGATTTTATGATTGTATTTGAAAGTTAATGCTGACACATATGGGGCTGTTAAATCTAACGATCTGGAATTAGACATGTTTATTGGCTAGGCCATATATTCGGAAGAAATAAATGGGTGATTAGTTTGATACTTGAAGATGTGGACTGAGAAAGATGAGTCAAGTGCTAGATAGGGAATTTAATTTTTAATCTAATTTAATTATCCTTACATTTGCCCCCCAATTTTAAAAGGGAGTAATGGTGTGGTTTTTACTCTCTTTATAAACTTAATCAATTTTCAACAAACACAAAACAATACATAACATTATTTAGAAAGACATATTACACATAGTAGAAATATTTAAGCAATATGAATACTAAAATAAAAATACAATACACTAAACGAAACTATAACATTAAACACTGTAAGGACACTTCCAACAAATCAATTGATAAACATGAATTTCCATACATATAATTGAAGATTAGCTTGTTCAAATCTATTCGACATCTAGAGTAAGAGCTCGCGTTTCCTTCTATTCCTTCATAATAATAGATTCGTATTATAGCTAGTAGATATTGCTTTAAAAAATTTATATTGCAAAATAATATATCAAACAATAAGATAGTAAATATAAAAATATATGATATCATACAAATGTTAAAATAATAATTTTGTATAAAAATCTATTCTGACGCCATCGTAGTAATACCTTATATTGTTACACACATTTTGCATATATGAAATACATTTTTTAAAAAGATAAAAAAATATAGACACTAATAAAATGAAAATGAAATTATTAATAATATGAAAACGGTGTACAACACACAACTTTTATGCACTATTCAACACAATAAACAATATTTTATTTTATATGCGTTATAAAATATAAAAATTATAAGAATATAGGAATAAAAGAGTACAAAAATATAAGAGCACTTTTTTATTATTTTTGAGTCAGAAAAGTAGACTCACTTCAATAATAACTTTTAGTATTTATGAAAATTTTCTCAATATTCGCTGTAACTTAACAATATCACATAACCTTCTAAAAATTCGTTTCATAGACAAAAATTCTTGAGTTTCTCTTACATCATACACACACATATATATATATACATATGTATATATATATATATATATACATATATATATACATATATATATGTATATATATATATATATATATATATATATATATATATATATATATATATATATATATATATATATATATATATATATACACGCACACACATACACTCTGTCGCAAAAAATATATGCACCCAGAAGAAATTGAGCTACATTCACGAAATTTAGTATGCATGTAGTGTATATGAAAATAAACAAATGATTAAAAATTCAGAACAAAATATCATTTTAGTAAGCGGTTACAGCTTGCAAAAGGTTAAAAATCAGTAAGTAGTAAAGCCACCTCTGGCAGCTATACAAGCCGAAATTCGGCGTGGCATCGATTCAATTAGATCACTTATGACACCCTGTGGAAGATCCTGCCGTAGTCTTTGCATCTGCGCAGTTAATTCTCCTGTATCTCGGGACGGCTGCAGTTGCCTTCACAGCGCGTCCCAGAGATGCTCTATTGGCGAAAGATCTGGTGACCTGGCAGGCCATGGTAGGACGTCATATCCTTGAAGACATTGTTGGGAGAGTCGCGCAGTATGTGGACGAGCATTATCCTGTTGATAAATGGCACCTGGGCGACTTGATAGCATGGGTAGCACAATCGGCGTTAAAATATCGTCCACGTATCTGCGAGCTGTCAAAGTGCCTTGAAGGACCACTAAAGATGATCGTGTGTCCCAAGAAATTGCTCCCCACACTGTCACACCTTGTGAAATTGCTGTATGCCGCTCGACAATAAATGCCGGATCGGA
The DNA here is from genome assembly GCA_019973935.1 of Trichonephila clavipes. NCBI lineage: Eukaryota > Metazoa > Arthropoda > Arachnida > Araneae > Nephilidae > Trichonephila > Trichonephila clavipes. Next base: position 48,060 of record BMAU01002701.1, on the reverse strand, counting down.
CCGCTGGCCGGTGCGCCTCCAGACACGTGTGCGGTGGTCATCAGCACTGAGACTGAATCGGGATTCATCACTGAAGATGACACGTCTCCAGTCTGTCACACTCCAAGTTGCCCGAGGTTGGCAAAAATCCTGTCGACACTGCCTATGATGTGGGGTCAGTGGTAAGCGTCTTAGCGGACGTCGGCTCCTCAAGCCAACTTCGGTCAGTCGTCTCCTTATGGTTTCTCTTGATGGCACTGGATGTCTGGAAGGAGGTAAGTGGCGTTGAATCGATTTTAGCGACGTTGTTGGTGCCGAAGTGGCCACTCTTCTGATTGCACGATCCTCGCGATCATTTGTGTTCCTGGGACGTCCTGACCCTCCGCGACGGTACACTCTACCTTCTGTGATCCACTGTTGCCAACACCGAGCAACTACCATATCGCTCCGACCGAGGTGGCGGCCGATACGTCTATTCGACCAACCTGCTTCTCTGAGGCCTATTATACGGCCCCTATCAAAGTCCGTCAGCTGCTCGTACTGCCGCCGGTTACGTCTTAGAGGCATCCTAAGTCTCAATATCGTCTATCAAAGTCATCAGATTCGTTTGGATAGCCGTGCGGTGCTCGTACTCATGCTTTTAAACTCTCCCAGTTGCGCAACTAATATGCGCATAGCACACTTAGCCTTGTCTCATTGGCTACGAAATTTTAATCATTTGCATATCTCTTACCAGATTACATTCTTGCCGAGTTTCGTGATTGTAGCTTGATTTCTTCTGGGTGCATATATTTTTTTGCGACAGAGTGTATATATATACTCACAGTTATGTGAAACAAATATTGAAAAATAAGCATCATATCTAATCATTACTCCATTATCTATTTGAACTTGAACCAATGTGCAACACTTAAGGATGATATCAACCAGATAAAAAAAGAATTCCTTAAAATGGTGTCTATCAAGTGTTTTCATGAACATATAATTAAACTCTTTATCAAATATTAAATCCCAAGTCATTCCACATTCATATACAGAAAAAAAGAAAGAATCAACGACTTTGATATTCATGAAGAGTTCAGTGAATTTGTTATCAAGTGATTTCCCAAAAGAAAAATGAAGTTACAAGTTTCTAAGACTTCTAGAAACTGCAATGAAACTTCTTTGTGTATTTCTTGTTTTTTTCCTGTTAATAATGAGAGAAGTTTATAATCTTTTCCACCCTTCTACAGAATATTGGGTTTATCTTTACTATACCAATTCTTTAATTAAAAGTCCCATGACCACGATAAGAAGTTTAGTCATTGGCGAATTTCGGGGCTAAGTGTATGCTCCGATAGTGGCTTCAGACATGTTTTAATTAGTTTTCCCTTTATATCGTTTAAAAATAAAGTAAAATGACGCATTGAGGCTCTGTATTTCATGTCTCCAGACTATGTATTGTTTTTATCATTTCACTAGTAATTAAAGAAAGGGTTTTTGGGAATCAATCAGGTAAATAATTGATGCATTCCATTTCCGAGCTTGGAATTGTTTCAGGATGGTACGGGAAAAGACTTTAATTGCATCTTAAGTGTATGAATTAAAAATGACGTCGTATCTTGTAGTCACACAGTTGAATTAATTTTGTCGAACTTAATTCATATTTCTGGCTAAAATATTGACGAAAAATGATGCACAGTTGAATTGTAGTACAAGTAAATGAGTCTTAATAATTTATTCATTGAATAAGAGTAAATAAATATGAACATATCTTGTCAGACCGAGGGAGATACATTTTACAGCTTGTTAAAATTTTAATCTAAATAAAGCTTTTCCCTTCATATATTTTATACAGGTGCTATCATCGAAAACTATCTACATTCAACTCACTTAAACGAATTCTAATTCATGTGTTTATTACTATGTAAATGACCATGAGACATATAATTAACCCTTTTATTCGATCATTCTTATCCTCACATTTTTTTGTGACGCTCATACAGTATTTGGTCTTTAGTCATATATGGTGCTAACAATTATCTTTCAATATTTTCTAATCTTAAAAACTATAAAAAGTAATTTTGGCAACAAATTTTCAGTTTAGGTTTGAATCAACAATAAATCTTTTCTCTAAACAAGATGTCGAAAGTTTTAAAGATTAGTCTAATCCATTTTCTTGGAAATTATATTAAAAATCTTGGACCACCTTGGGCTTAGTTAAGTAGAATCCTCTTTAGTTAGGAATTTGGCTTGAAAGAAGCTGTAAGAGGCTCGCACCTCTGTGGCAGCAACATAGATGTGAGGGGGAAGGGAAGAAGCACTCGACATGATTCAACTAATCTATTTATTTCCACACAAAAAACAGACACAATTTCAACTAATAAGTAAGAAAACGTCTCAATGTAACCCGTGAAAGTGGAACAACGACAGTAAAACGTGAATGATTAGGAGACTATCAAACTTGATCCTTATCTTAATTAAGGATCTAACCTATCATCCGATTTAATCTAATCTTAATTCAATCTTTGTGAACAAGCGTCACTTTTTAAAGTTTCCGCATAATAAGAATCAAATCCCTATAATTCTAATAATATACCTTCAGTAGCAACTCACCTGGCTTGAGTATATCTTCTCTCTTTAGAGTTAGAAAACCTCGCCTATTTATAGTATGTTAATTTACATATCACGATTCTCTTCTTCCGAAGATTTGGTTATGAATAACTCGAATTGATAGCCCAAAGATTTCCCAAGAGGATTACATGGAAAAACGCGTATAGATCCTCCACAAAGCTACTATCTGGACCATTAAGAAAAATGACAATACTATACGGGAATCTGCATCTGAGCATGAAAATTTAATTCCAAAGCATCGTCATACATTATTCATAAATTGTCAGTAAAAATGGAAAAATGTTTAGGACTTTGTATTGTGGACTCAAAAAATTCACTTAAAAATCAAGACGAATGGGGACATCTCAATTTATGACGACGACTGAGGATCTGGCCGTTGCATGAAATTGTGCTTATTTTTAATAGCGACTAATCTTGTAATTAAATAATATATTTTCTTATTTCTATCATTATTTTTAAGTTTTCTATATTTTTTCATCTCACTATTTAAATTTAAGGTATCCAACTACTTTCGCAACCGTGATTTTAAAGTAGCGCATAAATGGATAATTTTCAGGATATTTAGTGTCACTCAGATTAGAATACATGCATAAATTTGTTTAAGGACATTTTGACAAAAAAAATTATTTAAATACAATATTTTGGCAAAACATTAACTTAGAACTACCTTATTTTAAAATATTCTCCTTTTGTGAAAAATGTTTCTATTATAATAATATTTTGCCTGTGTATAGCTCAGACCTCTGTACAGAGGTTCAACTATGATTTTTGAAAAATTCACAATATTTTCAGAGTTACAACCAATTGAAATAATTATCGGCGATTTATTTTTAAAATTTCTTCCCTCTGTTGTTGTCGTAAAATATGGATAATCCTACTTCTAAGTTATATATTTCAAAAATTCTAGTTGAGTCTCTGTAGAGAGGCCTGAGCAATATACAGGCAAAATATTATTATAAAAGAATCATTTTTCTCAAAAGGAGAACATTTTGACAAAAAATTAATCTATTAATTTTTTGCCAAAATATTGGATTTAAATATTTTTTTGTCAAAATGTCCTTAAAACAATTGTATACATGATTTCTAATCTATGTGACACTAAATATCATGAAAATTATTCATTTATGAGCTTTTGCAAAATCACGGTTCCGAACGTAGTCGGATACCTTCAGTAAGAGTTATATATACATCTATAGATTTTTTAAAAAGTTTTAGTGTTAAATAGAATTTTACATGCATGTTTTATTTGTATAAGTACCGGAATTCACGGTTCTTATTCTAAATGTATTTCTTCATTGTATCTTACGCTTTTTTTCTTGGATGCCAGGGAACGCATTATCAAATTTATTATAAGATTATCTTTTTTTACACAACTTTTTGAGGAATATATCTACCGTGTCAAAAAAGTTGAATGTACAATATTACATTTGTAGTATAGCGTAAAATTGGCATTTAGTCCGTTGCAGAATTTGATGTAAAAAAAGACTTCATAATTTCATTATTAATTTAGAGTTACCGTTGCTTTTTATTTGAGACATTTATTATCAATGTTCAAGCCTCTTACATTCTTGAATGTTTGTGAATTTTACTTATTTCTTTAAAAAAATTTATACACCTGTATTAGTTCACAAATTTTAGCGCCAAAATTCCACATTCACCATGATATTTGTTGTGGTAACTTATTAGGTACAAAAAGTTTCAGTATTTTTAAAGCTGTGATGAGAATTTATAGGAAAAAGGCAATTTTTGCTCCTGAATAAAAGCTCATGAATTTTTAAAACAGGTAAAAAGCAATTTTGATTTCTTCTAAGTAAACTCAATTTTAAAAGACTGAAAGACGATAAAAATTCTCTCATAGACCAAAATCCTTTTAAATTCCATCAATATTTATGTCTTATACTATGAGAAACTATTGAGTATAACTGTCCCACTTCGGCGTTTAATATTATTTCAAGGTATACAATAAATCGTGAAAATGTGACTTAAGGAGGAGTGAATGTTCTTACATACGTTATATCTTATTTTGCCATAAGCAATTAGTAGTTCCACTGAACTTTCAGATATTAAGAAAAATATTACATATCAGACTCTTATCACCTCATTTTCAATAGTTAAGCTATGTCTTTTTTTAAGCAAGTGTTAAGAAAACAGAAGGCTAATATTTTCAAAATTTAAATTTTCATTAATGCTTTGGAGCTCAAATAAAATACGGCTCAAAACTAGATTCATTAAAAGCATACAAACAGGACGAAAATATTAAAATCAGTTACCAAAAAAACTTCAGTCTACAGTTCAGTTTTACTCCTACTAGTTGCTAAGGTTTTTTTATGTTGATTAATAAGATAAAAATGGCATATGAAAGTAAATACTTAAAATGAATGCAATAATGATTTGGGGAAATTTAATACAACATTTGGAAACATTAAAAATGTATTTCATTACTTCATGAAGAACTCCCATAAAATAAACCAATGACTAAATGTATTTGAAAGCATTAGAAATTTTGAAAAGGAACTATTTTAAATGAAATGTCTGTTAGCCAAAATATTTTTCGTTCTCTTTATGAAAGCAAAAGTCTCCAAAAGGTTTTTAAGGGAACATTTTGGTAAATATTAAATGAAGATTCCTGGAATTTTATAGAAAAGAAACACATAAATACAGAAATGAAGCTGATTGCACTAAGGTATAACCAAACAATTTGACAACTAAAAAAAATTTGTAAATATTAAGGGATAGAAAATATCCCTTCTTTACACGAAAAAAATAGTTGTAAGGGTTATATTTTAATAGGATTCGGGAACTGAATTTGAATTTAAAGTGAATTATTTCTCTTGATTGAAGCTAAAAAAGAAGGCTCAAGCTAAGAAATACAGAAGATACTTCTGATTGCTGAAAAGATACAAATTTTTAGAGAAAATCAAAAAATAAATTTCAACAAGATATTCGTTAATTTGAAAAAATAAATCTTCGATTTTTCAATAACAGTCAGAGACTGAGATAACATATACTTTTAAGCCTACAGTTTATACAAGTATTAAGTTGCGCTTAATTTCAAATGATAAATTGAGGGTAGTGATGTGAACCAAACCTTTGTTAATATCCTTTAAGGTATTTTTTAAGAAGACTGTCATTGATCACACAGCACAGATGATTGCCTTTGCAATGGTGGATTACAAGGGACACGTGAACGAAGGAAAGAAGCAGGGTTTGTTTTAATACCAATAACGCTTTTGTTTATCCAAAGATTACCTCCATTTCCGATTGTAGAGACGACATGGTGATAGGTTGAATCTAGCCGTGTTTATAGATCACTCCACCGCTGTTCAACATAAAATTTTGGTAAGTACTAAAGGGAATTCGGGACGAAATCGCGTATGATAGTTGGTCACCTCTGGTTTGTATTGAGTGTACGATGGCAGCCCAATGATATCTGGGTGGTGTGCTATGAAAAGCCTTTTTTAGTGTCAAATGCCCTTTCCTAACGAAATAAAAACCTGCCGCACAATGCACGTATCAGCTAACGTGCTTTGAAAGATGCTCTGCAGTTGCTACCTGGTTACCTTTCTTCCCTGATCCCTCAACAGCAACATCGACGCCGCTTGCATGCTCTACCACCATTCCTTAGGGGGCAATCCAAACAAGGACGTCTGAAGACCTTTTCAACCCTGAGCTCAGAGAAATATTTTCTGAGGCCCTGGATCTCTATGCAAAAGTAGGACCTACCTGTGATTTTTAAATATAGACAGTATACAGCATGCAGTGTCAAATACTCGTACAAACGGCAGTTTGAAACAAGCAAATGTGCCCTTCTCACACTTTCACAAACCTAGACGAAAATCAGACAAATAAATTTGTTTTAAAATTATTTTGATGAGATGAGTGGTATAGGTCTATAGGTATCTCAAACCAAAATATATTCGAATATATATTGAAACTACATTTCTATTAAATGATTTTAATGATTGCTTATGAAACATAATATAGGCGTAGAAATAGACAACTGTCGTCACAATAATATGGTCTTGCCAATTTTGCCAGTTGGCATGCAGTTTGAAATTCTGTTTCTTGGAGAATATATATCTACATGTGTGTGTGAATCATATTTAACTATTCAAATTAACCGGACCATGGTCTTATTAAGACTGAGTAGAGAACGAAACAAGGCTACTCTGAGGGTGTGGACCTGGGCGCAGGTCCATTCGGCCCATACATCCAAACTATTACTCTGCAATGAGACATGTTACCTCGTATATCCGAGGTGATCCTACAACTTATTGAGATGATGGTGTTTGAAGGGGGGTTGATACAGTTATCATTTCAAAATAAATATGTTTAATTATCTGTTCGCCGTGGCTCTTCACTTTCAAGCCGCTTACTCTTGGTGTTGCATTTTCCATGCCACGTAGTGTAAAATACTAAAAATTTTCAAAATTTGGATTATATTAACTTCGGACACATACTTATTATTTCTCATTTTTCTTACAAATACATGCAATTATTCATTGTGTTATTCTTTATAAATATAAGGAAATTTTGTTTGGAATGGTCAGAATATATGCATCTAGAAGAAATAATCATACTTTTTCTTTTACAATTATTACGTGCCTGAATTAACTTTCATAGTTTAGATGGGAAAACTGATTTCTGTAAAAACATTTCCTTACATCTAAAAAAACCTAAATGATTTCAATCATATCTTTGAAGATTTATGTCACAGTTCTTTGTGAAAGTATTTAAATTTATGTTATTAAATTTGGCATTTAACTCAAAACAAATTGAAAAGACATTTACAAAAGCAGTGGAACTATTAATCAGAAATCTCTCTTTCAATACCTCTGATTTGTTTTCTTTCTGTGAAAATTTTTTTGCATCTTACTCTAAAATATTTCTTGTTTTCGCAAAAGTTTAAATAAGTGGGGAGCCAAATATCATAACCATCACATCAAAAGAAAAAAAGTTGCACATTTACAAGTGGTTTATATTTTCTATAATAAATGCATTAATTTGATTATTTCTTACTGTGTTTTTATCTTTCTGCTGAATAAAATATAATATAACGAAAACATCAAAACATACATAGGTTGCTTGGGAAAGATATGAACAATCTTCATTTCCCTTATCCTCCAGTGTCTGACGCAGTCAGGCGAAATCCATGAGTCCATTGATTTTCAAGAAATCAGTTAGTATTGGTGGATTGCAATATGTTTCCTCTCAGGTGAAATCCATGCAATGTAAAAGATCAGCACAAGCCTTATGTCTGCTTTCCTATACATTAACATTTATTTATGATTATTCTTCCAAATTCTAATTTTGGAAACTCAGTAAATAAGGAATTTTATAAATGTATTATTTTATTAAGTTCAAGGTGAAATCTTTAAAATATAATTATATTTAATTATATGTTTTATAACTAGTTTAATTTTTCGTGATCTGTAACCATTATAAAACAATACAATAATTATGTGAAAAGTTAAATAGATTACTTTATATAATAATAGAATACAAATTTTATCACAAAAATAGAGATTTCCAAGTGTATATTCTAAGACAGGGGTATCCAACACACGGCCCGCCATTACGAAAGTTACGGCCCGACGACTCTTTTTAAAATTTTTTTAAATATCAGGTTTTCAAAGTTTTTTTTCATTTTGGAATTTATTTAAGGAGAAATTTATTTATATATATATATATATATATATATATATATATATATATTAATCTACAATGTATTTGTCTGTTAACTGATTTTGTTTTAAAATATCTCCTTTTTGATAATAGAAACGAGATTAAGATAGATCCTTTAGATTAAAATAGATTTATATTTTATCAAACAGTTACGTTGGATTTTACAATAATAATTTACTTTTTTAATAAATTCTGAATTGCAATATAGATGAATTACTATGCATGGTACATGATTATCTGTGTGTGCTACTTCCATTTATCCTCCTACTTATCCGTTTGGAGTGCCCAAGAAGCAGTCAGAGATGTTTTTTAAAGTTTAAAAAAGTTATTCAGAATGGTTAAGATAAAAGGCAATGCATACTTAATCGTTTGAGAATGACAGCACAATCAAATTTCAACAATGAATAACGAAAAATCAATTCAAAAGGAACTCCAGAATTTTCAAGAAAATGGCACAAATGTAATATTTTAAACATTATTTGATCATTTTATTATTATATTATATAAACATTATTATATTATCTATGTCTGTATACATGAAAAATAAAGAAAACAATAATAATAATTCCTTTTGTTTTAAATTTTTTTAAAAATTTTTCACTCCAATAAATGATCCCTTGCGCCATTAAAATTCACAATCATCATCATCACCAATAAATGATTTTTGGTTCCAAACATGATATAAATGTACATATTTTTATGTGTGGCCCACGAGATAATAATGTTTTTCCAAAGTAGCCCGCAAGGTCATTTGGGTTGGACACCCCTGTTCTAAGATATCATTACAATCTACACCCTTACCCTAATCTACGTAGAATGGGTCAAGCATATATTCGCTCCTCTTATCAAGTTTGCGCGAGTCTCTTAGACTAATAGAGAAAGAGAGAGCTCGAAAGAGGGATAAAAGCTCATTTATGGTTTATCAAAAGTCCTCAAAGGATTTTAATCAAATACCCGGATGGGTTTTGTTAAACAACATGAATCCCCCTAAAATGAATGAGGGTTATTCATTTTCTAAAACTGGGCGTTAGTCCTCTATAGTACTTTCAACGTTCTGGACAAGTATGTATTCCATTATCTCCAGTTTAGATACAGGTGGGTAAATAGTGTGAATTATTCAAACTGGGAAAAGATAATAGGCTATATTTCGTACATTATATTTCAGCACGTAAGGCTTTTAAACTATATATAATGCCCGTGAAAATAGGTAATAATCCTTTTTTAAAAATATTACTTGCTCAAATTTAACATTTGTTTAAATCCATAAAATGACATACAAAGCACTTAAGGTATCCGACTACGTTCTAAACCGTGATTTTAAAAAAGCGCCTAAGTGGATAATTTTCATGATATTTAGTGTCAAATAGATTAGAATACATTTATAAAATTGTTTTAAGGACATTTTGACAAAAAAAATTATTTAAATACAATATTTTGGCAAAAAATTAACTTAGAATAACCTTTTTTCAAAATGTTCTCCTTTTATAACAAATGCTTCTAAAATAACAATATTTTGCTTATATAAAGTAAAGACTTCTTTAGAGAGTCTGAACTATGATTTTTGAAAAATTTACATTATTTTCAGAGTTACAGCCAATTGAAATAATTAACGGCATTTTTTTTCTTAAAATTTCTCCTCTCTGTTGCCGTAAAACATGGATAAACCCACTTCTTAGTTATATATTTCAAAAATTCTAGTTGAGCCTCTGCACAGAGATTTGAGCTATATACAGGAAAAATATTATTATAATAGAAGCATTTTTCACAAAAGGAGAATATTTTGAAAATGGTCATTCCATGTTCATTTTTTGTCAAAATATTGTACTTAAACAATTTTTTTACTGTAATAATGTTCTTAAAACAATTTTATATACATTTTCTAATATAAGGGACACTAAATATCATAAATATTATCCATTTATTCGCTTTTGCAAAATCGTGGTTATGAACGTAGTCGGATACTTTAAAGGGTTTTGGTAAAAAATGTTGTTTGATATTCAAAAAGATCCCAGGTAAGATTTTGAAAGATTTTAAATCTCTACGCTTATTGTGAGGAGTGAGTGAATGTTTACTAATTTCGTATTATAAATCATCGCCAGGCTATTGATAACAGATCTCGCAGTTTCGAATCTCGGTCAATTGACGAGGACGACACCTGAGCTGATACACCCTATCCAAACTAACACGCACTGTATACGTCTTGGGTTTTGAGTGGCATTAGTGTTCTAACTTATGGCACGCCTTTCACGAGGTCGGGATCAAAACCTCTAGGCTATACGGCAGTCTTTTGTAGGGCATATATGAAGTTTGAAAATGTTTTCAGTGTTCATCTTTGGTAACATTAGTATAAAGAAAATATGGGAAATAGAAGGCCTTTTTAAAAGTAGATAAATCATTTAACAATTTAAACCTTACATTTTTTCATGTAATTGTTCGTATAATTTTTGCAAAATAAAGAGTAATGAGATTAAAAAATATAATATACCAATTGTTTCAAAATTTTAGTGTGACCAATTTGAAAAGAATATTGAAGGAAGGTTGTTAAAATTCTGTTATAAGTAAATCATTTAAAAATCAAAAAAAGACATTTTTATATTGTATTACTATCTAAACTTAAAAAAAAATCGGTTCGCAATCAAAAGCTCCAGGAAAAAAATGCGAATGAAAAGAAGTCCTTAATGAAAAAGAAAAAAAGAAGTTGAAAAAAAATTATCGAAAAAACTCTTATGGCTTTTGTCCAAATCATTTCCGTCAAGTGTACTATGTTAAAGAAAACCACATTGAAAATTCCATGTAAATGACGTGATTCAATAAAAATTTATGAAATTGGTCGCACTATTTATGAATAAACCGTTAATCTCGAAATTATATTTTGGTTGGAGATACCTACAGGCCTTTACCACTCATTTCATCAAAATAATTTTAAAACAAGTTTATTTATCGATATTTACAATACATTGTTTTGGGTTTATATTCGAAGTTTCTAGCGCTTAGGATTAGGTAGACGCAAACTGGAAATCCTAACAAATTCAACTGAACAGGAAACAATTCAGAAAATCTTTTGCATAAATCTCAAAATCACCTTTTTAAATGAATAACATGATATACTCAGTAGAATAATTAAAACGAAAAATTGATTTCGCCGATGTCGCTCTAATGAGTGGAAGCAAATAAATTGACTTTGTTCCGAGTATCTGTGTCTTTTAAATCCAGCTTTTAAAAGGTCATCTAAGAGAGAGAAAATCCCATCGGACTCGGATGCTTAGCGCCGGAAGCAACTTCAGAAAGACGGAAATGGGATGCTTGGGCGTGAATGTTGAAGCAGAACCGGAAATGGATTTTCCGGTTTGTCACCCTATCACCGTTAAAGAAACGTTTTTTGCGAAAGCGTGAAATGCGTTTGAATCATCACCAGCTGTCTCAAACTCGCCTTAACGGATATAAAACAACGGAAGAAAATGTTTGGGGAGTGGAAGACTCTGAATTTAGAATGGTACGAAGATATTTTCGGAGTTTCGTATAAAGAATCAATAAAAAAATATGTTTTCATCGAAATACAAGATTGATGAGTTCTTCATTGTTATTAAGATTTAAATGAATCGGGGAAAAAAAGATGATGAGATTTTACCATTCACCCCCTCCTCCTGTAATCTTTTTTATACATGTATCATAATAGCTTTGTTTACGAAAAACCCCAACATGCATATAAAACTAAAACAAATTTTTAAATTATTTTTTTCGAAACAGAAAAGTATAGGCTCCTGTTGTATTATTTGAACTATGGGTTAATTGATTGATTGTTTATTAACATCATGCTTCGAAACTACATAGTAATGTCCGCAGTAATCTAGTGGTCATTGTAATGGACTCATGGCTAGCGTGTTTGAAGTTCAAGCCTAGTGCAGCTGAAGACCTGCCGTACAGATGAGGTCAATTGACATTAAATATGTTGAGACTCTAATGTACTCCCTTTGGTGTGGTGTGGAAGTTAGGAGAGGGGGCAGCTCAGATGTCATCCTTGTCACTTGACAAGAGATCGCTTTCATCAATAGCCCTAGTGTTGCTTTTTTGTTTGACGTAAATAAACAATCACTCGAGGCTATATGAGGCGTACTGGAGACTAACCTCTAAATTATGAACTTCAGAGAACTGCAAACTTCCATGACAATTAAGGCAGTAACGGATCTATACGCGTTTTTCCAATTAATTCATTTGGGAAATCTTTGGAGCTATCAATTCGCGTTATTCACAACCAACTCTTCGGAAGAAGAGAATCGTGATATTTAAATTAACTTACTATAAATAGACAAGGTTTTCTAGCTGGAGAGAGACGGAGAGAAGATACACTCGAGTCAAGTGAGATTGCTACTGAAGGTATAATATTAGAATTATAGTGATTTGATTCTTATTAGGAGGAAACTCTAAAGTGACGATTGTTCGCAAGGATTGATTTGATATTAGATTAAATCGGATGACAGGTTAGATCCTTTATTAAGGTAAGAATCAAGTTTGATAGTCTCCTAATCATTAACGTCTTGCCATCGTTGTTCTACTTTCATGGTTAACATTGAGACATTCCCTTACTATTATTAGTTGAAATTCTGTTTGTTCTTTGTGAGGGAATAAATAGATTAATTGGATCATGTCGAGTTTTCTTCCCCACTCCTACATCTAGGTGCCCGAGAGAGAGGCACGAGCCTCTCATAAGACTATAAGGAGACCCATATAAAACAGGATGAGTACAAATGATGGAACCGATTTTAAAAAATCATACTTTTGAGACTGCTACATAAAGAGAAAAATAATTTGTTTGTTTTTTCACACAATAGTCAACAGCACATTCAAGGTCACTGTGATTGAAAGTCAAACGTAGCTACAATGACAGAGATGAGTTTTTGCATAACAGAATATGTACGGGGTTTTCAGTTATTTCGGTGAAGCGTGCATTCAGAAATCGCTACGGAAAAAAGTAACATCCAACATAAGCACTCTGCGAAGGTATCATCAATTTAAGAAAACAGGTTGCTTGTGTAAAAAGAAAAATAATTACTTGTCAAGCTTTTCGGAAGAAGCCATTGGGATGGTGAGGCAGAGTTTTGTTCGAGCCCCACGGAAGTCGAGAGTAGTCGTCTTCGAGCTTGGAATGCCCCAGAAAACACAATGGAAAATTTTACGAAAAATATTAAGTCTTAAGAAGTATCATTTTATTTGACACAACAATTAACAGTGGACGACAAGTAAACATTTGCGCAGCACTGCAAACTATTTGTATAGAATGATGCTACAAAATACGAGCAGAATCACTGATTGGACGTATGCTGTGTAACAAGAGGATCACGTTTCGAACATTTGTAATAGAAGAAAAAAATTGTATATTTTCTTTACATTCATGTAGCATTTATAGCAGAGGTCGCCAAACTTGTTGACCTCACGGACCAGTAAATTCATAATTAAAATCCCATGGACCACTAATAGGGTTTTTTAAATGTTAAATATATTTATAAAAAAATTGTGGTGTAAGAGAACACATAAAATGTATCAAGTTAATACAATGAAAGTGTTAATTGTAACCAAATTATTAATAAACCTTAATAAAATAAACAAAAACTGTAAAAACAGAACAATTAAAAATGGTTTAAGTATATCAAATTTTTAGCATTATACATTCCTAGTGTGATGGATGTTCCTGCTTACTTGAAATAAGATTACAGATATTGGGATGCAATATTGTTACTGCAAGACAGAAAACTGCATTTATTTCAAGCTGAGATCAAATATATATTGAATAAGTCTGTTAAAATTGAATTTTCAATACGTCCGTAAGCCCACCTTTAAAAGCTTCAACTGATGTGCATAGGTGACATACTGGAGAGTGAATCATTAAACGAGTGCGAAACGAGACGAGACAAAACATGTAGCTAAAACAATGCAGCTACAGCAGTGCTTCTCAAACTTTCTATACTTGCGACCTAATTTTGAATCACAATTTTCATCGCGCCCTCTTCCATACAAAAACAATGCATTGAATTCAATAACAATACACTTTGATGTAAAGCTACAATATAACTTTAATTATAAACTGTACAAATTATCATGAGATGTATTAAATTTCGTATTTAACTTGATGAATGCCTATAGGGCCACTGGAAATTATTAAACATTTGGTTAACTTAGTACTGTTAAATTAATTATGAAACACATTTTTATGCGGTATTGATGCATTTATGAGTGTATTATATCAGTGTAAATGTGAAATTTGTATTTTATTATGTCAGATTGTATTTTGTTTTGCTTATTTTCAGAAAATTAATAATTTTTTTAAAAATCTTTTTGTTTTCAACTTTCTTATATACTTGCGCCCCCTCCCCCCGCCTTGTAGGGTTATCACGTCCCCTGGGGGCACCCAACAGTTTGAGAAACACTGAGCTATAGCATTACGACTTATTTACCGTGGCGTTATTCTGTGAAGTAGCGTTTTTATAACTTTTCACGTATTGTTATGAATTGAATAATATTTCAATGCATCCTAAAACATAACTTAAGGTGATGAGTAAGTATATTCTACACAATTTATTCTGGGGACCAGCGAAATTTTCTCGCGGACCACCACTTTGGAGACCTCTGGTTTATAGTAATATATACATCAGTTTCGATATAATATGATTTTTTTTAAATCAAAAAAGCCCATTACTTGTACTTACTCTGTAGAATATAATATGCTAAATAAATTTTTCTATTCAAACTGTTGTCTGTATTTATCTTTATATTATAAAATTTCCAGGGGAACTGTTATTGCAATTACAAAGATAAAGTTTGGATTGGAATACAAACTATTCAAAGCATACCTTTAATTTTTCAATCAAGTGGCAAAATTACACCAGTGCCTTGCAGCATTTATAGTAGAAAAATTATTTGAATACTTTTAAATTTTAGAGAACAAGGTGATAAATATCTACATTTCACATCAAATAAACTTTTTCAAGCAAGGCTATCATGTGAATGATTGTTCTTTTCATTTTAAGATGTATATAGTTGCAATATCAAACAGTCGAACGGATTCCTTGTTTCACACTGGCTTTTTCCCGTATATCTAGCATGCAATGCGTTGATTAATATGCTTCCCACTAAATGTGCCGCAATTCTATTATAATAATTAAATCGACTAGATTTGTAGCTGGCACGATACTAAGTGCCTGCTCTGTTTAGCATAGAATATGCCATAGAGTTATCCGTGATGCTGTTATGCGTCTTTCTAACAGGCTATGTATTTTCTCTTCCATTGCGGAATATAATATTGGCCTGATTTATACAAGCAAAGAAGACAAATAATATATTGATAATGGAAAGTCTAATACATTTTCTTGGCTCCTTATATTTTTAACATTAACAGAAAAAAGTTGTGATTAATTCTAATTTTAAATTTAAATAGTAATGAAAATCATTTTATATTACGATCATGATTTAATTTCTTCCAATGTCTAAGGTTTGTATTTTTGATTATTTTCTAAAAAAATATTTTCCTGTGATAATATTTAAGCAAGAGTATTTTTCGTTAAGAAATACGAATAAAATTTAGTGTGAATAGCAATAGTTAAAATTCACCGAGTCTTTAATAATGATTTACTAAAAGTATAAACATTGGATTTTACGTAATCAAAATTAATAGCTTTTTTAAAAAAAGATAGAGAATAAAAAGGGATAAAAATGGTAAAACACAGAAAAAAATTATGAAAAAAATTTCCTCTCTTCTATAATAACACTAACCTCTCTAATATCAACCTGACAAAAAGAACAACCTCAAACATTAGGTGTGAAATCCCCACAGGGTCTCTGCTTCTAAAGCAAGATATAAAAAAGGAAAAAAGGAAGCCAAGAGTGCAGAAAAGAGATTTTCTTAGCCTTTTAACAGATAGGTTGCCTTGTAGCAATTTCGACCGCAGACGATGGGTGATTTGTTGGCCACTATCGCCCAACAGTCTTTCCCATAAAATTTCCGACAGTGTGGGGAGCAATTATTTTGCCGACCAATCCGAAGCTCTGCTGTCGATAAAATAGTGTTTAAGTTCCTTTTCTCCACGTTTAGGGGTTGAAGAAGGATGGAGTTCATTGAGGTCCTCAGCTTGTGTAACTGGAAGTTATAAACAGACCTTTGTTGTTTGCAGAGATTATAACCAATTTAAGTCTTTTACGTCGAAAATTTGATAAAGGAAACTATTAAAGGCTGAACGTGAATCGGGAGCTTTCCTTGCTTTCTTTTTGTCCAATGGAGAGTAGAAATTAGGTGGTATATTTGCGACTTGTTTTCCTTTTTCTGCTCGTTGAACAGTATACTGTATGATTAAACTTGATCTAAGATACAATGAGAATAGAGTTTGCTTTAAATATGTGCACTACTTTGTGTGTTTTAACTTTGAGGATATGTTTCAAATGTTTGCTGCTTTTATTTACTGAAGTATAGTGCAGCTTGTAAATACTTGCTTGAATAAAAATATTTAATGGGATTTTTTAGCAGTTTTGTGATTAATGAATGTTTATTAAGGTATCTTAAGACTCTTAACAGATATCCGTGCACTCGGAAAAAAACATCCTTCTCCAAACCAGATTAATTTAGAAATAAAGCAAAAGAATAATTTGAAAATTTTACCCCATGATAATTTATATATTTACATTATTTCTCAAATTTTCAGAGAATTTTAGAAAAATGTTTTTAAATGCTATAAAGAAATATAAATTTGACAATTTTTCAAAAATATGAAAATCAGTATTTTACATTGCGCAGGATTCTGAAGTACAAAATTGTTCACAATTTACAAAATTAATTTTACTTGGTATGAAAATGTTGACTTTAGAAGTTATACTAACTTTTAAGAAATTAAGAGGAAAAAAAATATTTTGTAAGTACAATTATAGCGAAAATTTTAAAATTTTAAGAAACAAAATTAAAATAAAAAAATAAAAAAAACATCTATTAAAATTTTCTTTGAAAATTGTTGTATAAGTTATGAAGAGTCTTATTTTGAACACGTGTAGGAAATTTCAAATTGATATCATAAATAGTTTCTGAGAAATCCTGCGTGCAAGCTAAAATTTCTTGTTTTGAGAAAAATGAAGTTAAAGATAAGAAAGAAATAGGGTTTTTGTTTAATTTTCACTAGTTATTTCTCAATAACATTAGAAGTTTTAACAGTATCAACAACAATTTGGTATCAAAATGCTCAGAAATGTTCAGGCTTTAACATATTTTTTTTCTCAAAAAATTGAAAAGTTTACAATTTAAGAGTCATGAGGCCTCTTAACTACGATATAAAGCAGCATGGCAGCTATTGAAGACGGACCTCTTAATTTTTAACCACTGTTAAGTGACGAGGAATGCATATGATATAGAGTCCACACTCCAAACTATAGAATACCAAATTATGACTCACTAAAATTAAGGTTGTTACAACTCAGCTAAAAAGGAAAACCAACATGAATGCACAGAGATAAATATCTGTTTGTGTCAAAATGTATTTGTAGATACTAAATTGATATTGTCTCGAAGTATTAGAATAACTTGGAATTTAAAAGCATATGCTAAGTCTCTGAAACATTCAACAAGTGAATGATTTATTTTATTTACTCCTACGATCAAGTTTGATTATAATAAATAAGTGAACTTTAACGGGTTTTTTTGTGTGATGAGTAAGTGCTTATCAACAGCACTATAAAGCAACATGAGTGAGTGAGTGGATATTGACGTCGCACGAGAGCCTTTGGCGATGGACCAAGTAATTTTGAATCACGGTCAAGTGACGTGGACGACACCTGAGCTGGCATCCCCCTCTCTTAAGTACCACACCACACCAATGGGAGGACGTTTGAGCTCTCAACATATTTAAGGTGCATCGCTCCCTTACATGGCGGGTCTTTTGTGGTACTGGGCTCGGAACTCGAGACAAGGCCAGTCACGATCTGATACCTTGACCACTCGGTTACCGCGGCCACAAAGCAACGCTACAGCTATTAACGACAGATCTCTGAATTTTTAACCATGATCATGTGAATAGGACATCTGTGAAACTTTTCTCTTCGAACTTCCCCACCACAGGAACGGGAGGACTTGAGCCTAGACAGATTTGAAGTGCATCAGCTGCTCAACATGATGGGTTTTCAGGGGCACTAATGTTTAAATTTATGACTACTAGACATCGACGGCAACAAGTTTTTTGTGATAAACAGTTGTATTATCACGAAGGGGAAAAAAGAATGTTATTTAAATTGTAGTAGTAAAACAACTTACATTTCTGAAAAAGGAATAAATAGAATACATTTTAATGTACTTTTATTGAAACTTAGCTATACTATATTCATCCTTGTAGTATAGTTAAATTTTAATAAAATACACTAATATTTACTATAACTAAAATTGCTTCAGTTACATTTCTCATCTGCTTTCAGCAGTAATGGACAAATTTTTAATGTATGTTAGAAAAAAAAAGATTTCTTTAAAAAATTTTATTCTATCGAAGTATTTTTTAAAACATAAGCCTTTGTGGCAGCTAAAATTGTTCTTTTCAAACCTTTGTATAGTCCTATTAGATACATTGTGTTTCAAGGCCGTAAAATAGTGTGACAGCTCTATTACCAACCTTGTATTTTTTAAGTTGACTTTGTGACGGGCTCACGCGTCTTTTCTTTAACATATCCTTTGGGTTCTTTGGGCCAGAATTAATGGCAACTCTTTTCCAACCAAATCCAAGAAGTGAAGTGTGAATGAAAGATGCAAATTAACAAGCTTTTAAATATCGGAACTTTGAGTAAACGAAATGGCACTGAATGACAATTGATAGCAGTTTGTGGTAGTTGATGGCAAGTGGAGAAAAGTTAATATAGTTCGGGGTTCAAGTTTGGATAAAGATGCGTGGTGGTGATTAGAAGTTATAATTGATTAAAATCTAGGGAACCAAGGTGCATACCAGTGCACGCAAGTAAATACAAGATTGCCTTAATAATATTAGAGATTGATTCTTTGGACTACAACAAGGTAGGATTGAATATTTAATATTAGAATCAGAGATTGTACTGGAATTGAGGTTAGGCTATTCAGTTATTGACAGTGGTACGAGTTTGATTAAGTTGTTATTATTTTTATATTTTGTGTGTTGCGTATTTTGCCATTGTAGATTCTGTCACATTAATTATTATAATTAAATTTTTTAAAGGTTTAAGTCGAATATCTTAATAAAGTCATATTAAGATAATGATTCCTTCTAGTTCTTTCATTAATCCTACACCTCTAGCTCACGCTGACATTACGTGAGATATTCTCCCAAGGGGGAGGGGAATATCACAACTTAACTTTGAATTATATTTGTATCAATCTTTTTTTTCCCAAACCAAAAGAAAAAAATTCAGCATGAAAGTATTCTTTCTGTACATTATTTTAATATCATTCTACATCAGAAAATATTATTGAAAGTAATTTGTTCCTCTTTTTTAATTATTCGGTCTTTTGTCTTCATTGAATCAAATTTTATGTATTAAATCCATTTCTTACTTTCCATTACTTCACATTTCTGTCGTGCATAAAAATAATAATTTACTTTTAGAATAGACAAGATACATTAACATTTCGATAGAGATTCGATATCGGCTATTCTTTTTTATTCATTTTCAGTATCACTCCACCTCTGGAAATAGAAAAGCTTCCTTGTTTGCGGAAAGATGATAAAAGAAATACCACTCTACGCAATCAGAAAGAAATCCTGCCAAGAGTCATAAGAGCACTCTGAATATGTCAAGTACAATATCAATATTTCTATAGAATAAGATGCTATTTTAGGATGTAGATTCAGGTTTCTCTATTCTGTTTGGTTACTTCTGGTACTTGCATGCAGTACCTTTTCTCTAGTTTACATTCCTTTTACATATGAAGCCTTACAAATATGATTCACAAATCGAATTCTTGCTGAGTAAAGTAGGTTTTCTGAAAAATATCGTAAAGGCATGTAATATATATATATATATATATATATATATATATATATATATATATATATATATATATATATATATCTGTGTGTGTGTGTGTGTGTGTGCGTGTGTGTGCGTGCGTTTGTGCGTGCGTGGGTGTAGAAAATATAATAAAAACAACAATGGATAATCATATAATAAAAACATATACATTAGAATCGAAATTATTTTTTGATGGCATGTAATTAGGAATTATGTGATAGATTTATTCGTAGATATTTTTTTGATGTAAATTGTAAGAAATTACGGCTAGTAATCTATAAAATAAGTAAAATAAAAAGGTGAGTTTTGTGACAAAAACCATATTTAATGAATATATATTTTCGCATTTCAAATATTTGAAGTGATGAATTAAGGATTTGAATAAATGTTGAATGTATAATATCATAGGAACATATATCCAGAAATTTACAAGTAACCCATTGTTTAAAGATAAATAGGAATTTGCTTTGGCAGTTATAATGAACTGGTAAACGGATATTCTAGAATTTCACGTCGAATATTCAAATGGACTGTATTAATATTTGATTCTGGCATTTACTGTATCGAATATGAAATACGCCCTTTTACTTGTCACTAATGGAATATGTTTGTTAAAATTATGTACGGCAGAATAAACACTCATATTTCGTTTGATTCACGTTCAGCTGCTTTTAGATAATGGTCTACTAGGTAAATATCACTAGGAATTTTAGATAAAACTACTTTTTCTTCACGTATAGAAATTTATCATTTGATAAATAATTGAAATGGTAGAGAAATGCTATTTTTTATATTTCAGACACATTTCTTTGTAATTTGAAATTGTACGCCTAGATATAAACTAATTAAGTGAAACATATATATATATATATATATATATATATATATATATATATATATATATATATATATATATATATATTCTTCCGACTTTTGAATTTTCATAAGTATTAATTATAAAAAAAAAATGTGAGTGTGTGTAAAACTATATGATTCAAATGCATCAAAAGCTTCACAGAATACTTATAAGAAATCCCAATTCTTAAAAAAAATATTAAAATTCATGCATAAAATGATCATTTAAAAACAGGTGATATTTTTACAAAAAAAAGTGACAAGAAGAATAATGTTGAATAGTTCAAAATTAATTATAAGGCAGTGCATCTCGAACTTTCAACATTCGCGACGAATATTCAATCATAATTTTCACCGCGCCCTCGTCCATACAAGAACAATGTATTGAATTCAATAATACTGTACTTTTACACTAAAACTACTATATATATGTGTGACTTTAACCTCTGATGTGCCACCGACGTATATAAACGTCTCGCTAGATCAAAGCATTAATTTTCTGGACGTATATATACGTCTTTCCGAAGTGCGGTTTTTTTGTGCACTGCTATCCATAAAATTACTCCGAAGGCTTTGAAATGCAATAAAAGAACCTTGACAGGGTTTGCGAAGGATTTACTTATTTCACATGATTTGCTTATTTATTCTTTTTCCCCTCCCCCTCAAAAACATCAAAATATGCGCGTCTACGGGGAAAACGGTATCATTGGGGAGCGAACCGCGTAACTTTTAATCGGCAGTTAAATAACTCATTATAAACCGTACAAATCATCAAGATAAGTGTTAATACAACCCCATGGGGTCACTGGTAATTATCAAATTTGTTCTTTACTTAGTATTCTAAAATTAATGATAAAATACATTGTACAGTACTGATACTTTTATAAGTGTATTATATCAATGTAAATGTGTATATTATATTTTATTATGTCAGAAAAAAATTTTGTTTGCTTACTTTCAGTAAATTAATAAATTTTTTCAATAATCTTTAGTTTTCAACTTTTCAATATGCTCGCGCCCCCTTGTAGAGTTATCACCCCCCTAAGAGGGGCGCGCCCACAGTTTGAGAAACGTTGACTTAAGAAAAACTGGATATGTTTTCTTTCAGCATATTTATAGACTTAAACATATTAATTTTTTTAAAATTCTATGAATATTTTTAAATAGTTAGAAAGAAATAGATGTGTGCGTGAAAAAGAAAGACAAAACGTGTTTATATTATACTTATATAAGAGAGATTTGTTATAAATTACTTATTATATTTATTTCAAATGAAAAAGAATTAATTGTGATAAAAAAGTATCCAATATTGTTAAAAGTATATACGGATAACAATAGCTAGTGAAGAATAGTTTTTGTAAAATAGAAAAATCGACAAAGTAGTTGTTTTTGTTCTGTATGCTGTCAAAAATCAGACATGAGAAATCAAAATAAAATAAACTACTTCAATAAACTATAGTTTAAAAAAGCTGAAAAACATGCTTTTATGGCTTTTTAATTGAACTAAAAAGTAAAAAATAATTCTTAATATAAGAATAAGATAATAAGCACGAGAAAATTAAAGTCATTGCGGTAAAAGCGTGGGTGCTCGATTATAGTTTCTTACTAGTTCTATTCACAAGTGCAGAGTTAGTGTAAAAATATAGTACAATGCACACACCCCACGCTTTTATCATAATGAAATTAATTTTCACTTTTATCATTTTATTCTTATACTAAGAATTGTTTTTTACTTTCTAGTTCAAGTAACCATAAAAATATATTTTGAATTAAAATTATTATATTCGGTCATATTTAATTAAAATAGGGTTTTAATGTAGAACAAACATTGGAAAATAACATTTTAAAAAAATTAGAGCCTTACGGGCATTATAAGTTTTTGTTTTATGACTACAAACTTTAAATGCTTTTTTTCACAGACTTTCAGTTCTTAAGGTATAAGTGTTTTCTAATCCCTAAGGCTTTTTTTTCTGTTGAAGATAGAGCCTTGAAATTTTTTGTATATACTCTCAAAAATATTTTCTATAAAAGTTAAAATAGATTTAAGGCTGAGATCTTTAGTTATTTTTTTCTAAAAAATGCTAAAGTTCATATTTTAAAATTTTTTGTGTTTTTTCCAGGTTTTTCTAGAAAAATAAGTATTAAAAATCAACAAGGGAATAGATTTTCAAGTCCATACTAACATTTGTTTGCAATAATCTAAGAAACATAAATCACTTGAAATGCTAAAAGATTTTAAAAACTGAGTATTTTATAAGCGTTTGAAAAAACTTCAAAGAGATCCCTAATTTTTTAAAATTGTAAAATAATGGCTGATCAAACTGACTTTTTACTTACAGAATCCACTTAATAATATAATATAAATATAAAACATAAATTATTTTTACCGTAACTGTCACCAAAATTTTTTTGTAAAAGGCTATTGTGTAGCCTTAATTCAAACACTGGCTGAATAAAACGAAAACTTGTTTCCTTTTTTATCCTAAATTGCTATTTTTTTGTTCATTTTTTGTATAAGTTATTGTTACTTTTAATTGGTGTAATGAAACATTGTAATAACAAATTAATACTCTTCTTTTTACTACATACTAATTAAGTTTTTTTTAAAAAAACTTTTAGCTATTTTTAGTTCATTGATTTCTTTAAAAAAGACTTAAAATCATTTTGCAACTTTTTAGGTTAATGTGTATTTTTGTTATCTTGTTTGTTTTTTACACCATATAATGCTTATTAATTATCATTTTCTTAAAGACACGTTGTATAATAATGCCTTTAATTTTTTCTGTTTAACAATTTTGTTACTTATCTTCAGCATACCCATTAAATAAACTTATGAAAGGAACCACTCGTTCATTTCTAAGAACTCTTCGTATCTGAAAAACTTATCTTTTCGTTAAATACTTTAAAAGGAAACTAATTCATTTGTAGTAGGAAACTAAATATTATTAAATGTTCAAAACTATGCTTTTAATAAATGTAATTGATTATTTTTCTTAGAAGAGAGTATCTGATATTTGTTATTTCTGTTCCAATAGTGTGAATTTCAATCCATTAAAGACTTAGAATTGAATATTTAAATTTTTAGGGGAATCTTACTTAAGTAGACTTAAAACGACTTAGAGAAAATATATACCTAAGATATTTAAGGATATTTGAATAAGATTCTCCTTTCATTATAAATTCGAAGAATTTTTTTATATCTTATTCATTTTTTGACATTACTGTAAAGAATTATTTATTAAGAGAAAGGAAAAATTATATATATATATATATATATATATATTATTATTATTATTATTATTATTAATATATTACGGTTTTATAAGCATGTAGAAAAGAGATTTTTGATCATCTTTATCAATTGTGATTTTTGATTATCAGTTAACTTTCAAAATAGTAATTTTTAATTTAGAAATAAAGGATTAAAACTACTCAATTTAAAAAAATAGTGCTTAAATTTATTGTCATATTAACAAGATTTGTATTTATTTCATATTTCAACGAAATGTTTTATAAGTTTTTCAACTACGTTTCTTAAAGTATGAAACTTTGTTCTTCCTATGTCCCCATATTTAATAGTCGAAAACCCTCTCCAAGCAATTGGAACTAAAAACAACTTGGAAGTAAAGAGCTGTAACAGAAATTGTTTTTACAAAAAACATGTAACGCATTGTATTTTACTCTTTCTTTTACATTAACATTGAACTTTCGTTTTAATTAATTATTCTATATCACTGTACTAAATGCTAATAAAATTTACTGATGTTCTAAGAAGTTGAAAACAATTACCATCATATTTCTCAGGAACCGGAAACACAATCGAAACTTTTGTAGAACCATTATAAAATTAAAAAGCATTCAGGACGATTTGCACAGAATATTTATTTTTATTTTCATTATTAAAATACCCTTTTTGCTTTCTCTTCCCTTTTCCACGATTTGCTAAAATTCTGTCCTGAATATCCGAGCAAAAGTTTCCAAGATAGGAAAACCGAAAAATAATTCTTAGTTCAGTGAAATCAGGCAATCAAGCGCAAAAGTCATTCTTTTCAATCCTGAGGGACACAAGAATTCAGGAAACCATTATTAAATAAATCTCTAACTTTTACTACCTTTCTTTCGTTTCATTCTTTTTTATTTTTATATATTCCTGCATTCCTTTTTTTTCTCTTCTTACTCTTTTTTCCCCCATTGTATTCTTTAACGTCTGGGCTTTCCGAACAAGATAATTCCTTTCATACCTGGCTAAAGAGGTACCTGTGATGTAATGGGTCGAAACTGACAAATCGGACATATTTTTATCGTAATATTTATAGATTTGATTAATTTTTTATTAATAACAAGTCTGAAAAGAATATTATTTTAGATTTGTAGGGAACACATTTATAATATTTGTCAGTAGTAAAAGTGCAGATTAAAATTCTTAATATTTTTGAACAAATATTCTTATGTGTGACCAAATATTTAAAGAAATCTATTTTTCTGAGCAAGGATATACTAATAAGAATGTACACTTTTAATTTATTAAAATAAATTCTCAAGAAATTACAGCGATTGTAATACACTGTAGACAGATGTATCAGTCATAATGAGAACGAGTAAAATTTTGTAATAATAAAGGTGCAGAAATATTATATTAAAAAATCTTATGTTCTTTATAATTTTATATATTGCCCTTCGTACGTAACACCAAATTTTATTTCTTGTTTTTGCTCATGTTTTATTATTACGTACAAATCTATTGCAACACCAATTAAATGTCAGAAATGATTAAACTAAGTATTTTAAGAGAAATCGTTGTTATATTTTCTCACAAAGAAAGCATTTTTTATTGTTCTTAGTTTCTTTTCTGACTATTTGTATTGAGCCTTAGAATCATAATCCCTTAACGAAATTTTTTCCATGTAGCATATAATGGGATATGTACATTTTCGGAAGAATAAGAAAACAAAATCTTACTAAATATATCCTTATTCTTTCGATTTAGTTAATTAAATTTAATTCTAGCTAGAAAATATTCCGTAATTTTTCTACGCGTTTTAAAATTCTGGTTCATATTGCAGTAATAGTAAAATATTTTAAATCCCTTAAAAAGAAAGTATAAATTTTATATACTTAAAAGAACTTTTTTTAAAAAAAAAATAACAGTTGAATTTAAAAAAAAGGAGTAAATGAATTTGAAAAGTATTTTCTTTGATCCAACAATACTTTCGAAGAAAATACACTAACTTATGATACTTAGTTTTTTTTAAAACGGGGCTATTTTTAAGCAAAAATAATTACGTTTTGGCTTAAGTCAATTTTCTCAATTCAAAGATCTAAAAGACAGAAAGAAGTACTACAGAGGCTAAATTATTCCATTTTTTAAAAAAAGATAAAAGTATTGAAGGAACTATTTTCCAGTTATTATAAAAAATACAAAAATAACTTTTAATTACTGAATGAGTATTGTATTTCCCTTTTACGAAAATTTGCAACATACATACATTAATTTATAAAAAATAGGCTTCGAACTTATCTATTTTGAAATGATATCTTATTTAAACACGAATCAGATTGGATTACATTTTTAAAAGTTCTTCATGTATTACATTAAACGTAACACTTTTTTTTAAAGAGAAAAGCTACATTATACGCTCATTGAACGTTAAGCTACATGATACATTTTTTATAATTATTGTGCTTGTGTGCTAATTTACCACACCACAATGATTACCTTATGCATTTCTCTTTATAGGTATAGAAAAATGAGGCTCATCTTATCTCAAACTTAAATTCTTTCCTTGTTTTGGAAGGATTTTGCATTAAAAATTCATTTTGTACATTTCCTTATAAGCTGTTGTACAACCAATGGCAATAAAGTTCAATGAATGAAGTCAGAACGGCCAATCTGGCAACACTGGTGAAACCAAGACGATGTGCATGCGTAGTGGCAGGTGTTGACCATCTGCCCCCACCGTTGCTCAGTTGAACGTCGTTTGCGTTATGTGTAAGATTTTTTTTACAAAGGGCTTGTTGAGTATGTTGGTTCTTAACTGAGAAAAGGAAAACGAATGAACCAAAGATCAATTTAAAGTTTTGTTTTAACCTTGGCAAGACACCAAAAGAAAAATGCAATGTTGGTACGTGTTTATGAAGATCAAGCACTGTCCATGAAGTAAGTGAGTGTACAAGTGGTTCGCACGTTTTCGAGAAGGCCGAGGAAGTGTTCATGACAACCCCAGTAGCGGAAAACCGCTGACCTCCGTCAGTGACGAAAACATTGAAAAAGTGAGGATATAAATCACAAATGATCGTCGATTAACTCTGCGCGTGATTGCTGGTGAACATCAGATTAACCATGAATCCGTGCAACAAATCGTTACCCAGAATTTAGGGATGAGAAAAACGTGTTGTCGTCTTGTGTCACAACACTTGGTTGACGATCAGAAGCAGGGACGCTTAGAGTCTTCACAGGATTTTGTCGAAACTGTGTGGATGTGATATAGAATTTCTTGAACTGCATTGTCACTGAGGATGAGTTCTGATGTTTCAGATACGACTCTGAAATGAAACGGCAAAGCATGGAATGGCGTTCTCCTGCATCACCTCGTCGGAAAAAGGTCAGCGCAGAAAAATCCCGCATCAAAACAATGCTCATCGCTTTTTTGTGGCATTATCCACAAATAATTTCTACCTGAGGGAACGACAATGAATGCTGCATTGTACATTGAAATTTTGACCCGTTTCATGAGACGTCTACGCAGGGTATGACCCTAATACGCACATAACAAGGCTTATGGGTTTTTGTTCACGACAATGCCCTCACACAGCCAATATCGTCAAACAGTTCCTGGCAATAGAAAGGAAAGGGGGGTGCAAATTGAACCATCATACTCGCCAGATCTCCATTCTTCAGACTTCTTCCTATTCCCACGATTCAAACTCGTTTTGAAAGGAAAGATATTTGACGATATTCCTGACATCCAACGAAACGTGACGAAGCTTTTGAACTCCATCCCAAAAGAAGACTTCTTACAAAGTTTCCAGGACATGTATAGCAGATCTCAGTGGTGCATAGTCATGGGAGGTGGCTACTTCAAAGGAAAGTAATATCTTATCTATGTTAATGTTACAGGACTGTTCACCGAAATTTATTGTGAGAGTTTGTATATAACATAAAAACTTTACACCTCTTAAAACTTTTATAAACAATTTTGTATTTCACTTTCAACGCCATTTTAAAAAATGGAATTTTTTTCACAGAATCAAGTGGAATTACCAATTTTTACTTCTGTAGGCTTGCTCTTTTCCGTAATATTGCTGGATGTTAAGTAATTCGACTCTTGGACACATGTTTAAATTTAAATGATTAGTGTATTTCTCTTAGTACTTTCAATATTTTATAATGCTATTTATTATTTTATTTGACGGATATATAAACAATGCTTCCATCTTTTTTCTTTTAATTTTATAAAGAAACCTTAGCAATTACTCAATAATGTAGAGCAATGGTAGAATTTGGCAGACAATAAAAATTAATGGCACTCATCTACTCCTTGATGAGCCTCAATTTTGAAATTGAATTTCGGTGTATCTATTTTTGATTATTTGTTCCATTTTTGGAATATATTTGAACTATTAAATTTTCATATTATGATAGATAGATGTATAATGGACTATTAATTTGTTTTACAAGATTCTATATTATTTATATATTTAATATTCTCTAGTAGTAGTTCTATTTTCTATTTGTATTTCATTTGATATTTAGCATCAGTAGTTTAATTTTATTGTATCAAGTATTTATCTTCTAATGTTACGTTTATTATCATTAGTAATAATGGAAGCGTGTTCTTACTCGTATTTCCTTTCTCTACAGTTCAGTAGTATAATCAAACTAACCTTATTTCTAAAAGCTGAGAACTTGACCTTATTTCAAAAGAATTCTCACTTTTGACCTATACTGCCTTGTTACATTTCTTCTTATTACTCTGCTTCTTATTGACTTATAGTAATTTAGTGCATGATTATTGATTATATATATTACTATTATATTCTAAGTAAATTGTATTTATGCGGAAAAATGCAGTATTATATGAAATTTCTTGAACATAAAAAAAGACAAATTATGTGATTTTCATCTAATATAATGGTATAATTTATTATACATGCTTATAAAATAAGAATATCGTAATCAGTAACAGTTATTTGTATATTGTTATTTTAGCAATCAATTCATAATAACTCAACCATTAATAATTTACAATACTTAAAATAATACTTAATTGCATCATAATAGTCATAAATAAATCTGTTCTGAAAACATCTGTTAACATGAATTTTAATATTTTTTAATTGTCCCTCAAAACATTGTGAAAAATATATGCTTGTGTTAACTTGTTGTTGTTTACTATATTAAAAACAATCTACAAGAAAGTTAATCTTAAGCATCTATTTTATAATTGTTTCACAGAATACATAAAAAAAATTCTGTAATAAGCTCTAATATTTATAAAGCTTTATTATATTTTTTGATGGATTTAGTTATTCCCAAAAATTAAAAATCATGTCGCTTCAGTATTCACTGAAATAAAGACGAACAAATCAAACATATTCATAATTTTTAAAAGAAGATGAACAGATAAGTGAGATAATCTAGTTTCCATAAAGCAGCTTCATAAAAACCTCAGTTAGCTAGTTTCTGGGTTTTTGAGTTTAAACACTGGAGATTATAATCGTCATAAAAGCACTATATATGTTCATCTTTGCGAAACAACTTCTTTCATTAAAATTCGTATTACCGAGATAAGAAAGCCGACTCAATGGCTCTCCGTTGAGCTAAGATTAGTGTGGTTTGATAGTGGCGAAAGACAAGTCTTAATCATTTTTAGATTCGATCAACTGAGAATAAATCGGATGACTCTAGTCCTGTAATTTGTGTCAGCAGGACTTTGCTTGTTTTTGCCTATCCACCCATAATTAAAGGAAGAGATTATGTTAACTCGTTCCGTCTAATCACATATCGAACTGTAGTCTTTTCGTTCAGACTTTTAAATTGCTGCGGGAAGAAATTAGAAAGGCTTTTAATTGCATCTTAAGTGCATGTACTAGAAGCAGCTTTTAATCTTTATAATCCAGTGTTTGATTAATTTGGCAGAGCTTAATTTGCATTTAAAGATTTAACAAAAATAAATTCTTATGTACAATAGAAATAACTCTCTCTCTCTTTCATCCTGTTCCTTGTAAAATAATAATTTATTTAATATTTATATTTTTGTGTTTTTAAATGAGTAAAATGTGTTCACCTAGATCAGTGATCCTCAAACTGTGTTCCACGAGGCATATCCATGGGTTCCACGAGTCACAGTAAAAATCGAAAAGAAAACTATAAATGGTATGCAAAATGAATTCCCGTTCTGTATGAAGTTTCTATAAGCTTATGTATCTGAAGTACATCCCAGTCATTTAGAAATTGAAAATTTTATTTACATAAATATAACTTTAACTAATAACTTTATAACTAAAAACTTTGTATTTAGTAATGTTTTAAAACTATTCTTATAATATATATATATACAAAAAGAATAACAAGACTTTTTTTTCTTTATGTGAACTACTTACTGGACTATGAATATTCTATTGTTTACTATCTTGGGTTACACGAAATAATTGTATACTTGTTAGTAAAATATTTTGTAAAACTAAATAGTTTTCTAATGGAAAATGCATAATTTTCATTTGTGGAAATAAACACCTATAAAGAAAGAGATGGAACACCTTACCGACTTATCAACAGATTCGACGTTAAAATCCAAGAAAGAGCCTCTCCAAAATTTTCGGTTGCAAATTCTCTCTCACATACATAATACACAAGGTTTCTCACAAAACTAAAAATATTTAAGGGGTGTTGGAAAGCTAAAATCTTATTTTTTTGACAATTTGAGATCTTTACATTTTCAAATTGTATAGATTTTTTACCTTTCTAAAAATACCTTACTTTAACCTCTAGGGTATTTAGAAGCCCTTAAAACGTATTTTTATATAATCGTTGAATTTGGACCACACCCATTTTAATGGCGAAAATTGTAAACAAATTACTTTGTTTTTGCTTAATGACTGATATAAACCAAAACATGTATCTTTTATTTTAAATTGAGCCTTTTATTCTTTTATTTCCTAGCCGATTAGAAGTCTCACTGTATACATTAAAATCAGTTTATCTCAAAATGTAAATTTTAATTTGCGATGTGCCTTTTCTGAGAAATTACTGTTCACAGGTATGTAAATTTTTTATGAATTATTTATAATGATGTCTAATATATACTAAAATGAGCTTTTTTTAAAAAACTCAAAAATTTAATTTTTACAAATTTTTTAAGTAAAAATTGGGTCAAATTTCGCAATGTTTGATATAATATTTCATAATTAATTAAAAATTTCAAAATTAGCTAAAAGCTCATTTTAGTATAATGAGAGAGGTGTACTTTAATAGTATGAAAAATTTCAAGCATGTACATAAAACAGATTTTGAGAAAAGGTACATCGAAAATAGCCAATTTAACATTGTCAGTATAGAGAGAGAGAGAGGTTTCCAACTCCCCTTAAATTCCATTCAAAACAATGTATTTGAGTGGAAAATATTTCTTTTTCTCTTAACGCAAGTGGTTACAAAAACAAAAATATAAAAACAAATCAAACACAGAATATGAAATGCGATGACAGATGAATTCAATAGACCTAGACTTCGACAGTATGAGTAAAGAAACAATACAAGCATATATCCCATTCACTAAATATAATGCAAGGGTAGATAGCACCTGGAGTATGAATTGTTATTGAGTAAATCATATTTAAATTAGATTAAAAATTCTAATAACAAATATACAATACTTTTAATTGCCTTTACATAAAGAATCTATAACACTGTTTTCTACTTTACATATTATTTTAAGATACATTTCTTTAAGTGTGTGTGAGGGAATGGGGTTTACGAAAAACCTTATAGTTTTAAGGGTTCCATGCGTTGAGAAAGTTTGAAGATCATTGACCTAGATCATTGATTATTATATAAAACGAGATCGATCTTAAGTATGAAATGCATCAGCATTTTTAAAAATATTTATATAATGTTTTATTGTAACATCTTGGTAATATTCTCAGTGTTTCGCCATAAAAAACAATCCTGATGTAAAATATTTTTTCACTGAAATGTGTCAATGTAATGTTTAACTGATTTAAAGTTACGATGTTACAGATATAGCTAAGGAATATAAACTTGACTTAAATAATTTTTCTTTTTTAAATCATAATCAAATTTTTGTGCTATTTTATTCTTTAATTTTTATGAAATGCGTTTAGTTATTGTGTTTCTGCTAAATTTGTTTTAATTAATTACTTCAATTTTACGAATTTAATTATAAAGTATATCGAAAGCTTTCAAACAGATAAATAAATCACATTAAACTGATGATAGTTTCCCTTAAAGGTCTCTGTTAAAAAATTAGAGGAGTTTCATAGATAATTTTTCATAGATAATTCAAGATGTAGAATTATTTATATAAATAAACTTTTTTATATAAAAAAAATGAAATTTTAAATTTTGATTAAATAAATATTTTATTTGAAGAATTTTTAAAAATGAAATAAAATTTCATTAACGATAAATGTTTTTCTAAAATAAAGTCAATCTATCTTAAGAAATATGTGATTTGTTTGAATTGAATTTACACCATTTTAAAAAAGAACTGAAAATTTTTTTCAGAAAAGTCTCATAATTTTGTACCGCTATTAAGAAGTAAAAAAACCAAGATTATCATTTCTAAATGAAGGGCTAAAATAATCTTTTAATCTCTGTTGTAGTATATTGTCTAAGGAGTTTTTATTATATTATTCAACGTATTTTTTAATGGTTTATGTAAATGAGAAGGAGATAATATATATCTGAATACACGCAATGATAGAAATATTTAGAAAATCAGAACTAAGAATTTAACAAATCTAGTTTCTAGTTCAAACTGTTACCATTTAAACAGTTATTTATATAACTTCTAAAAAAATTCTGGAAGAGCTGTACACACGATTTGGTCTTCTGCGTATTTTAAAATATTTTAATAAAATAGTTTTTTTATTCATTTTGTTTCAATCTAGATACTTTAATAATTTCAAATAACACCTGCCTGCACCTGTTAATAACACCTGCCGCTTAAATTTCTTCACTTTTTTATTGTTTTTACTTTAAAAATAGTGCTATAAAACTGTGTAAGTCAGATATTGTATTCTAAATAATGGAAAAAAAATAGAATTTGCTTTCGAATTTATACTGAGTGAAGATTTATAACCACTCAGGAGACAAAGAGCAGAATTGAATAAACAATGTGCATTTAGGTAAAATACACGTATGGGATAAATAGTTTCATTTGAGCTCCTTGCTAAGTTGATGGGATCTAAAGACTGTTACAGAAACACTTGTAATTTTCATTAATATCAGTTTAGTAGAACATTACCTGACCTAGAATTTCACTCTTTTACGACGATCCAATCACGTCACATATAGAAATCGATTCAAATTTTATTTAACTTGCAATCACCAGCATTATTTCATGAGAAAGATTATCTTTGATCTAAAAACCAAACCTTCGAATCTACCGAAAAATCACAGAATACAAAACTCACGAACATAACTTCATGGCTGCCAACTTTTTCATAAAATAAAAGAGCATTATATGAAGCATCCAGCGAGCCTGAATTAACATTGATTATTTAAGAGTACCTTCTTGAGTAATATCAGCAGAACGCTAAGTATATATTAAAGTATTTTCATGAGTGTTTAGTAAAATACTGTAAATAATTTGCATTTGGATGTGTATATAATGTCTTTATCTTACTCTAAATTAGATTTAAATTACGTTAAAATTATAGTATTTACAAGCAACACCATCCCTTACGTTATAATGGTGATTCAATGGGAACTTGGTGAAATCTTCGCGTCATTTTTGGCGAACAATTTGGCGACTTTGGTGACCAATTTGGCGACTTGGTAATCATGTTGGTTACCATATTTTAGGGAGTTCGGGACCCTCTGGATTCTTCTAGAAATTAGTAGAGAAATTCACTAATTTCAAGATCTATGAATCAAGCTGGTCTTTCTCGAATTATACACGAGGGATATAAATAGAGAGATGCTCGTCGAAAGTCAGTCAGTCTGGTTTTGACTAGCGATCAGTTAATATTGCTTTGACTGTTGAAGCGATTAGGGATTACTTCGGCTTCTGAGCGAGGGATTGCTTGTGAATAATCTTTATATACGTGTATTTTAGAAACCGATAATTGAGTCTGAGTGGTGTTGCAGGTGTGAAGATCTTCTGAGATTTATCCTGTGAATATTGCTGCTGAATCCTATATTTCAAGGATTGCATTTTTGACAATAAATTCTCATAATTCTTAAATAACTGTCTTGCTCTTTGCGACTGATTTGCATAAAATCCTCGAGCCCCCGATCAGCGTAACAGTATATAAATTATTTGATAGGAGCTATGTTTTTTTTTAATTGAAAAAACTGACATTATTCTTGAGGATAAAGGCCTAGTTTACGAAACTAATACCGAATTAAAATCAGAAATTTCATAAGCGATGAATTCCTTATGAAATATTTGTGGGATTAGTTAACATTATTTTATCAAAAAGAAAAAAAACGATTCCAGTATTTTAAATGTGATGAATACATTTTTTAAGCATACATTTCCCGTTTTAATGCTACTTTTTGAATCAGGAATACATTTCAGAATATACAGATAAATAACGGACTTTACTGTGTAAATAATAAATCTTTTAATTATTTTTACTCTTATAAGTCAAACTGTTTGGAATTTCAAATAAAAATAATACTTGAGAGAGAAAACACATATGTAATAAACTACTGATAAATTTTTATAACTAATCTCCTTTCAAACTGAGACATGTAATGTTGTAAGATAATTACTAAAACAAAAATTCGTGTTATAAGCTTTTTTTAGCTTTTTTAAGGAATCGATTTTCGTATAAAGCCCTCGGTATGGAAATATTATAAGTAGTGAAATTTGTACAAGCGTTAACAAAAATGCGTTACGCTGTGTTATGCGCATACATAAATCGCTGTTGGGAGAAAGCAGATACTTGAGTACTTTAGCGGTAACTTAAACCAGTAATGACCCCCGAAAAATAATGATCCGTTTTTGTAGTGGTCATGTTACGGGGCTTTGGATCCGTAGGTCACAGGTTCTACACTCCAAAGAGGCACCGCCTCTTTCCGTTCAATAAGCATATCTTTTAAAGAAAAAGTGATCGATTTAAAACTGTTTTTAAAACAATAATAATGACTTTTTTATTTAAAAATTTACCCTTATATTTACTCTAAATAATCCAATAATGGTTATCTTTTTTGGGACATTTGATCTTTTATTGTTTTTTATTTTATTTTTATTTATTTATTTACCACTTTCAATAAACTAGAATTTTGTTTTAGTGCCCCTTATTAAGCCAATGGTTGTCACTAGAAATTGGAAAATTATCATTAACATTCAAATTTAAAATTTCAAATCCCAACAAAGAAATAATTATTATAAAATAACAAATATGTTGGTTTCTTATAATACATTTTACATCAGATTCATTTCCAATTTTCCATAAAAATTTCTTCCGTTTATCAACTGTTCTCTTTTTTTTATGGAGTACGGAGAGAAACAATTGAAAGAACCAAATGGTGAAACTTTTGTATCATTTTGAATGCTTTTATAATGAAAGTATATAATTAGTGAGTGAGTGAATGGTGGATTTTATGGCGCAGTATAGCCAAATTTGGCTATACTGCGCCACGCCTTTTTTAAAGTACATAATGAGGATTTGAAATCTATTTTATTATTTTAGATTCTAAGAGTATATATATATATATATATATATATATATATATATATATATATATATATATATATATATATATATATAATAATGAATGTGAGCTTCAGCATATACGGAAGGTGATTTTAAACTTCTGAAGAAACAGTATATTGTACATCCACTCATACTTGGCGGCGATTTAAATATTGATTTCGTTAAAGATGAAGGATTGAGATTAGTACAATTTTTAAAATCAGAGCTTCATTTGGATTTTGTTTCTGGTAGAGCACTGGGAATGACTATATATGGTACAACCACTGATGTGACGTCTTCACGATTCTTAAATCATGTATCATCTGACGTTCACGTATCATACTTAAATTGCCCCAAGCCTCGAGTCACAGTGATTAATAATGGTCAGAGTATTCATGTAATTAATACGCAAAGTGATATTAATAGTGAAGTAAATCAAACTTCTTAACAATGTACTCATATACTATGAGTAACTCATATTTTTATGTAACATAAGTGATGTATATTATATATACAGTTGAACCTCTATGTAACGAACCTTTATGTTGCGAACTTTTTCTTGGAACCAAGAACATTTCACGATTTTCTTCATAAATCAGCCTCCCAAGAGCGAAGTGTATTTTCTAAATAAAATTTTTTTTCTTTTGTGATTCAATTTCTTTTTCTCCCTATTTTTAAAGTATTTCTGGAAATTTCAATTTATTCTCTTTTTAACACATATTTTATGGTGATCATAAAGCTTGAACTGGATTTATTAGACCCTAACTCGTCGAGAGCAATAGAGTTCTGGATGTTTCATCCAAGAAGTACAACCTTTAACCCCCCATTGTCGTGTTCACTAGAAACATCTTCGATATCCCATTGCACACTCAGAGGAGTTTTTCCGTGTCTCCGTGTTCGAATTATAAAATAATGTTATGTTTAATATTATCTTATACTTTAAATTAGAACATGTCCTTAAAATTCATTAATTTTAATTTAAAATTATTTTCGTAATATTGAAAATACATTGACACATTCGACATTGTTTCTTCTAGTTTCCCTTGAAGTTTTTCTTTCTTTTTTTGGTGGGTAAAATATATAAAATAAACATATATTAATTTTAAATAAGGTGTAAATAATTCCTTTTTTATATATAGTGTTTATGAATTTAAAATTTGCTTAGTGAGGTTTATAAAATTTATGAAATGATGAAACTATGACGAAATGACGAATTTTCCATATAATGAACTTTTTATTCCGGCATTTAGGGACTTCGTTATATAGAGGTCTGACTGTATATATATATATATATTTAACGAATCAATATGAAAAATAAGAATAGAATAAAGAAAATACATGCCTTGTTTCAGTATCCATTTTTTTATCCTGTTTGCCTACTATGTAATCAAAGGCAACCATACTTAAGGAGTAAACTCTAGTTGTGTGTCGTAGCCGACTCACACAGTTCTTTTTTAATGAAATAAATAACAAGATTAGATCTAAATATTCAGTTTTGAAAATATTTTTTCAAAAGATTTTTATAAACAAAGAGTACACATTTCCTTTTATTAAAAGATATAAAGCAACTTTATGTTAACGGAAATAAAATAATTACACTCAAGTTTTGGAGATTAACCGACAGCAATCTCCAGTTTTACGCCTTATCGTCTTTTAGAGAACCATTTTGTGCAAAGCCGTGCAATTCCACTGAATCAGCTATAATTATCTAATCTTTCGCTTCCCAAAAGGAAGAAATTGCTTGGAGAAAATGTGAAATTACTTAAAATAAGAATAGGGGATTAATGAAGTTCCATTCTAATGTAGTACTGATTTCGCAAATAAATCCCGTAAGATATCCTTGGCATTGTGGTTAAGTATCAGAGAAGAAATGAAAGATGCCGAGGATTTATTTTGAGATTTTTCATTAAAATTTTTAATTGCTTTTTGATCCAAAAAATGGCTCAAAAACGCTCTGAGTTTATCATATTTTAGCAATTATATAATGTTTGCTATAAATCTTAAATTCCGAAAGTGATTCTAACTCTGTCCAGTAAATTTAAACGCAGCAGTTATGCCGTATTTTAATTCATTTGATATAAATTTACTTTGCACTCTGAAACAACACAATGTTTATTAGCGTCAGTTATTTCGTAAAACACATTTTTTAGCCATTTGAGAGTTTAAAGTAGATAAAACGGTTGAAAATCCAAATCCTATTCCAACTTATATTAATCTGATAATGGATATTTTTAGATTAAAATATTATTTAATGGCGTTCAAAAGTTTTGGACTAATTATATTATGTTTAATTTAAATTACTTTAATATCCTCATATATTTAAATTTCCGAGTGACATAAAGAATATATTCGAAAGGACGAGGCCATATAGTTTACAAAATAAAAATGTTTATTGATCCTATTATTTAGAAAAAGTTAACAATCAAGCGCACTTTTGAATAAATTATATACATATATAACCTAACCGAAGCAGAAAATCTACCGTAGCGCAAGAGAGAGGTTTCAACTAAATTGCTGCTAAATTCTATGCTGTTAAACAACGTAAAACAAAACATCCATAATTTAATATGTAGAAGAAAACAGAAGAGAACTTCATTTGCCAAACATCATTAATGACGTGAAAAACCATAAAAAAACCAGCACAAAAATTGCAGTTGTGCAAAAGGTTCTTTTTTCACTCTTTTAATTGCAAGTCGTTGTTGTTCACGTTTTAGAGAAGGGGATTTGAAATTGACAACAATTAAAATTAATAAATCACTGCTATATATAGAGATAAAAAATAATAATTTTGTGTTAAGGTCATTTTAATATGAATAAATGCAAAAATTCCAATCACTGGTGCTTTTTTAGGTCATTATTTCATCTTGTTAAGAAAAAAGAGTAGTTACGAAAAACAATTTTTTACAGCGACTTCGTTAAGAAAAATAATTATTGATGATGTGTTGCTTCTAAAAATTTTCCGCAATTCATGCAGTTATTTACAATTTAAAAAACACAATTATAATTAAAATAGCACAATTATATTGAAATCAATAAAAAATATTTGGTTCGATAAAGGAAATAAAGTTGCATCAGCCGGAGGAAAAGAATATCAACCTGAAGAATCGTTATTAATACTTGAAGTATGAATTCTATATCTTAAAATTTTATTTTTCACCTTTTCTAGAGCACCTTTTTAATGTTTGAATTTTGATATGTGATAATCATATGGACCACTGTAATTGCAATTACAATTTTTAGTTCTTGAGGAATACACAAAATTAAAAATTATAGGGTGTGTAAACGTTTCTATTTAATATTTTCAAATTAATGAGAGAAATAGAAAATGCTTTCATCCCCAAAAATTTCATCTAAATAATATTTTAATGATTTCTTTATGCGAAAATTTAACTGGATGATATTTTAAAAACCTTCTCTTTCACAGGTGAACATAGTGTAAATGTTTTCAATTCCACCTAAAATTTTCTGTAATTTTCAAAAAAATTATTTAGATAGATGTTTTTCTAAAGAATTTATTAAAAAATTAAATTAATATTGCTTAGAAGTTGTTGTGTTGATAGAATTTATCGGCTTCTTTTTTATTTAAAAAAGAAGACGTTAAACCATTATTTAATGGTTTACAAACTGATTTTGCATTTTATATTAAAATGTGTTTGTATTATAAATTTTCTTGCAAATTAATTCTATCTAATCATCTTATTTAAGGGGTCAAACTTTTACCCAAAATGTTAAAAAAGATGCATTTTTTATTGTATATAACTGAACATAATGCTTAATAGAAAGTGAAAATGGCAGAATTTTATTTTAATTTTCAATTTTAATGTCCTAACACTATTTTTTTATCTTAAAATTGGGGAAAACAAACCCCCTTAAATGTCTGTTTTTTATTACATTCTGTAAGCTATGAAGAATGTTTCATATATCTTAAAATAATTTCTCTAATTCTGACAAAAAATTTCATGTTCGTACCTCTTTTTCAAACGGTTGAGGATTTTGTGTGTTTGCGCATAAATATATGCACACCTAATTTGAAGCACGATGAAACATTAAGTCTTACATCGCAATGGGGACAGAGATAATATCGGCATTCTCTTAATTATCTTTCCATTTTCATTTCTCCTCAAGCAACAAATTGCGTATTGCCTTGCTAATCCCTGTTCTTTATCGAATATATTCAAGGATGTAAATTCTTGACTTCAATGGAAAATACCCACCTTCACATCAAAGAAAATCCTGGATGAGAATTGTTTCAGTACCATGGACAAGCCTCATCTCTTAAAAACACTAGTACTAATAGCCTTACTATACCAATATAAAATATGTGAAATCTAAGATAAAAAGAAAATATCTTCGCCCGTACAGCGTACGGGAAAACAGGTTGTGGCTAGCTTTCGGTATCCTGGATAGGTGTTAAAATCATGTAATACAGACAACGCTAATTGTTTAGTCATTTAAATATTTTAAAATGAAGAATTAGTTAGATTCAACATTTCAAGAGATAACTTTCCCTTTTTTTTAGTAAAATCTCAACACACACACACACACACACACACACACACACACACACACACACACACACACACACACACACACACACACACACACACACACACACACACACACACACACACACACACACACACACACACACACACACACACACACACACACACACACACACACACACACACACACACACACACACACACACACACACACACACACACACACACACACACACACACACACACACACACACACACACACACACACACACACACACACACACACACACGCACACACACACACACACACACACACACACACACACACAAACTGTTATTCAGTTCCCTAAGACACCTATATTTCCTTCGAAACGTTTCACCAGCATATGGCCTTTCATTAAGAATAAAATAAATATGGAATCATTGACTCGGATTAATTTACAAAATGTCATATTAAAATTACTAATATCTCAAACTCCTCATACAAAGAAAATATCGAATGAAGTTAATAAGTGAAGCATTCCTTTTCGAGTGTCAATGTACTGTTGCAGACCTATCAAAGAATTTTAGTTTTACTTTGCTGTTGCAAAATAAAATGAATAACGATAAAAATTTTCACTATTTCGCATGAAAATAGCTCTTGTGGTAATGATTGATAAAAGACACAGAATGGGAAATATTTCTTAGTGACGCTTTTCTTGTGAAAAAATATTCCATAATCGCAGTAACTTCATTACATTTTATTCCAATAGTTCTATGTTTATGTTCTGAAAAAAAAATAGAGAGGCGTATTGGCATTCTTTACTAAATTAAAAAGTGTCATTGAGAATTTTAATTATTTTAAGTTCTACTTTAGGTTTACATGTTAGTTGATTTTTTAGGTGCAAACAAGTTATTTTTAGTATTTTTTAGTATAAAATATATGCACAAAATGCTAAATCATTGCGTGGAATTTTATAATGTAATATTGTAACGTAATATATATATTAGACGTGCAAGGTTATTTAAATTGATTTTCCATTCTTGAAATTAATTCATAGATTACGAATAAAAGTTATATGCCATTGAATGCGTGTGTTATTTGAATCTTTCAATGAAACCTTCAGGCATCTGCAGACTATGGAATTCGTGTTCCAGTGATAGCTTGAAATACACGCGAGAGTTGTGAAGCTGTAGTAGTTCTATGTTATCGAGCTGAAAGTGAAAAATAATGATTTTCATTCGTCGCTTCTGATCTTGGTCAACCCTGTCCAGGTCTTCCCGATTTGTGCCTGAAAGTGCTTCCACAATTTGAATGTGATACATTGCAATACAATGAGCTCTAAATCCATCCTTGATTTTGATTGGTTTGCCTCTTATTCCTTATCTCAATTGCCATCTCATTTCATTATCTCTACGTACGTGGCTATTCATTTTATCAAATACCTGATAAAATCCGTAAAATTCTTGGGAGAAACATTGTGAATGTCACGGAGGGATTCGAGTCCACAGATTGCTAATGACCATACACGTGAGCTTATATTCCTTCCATAATCAGAGTTCCGCAGGCGTGCGCGTGCATGTTTACTTACTCGGCTCTGGATATTCATATAATTCTTTGGTGCGTAATTATTTCTCTTGGTGTAATTTTTAAATGTATATACAGGGCGACCCAGGATCATTGGGTAAAACTTTAAGGGGAGGTAGGGAATATCACAAAGATTCAGATTTGCATAGCAACAAATGGTTGGAAATGTCTTCGTTCGGCGGTAGGTGGAGTTGTCCACATGATTATTTAAGAACTGCATTGCCACAGTCATTGAGATGTTATAGCTCATAGAGGAGTATGGAACACTTTACAAACACCGAGCTGGCAGATATGCACCTGATTCACGATTTCATAGAAGGAAATACACGAGAAGCAGAAAGATTTATCGCGGAAGGTACTGACAGTTAAATGCACCAGACCACTAAATGTTTGCTAATTTGCATCGCAATTTGTGTGATTATGGATCATTATGAGGTAATAGGCACAATGAAGACGTGCCACAAGGGACTCGAACTCCCAAAATGGTGTTCGGATTCCTTCGAACGGTATCAAACACATTTTTTAGTGTTGATACCATAAAATCTATTAGATACCGTGGCCCGTTAGAATGCGTGGCTAACTGTCACTGTGTCTCTACATCGTAATGTCTCTACCTCCATATTCACACAAATTGTAATGCAAATTAGCAAACCTCCAGTGGTCTGGTGCATCTCTCTGACGGTACCTTTTGGGATGCAATCTTTCTGTTGTTCGAGCATTTCCTTCTGTCAACCGATGAATCAAGTGCACATTTGTCAGCTTGGTCCTTATGAAACGTTTCATTCTCCTCTGCGGGTAATGACAGCTCAAATGACTGCAGTAATGCAGGTCTGTTTTACTTAAATGCTCTTGTGAACAACGCTACCTAGTGCCGAACGAAGAAGTTTCCGACCCTGGGTTGCTATGGAAATCTGAATCCTTTTAATGTCCTGTACCTCCCTTAAAGTATGTCCCAATGATTCTAGGACACACTGTATATATTTTTATTTGTGGTTGGTTTGTCGAATCGGCCGCTTATCCCTCTTTTCTCGCCAAATCGATAAAAGTGCCAAATATGGTAACCCTTTTCAATTTTGCGCTCCGGCGTTGTGTGTTGTGGTAGGGTTGCTACTCCAAAACACAACACACAAAACGCGCCAAATTGGCAATTTTTTAAAATTTTGACGTAGAAGCGGCAGACTCGACAATTATTTGTTTATGTGAGTTAATTTATAATTTCACTGACTTAAATTATGAATATAGAGATTCGAGTTTCTCTCTCTCTTGATGCACACGAAAATTTCGTAATTCCTTTTATAATTTCTACAATTTATTCACATGATATCTTAGACATTTTCAGATCATATATTTGTTATTTTAAGAATCCATGCTTTTTTTAAAAGGCTTCTTAAATTATCAAGTATAGTTATCATTGAAAATTTCAAACGTCCTATTTTAATCCCAAAATAAAGTTATATATATATATATATATATATATATATATATATATATATATATATATATATATATATATATATATAATCAATATAAAAAATTTTTCAATATATAATCATATACATATACATACACATATATATAAATTTATACATATATATACATATACACAAATACATAAACAAAAATATAAAAATAGACATATAGTTATATACCTAAGATAACTAAAAGTAGGAAGGAGGCACATAGTATAAAGACAAATTCCTGGCCTTAAGAACCAGGATTGCAGGTTTAAACAAGTTTTGCGGCGCCAACCATACTATGTACCAAGAGGAAAGGAAAGAGTTATATATGTAGAATTTAAATATTAAAAAATCATTAAACTAAATAACATAGGAACATAAACTTAACCTACTAAATCGAAGTTAAATCGATGACCAAGAATGCAGCAACAAGTTCCCGCCAAATAAGGAGAGCAGAACCGCATAAGGTTAATTGCGATACGATATAAGAAACGATTAATTGCGATACGATATACGATAATAAATGTATATATATATATATATATACTTTTAAAAAATCATAAAAATAAAAATCATATAAAATTAGCATAAAATATAAAAGAAACTCAAAAAATATATATATAACATTTTTTTAAAATAAGCATGTGGCGCCATCTATTTAATAATTGTAGGATAAATTAGATATTGTTTAAATTAAAAAAACATTACAAAACATAATAACAGTAAATAGTTACAGTAATACAAATTGTATCATAAAAAACCATTATAAATATAATTACAAAGAAAGTTAGCAGGGTATCCATGTTCAATACAGTGATTAAAATTTTTTTTTTAAGATTTAAAAAAATATTAACTTTATCATAACTAATACATTATTGCGACAAATATAGTTAAAATAATATTTCTATATATAGATATTGATAAATTAGAATTCAGAAAGGCACTTTGATGAAATTAAAATTAAAGGCATCTCTTTTATCATAAATATTACTATGTAGTTTCAAATCCTTAATATATAGTGATACATCTAGGTAACT
The DNA here is from genome assembly GCA_019973935.1 of Trichonephila clavipes. Lineage (NCBI taxonomy): Eukaryota > Metazoa > Arthropoda > Arachnida > Araneae > Nephilidae > Trichonephila > Trichonephila clavipes. Next base: position 3,482 of record BMAU01002701.1, on the reverse strand, counting down.
TGTTTTGATTGGATTATTATTAATTTTAACTAAGTTTAAGTAGGACGGATAAAAATTAATAATAGGATTTAAATTATCATTTTAATAATTAAATCATCAATATATCTAAAAATGTAGTAGTCATTATTAATAAAATAATTATATTCATAAAAATGTAAATAAAGATTAGCCAAACTATTACTAGCTGGGCCCCCTTGTGGGAGTCCTTTCTCTTGTTTATATAAAGAACCATTAAAATTGATGTAATTTTCTTTTAAGACAAAATCTATGAGAGTTTTAAATTTGTTCAAATTAATATTAAGGTTATACATACTGTAATTTTCTAAAATTACTTTAATAATATCATATAAATCAATGGAATTGAAAAGATCTTCAAAGTCATAACTATGAACTGAATAAATATTTCTTTTATTAAAAAAATCTATAATCTCTTTACTATTTTTAATTATAGCTTTATTACCTTGCTGATTAATAAAGTTTTGTATAATATTATGAAGTAATTTGTCTGCAGTAGTAATATATGTTCTAAAACCATTTGTCACAGTTCTAAATTTAACCGGACTTTTATGGAATTTTGGAGTTAAAAAAATATATGGATACTTTTAATTTTAGGAATACAATAACCTAATTTTTTATAAATAGCAATAATACGATTACTAATTTCATTATGTGACAAATCTAATTTTTTAAAAGAACCATTATTAAGAAAGTGATCATAAAGAATATTATAATAAAAATACTTACAAATCATAGCATAGTTACCAGGTACTTTATCAATGTAAAATATGATAAAATTCTTTTGTAATTCACATAAATTTTCTGTTTTATATCTTTAAAAGTAGATTCATATTGAGAATGGTAGCTAAATTTCATAAGATCTTTTAAAATATTGTACTTATAAACCTATACACCTATATATATATATATATATATATATATATATATATATATATATATATATATATATATATAGGTGTTCAAATAACTTTCATTCTTTTATAATAAAACGAAAAGAACGAAGTAATAAAATTTTTTATTTAGGTCATATAGTTCAATTTTTATTACATCAAATATCTTTGACGGTTCATGAAAGCTTCAAAAATTTTCTCTTTAAAGTTTGTTTTTATAACGGAGGCTCATGTATGTGTACAAAGGAGCTTATAAAGATACAGAACATCTGTCGCTAAGTTATAATGAAAACAAGAAGAAGGTGCATGTTCTCTTAAAAGAACTAAACATATTCTTTGCTTTTGGTCTGTAGTATATTTAAGAAAGTTATCTCAAAGAAGTTTGTTTAGCATTAAAATATATTTATTAAGTGAATTGTTTCTCATACCCCCATAAATTATTAAACAATACATTTTCATATTTTAAAATTTTTTGCAATTGCTTTTCGTATAGGAAATTGTTTTTATTGAATAACAATTATTTTTGTATTATCATAGCAATGTATATAATTATATGTTGTAACTTGTTATTTTAATTTTCAAATGTTTTTATTAATTTATTATCGTTGGCTAAGTTGGGAGGTTTCACATAATGAGTGGATCTCAATATTTTCACTTATCTCATCAATAATAGAACCAAGAAATAATCTTTTTAAATTCCAATTTGATCTACAAATGCGGTTGTTTTATACATCAGTTCAATCATTTTTTTCACTTTCCTCGAAGACGAATTTTCATCCTGATTTTTTTTATCTAAAGTTCTTGTATGAGGCGTTTTATTATTAAAGTGAAAGTGGAAAACATAATCCAAGAGGATTAAATATCCTTCGTATAGTTTGTAAAAATGAATCTTTTAATATCTTCGTTTGTCTAAATGAATTTTAGCCAGCTTTTAATATCCAATGTCAGGTGGTATCGTTGTTAATCCATTTTCTGATGGATTAACAACTCTTAGTATAACAAGACAATGAAAGTACTTCTTCTTGAGAATCTTAACCTGTTACCCAATCATCAACGCGTATGAAATAAGTTAGATGTTTCGTAGTTATGTAAGGACCGTTACATTTTTCAATGGGATGTGTTTTAACAGTTGCTACAGGTAGAAATTAGTATTTACTCCAAAAATTACCCTATTAAAGCCATAAACTTATAATGTGGGTTTATCCTCAGCTCGGGGATTACACTGTTTATTATTATAAAGTGCAAAATCTTTATGCTTATTTGCCAAGAAAATTTGAAGAAATGCACGTGGAATATCACAAGATACTGCGTTTCAATTTTTTTTTTACTAAAAATTTATTAAAAGAGAAAAGTTTACGATTCTAATTGGGAACAGGTCACAAGTAATCGTTCAGTGACAGTTCATTAGCTTGGTATAAAACAAAACCCAAAACATACGTGTCGATGTATGTAAAGACTCAACTCACGTTTATTTTTTCTGAATGTGGTAATATTCCGGTTTGTGTTTTTATTTCTCAACGTATTCGATCGTTTCAACTATTCCTTGATTTATATAAATCCCGAACCGCTTCTTTGTGTTTTGTGCATAGTATTTTATCTCTTTGCAATCTTCACAGCAAATTCTAGAAGAATTGTTTTGCCACAGAAAAAAAAATATCGGAAATATCTTTCCAATGTTTATGGAAAGGCAATTCTACTACATATCGACCGTTATTATATCGTATGATCTCTTTGAAATTATTCATAGCTTGGTCATCTTCACCTTAGCAAGAGAGGATCACCTTTTAGGCCTAGAGCTTGAAGTTCAAAAAAGTGATTTACTTTTTCTTCAATAGAATCACTACCTTTAAGGGAATAACATGAAAGGTTTTTATTAGTATTAGTTTCTTGAAATCGCCCACAGCAACCCACCCAAATTGAGTTTCCTAAATAATATTTCCTCATATCTTTTATACACACATTTCCTTTCATTATTCTAAAGAAAATATCTGCGTTCAGTTGTACATGAATCTCTTCAGCGTCAAAAAATCAGGGATCTGACCCTAATAAAAAATCGGGAATTTTTAATTTTGAAACATCTATACTAACAAATGGTTGGTTTTAACACAGTAATTTAAGTTTTCTTTCGATGTGAATTGAGCCTAGAACTGAAGTATGTATTTTTTTTTCTTATGTAATTCCAAGCAAATCATTCATTTTCTAATAAAATGTTTACATTAAGCAGGATAAAAAAAATCACTGATAATTTATAATTATTTTTCCTTCTCTATTTTACAAAAAGCATCCTATCAGTTGATATAAAAAATGTTCCTTTTTGTTTAGTATAACCTAGTTACTCATGGTAATTTTAAAAAAGGAGACTTCATTACCTCCGAAGAGTGTTTATCTTGTTTTTGTTTCTACTTGAGAGGCTTCTCTCGGCTGGAATGTTTTGCCTGTACAGTTAGGTCTGAATGAAACAGTTTTGAATGTCTTGAGCCACACGGACAAAAGTATGTTGAAGAGTTTTCTGATTTTTGTAGGGTTCTTTCGTAAACATTATTCACATATTTAATGTAATCGGACCAGATATAA
>BMAU01002700.1:0-24475 GCA_019973935.1 Trichonephila clavipes | reverse complement strand
GTCGCCATCTGCTTCACCTGCAAAATTAAATTCATGAGATTATAAACATAAGTTTTCTTCAGGTCTGTATTCCTTCACAGGACAATGGTTAGCGTAACTGAAAAACTATTGCCCTTTGGAGACATTTTGATCTGAGGCCGTGAGTTTGAATCTGGATTTATTATTATTTTTTTTTATTTGGACGTTATTTTTTTTCAATCATTTTAAAATCTATAATTAGTGTATAATATAATCAATAGGTGGCGCCATGAGCACGTTTAACATTCCCATACTTCCATTTTTTGTGAACATTTTTATAAAAACAACTCAACTTAGCTCTAGGAGAAAACAATGCAACTCGCCCCCTGAACTCGAAAACCAAAACCATTGCAGAAGTAAAACAACTCAACTCAGCATGAGAAAAACAACTCAACTCTGCAGCAGGAACAAAACAACTCAACTTAGGTGTAGGGGAAAACAATTCAACTCGCCCCTCAACTCGAAAACCAAAACCATTGCAGGAGGAAAACAACTCACCTCTGCAGCAGGAAAGAAACAACTCAACTCAGCAGGAGAAAACAACTCACCACGGCAGCAGGAATGAAACAACTCAACTCTGTGTTAACGTCGACAGCCTGCACCGCCTTTACAGCAGAATCTCTCTCTCTCGGCTTTGCTTATCTACTAACATTGTAACATATTTAAAATGTTTTACTTTAAGTGAGATCCAACCAATTTGAAAACTAACATTTTTTTCAAAATTTGTTATGTCATTTATAAAATTTATAAAGTCTTTATCACATTTTATATCATCAAAATCAATGTTAATACTTTTAAGAAAATTTCTCTTAATTTTACCTTTTTCTATTACAAAGTAGTAAATGTTTACACAGCCTTTAAAATCTTAAGAATAAGTAAAATGTATTTAACCCTCTAAGCGGATAGCACGGAAAATTCCGTCAGTGTAAAGATGCTTCCAAAATGCACTGCACGGATTTTTCTGCCTTCAAGTAACGTTTTCAAAAGCGGATTAGCCGTACTTTTCTGAAATCCTTTCCCCCTTTTAAAGGTTTAACATCTTGAAAGATAATTGGGGACGGTGGAAGCAACACAGCAGGACACTGATAGGAAGTTTTATGGCTCGCAGGAAACCCCGTGTTTTGACCCTGGGGCAATCGTAAAAAATCGGGGAGAAATTTCTTTAGACCCCAGGAAGTGTTTATTTGTTACCTCCTATTTTAAAAGTTTTGAAAAGTCCCAACGCATAAGTAAAATATGTTACAATTCCCTTTTGGTTTCATATTAATTTGAAACTGTAACAAGTTGCGGCGTGTCAATGCAATCTGCTATTTTATATAGTTAGACAAATTATCTTTTTTTAAGTATATTCTTTCGCTTAATTTTTTTATTTTAATCAAAGCTTTCAGTTTTTGAAACATGATTATTTTATTATAAGATACCGAAAAAATTAATAAAACACCAAACTCTTTAAAATTTGAAACCTTTTCAATTTTCCAACCATTAAAAATGAATAAATTTAAACTTCATCAAATTATTTGAAACATTTTCTTACACTTTGATAAAAATAATAACGAAAAAAATCTAATTAAGATTTATTAGTTTTTTTTTTAAGATTTCAAAGCCCAAGTGTTCAGGGAAGTTTAAGTACAGTGCCTAGTTACATATTGTTAAAATACACCGGATTATATTTGAATTTTAAGTGCTTGAACTTCAGTTTACATCAAAGACAACATGAATGAAGATTTTCACACATATTTTTTATAACTTGAATGTTTGAATAAATGGTAATCAAAAGTATACGGAAACATTTACAGTAGACATTTATTTATATAAATAAACATAAAAATCAATTTTCAATTCGAGCTATTCAAAAACATTCGAATTATTGTTCAAAAATATCTATTTATACAAAATACCTCAACATCTATCTTTTTTAAACGCTTACTGAATAAGTAGTTAAAATCTGGATATTTTTTGAAATCTCGACCGTATAAAGCTAGAAATTTTATGTTAGAAATTCCATTTGAAATTTCGAAAAAAAATGCATCACGCAGTTAAAAAATATTTACCATAAGTTTTAGCAATTGTTTGAGTATAATAAAAATTTCAAATTTTATTATATAGCTTCTTTGGTATCTTTTAATATTTTTCGAAGATTTCATACAATTCAGTTGAAAACTGCATGCTAAGAGCAAAAAATATACTAAAAAAATTGATGAATATACAATTACAATAAATTCTTACAAAGAAGCAAAACTGAGAAGCTAAAGCGTAGGAATGAAAAATTTTGAGTATATCTGAAGTAGTTTTCGAAATATTTATTTTAAAGTTCAGAAAATTTGTGTGCGTTATGTTATACTTGATATCAATTAAATGGTTAAAATAATATATGTTAATATTAGTCATGTAATCGTTTGATGACACATTCATATACTAATAAAAATTATCATGGTCATTGATGCGAATGTCAAGAATTTTATGTAATTTTAAATTCAGACATTAAGATATTGATGTAGAAAATATAAAACAACCATCTAAAATACATGAAAAATGCAGTCTGCTATAAAATGATCTTGACAAACAAAATCCGGCAATTTCACTTACTATGGCAGAGCCGGCTTAGTCAAGGGCGATCTGGAAAAACAGAGAGAGAACCGCGGTTTTGATGGATGCTGCTCTAGCTTTTAAAGTTCCCAGAAAAAATTATATATATATATAAATTACAAATGCAAATATAAATCTTGTAATTTTCCATACATTTTTATAACAACGAAATGTGGAATTGGCTTCCAATACATTGTTGTGTTTGACAATATGTAAGGTAATAAACCCTACTTTAGATAGATTTGTACTACTTTTTCGTAACCGTATTCCTTTTAAAATTAATTCCAGCCGAAATACATCTTTTGCACCCTTAAAAGTTTATGTAAACTATAACGGTTAATTTTAATTTATGCAACTTGTGAAATGTTCATAATTAACCATTTCGTCTAAACAGTTTACATGGAGAAAAGTTTAGACTCCCTCATTCATTAGGGATTTATATAAGATTCTAACATTAAATTTTATTTTTCACCGAATAGGATCGAGTGGGAGTGTTTAGTGCTTCCACACCACAGGTCTGGGGTTCATTTAACGGGCTGCGCAAGGCCGACTCTGCCTTTCATTTTCGCTACATTGGGTCGATAAATGAGTACCAAGCTTGCTTCGGGTCTTAAACACTGAAGGTCTCTCTTCAGACAGACCACCAAATCGGGACATCTGTTCATGCACCTCAGCGTCCAATGGTCACGTGTATTATGATGGGCACAATAGTTCCTGGCCCTCATGGATTGTTGTGCCACTGAGTTTGAGTCTTAAGTTTGAGGATTACCTCACTTTGGGAATACCCCTTAGATAAACATGTATTTCCATTCATTTGCAATTAAACATTTTTCTTTCAATTACGTTTATTTCAGAAGAAAGTTTGATTTTTCAAATATATTTGCTTAATAACATGTATATTTTTGTATTATATTAAACATTTGATCAATCCAAAATTACATGTTTTTAGCCCCTCTAAAAGCTTTTAGGATTTTACAACTGATCTTACAATCCATATACGTTTTATAGTAGTATATTTAAAAATGATAAAGACATTTTTACGACTGTGTGAGCTTTTATGCCTCATTTATAAATATAAAAAATTGCATTCAGCTACAGTTTTTAAAATGTACTGAAATAAATGGAGGAATAGGATACTTACATATTATGAATATTTTTGACTGCAGTAAGATATATTTATATTTCGGTTTCTTCACAATTTGAATAGAAGTTATAAGCCATTTTGCGAATTGTTTGATATTGAGTATAACCCCATAGGCTGTTTAATATTGTAAAGTGTTTTACTTTGATACCAGCACACATTAAAATAAGACTCATTTGCAGTTATATGATCAGCTTCAGTGATATTTAAATTTTCAAAAAAAGTCTACACGAACGGAAACATTCTTTCACAACCGCAGACCACATCTCATACTTTATCTTCCCTACAGCAGGAAATATTTGTGTATACTGAAAAATTTAATACAGGATACATTTCCAAGTGTTAAATTTTTTTTTAAATTTGGTATGATTACATCGTGGAACTGTCGGTTAACTTCACTGAACAAAATTTTTTTAAGTGTACTGTTTTGAAAGACACAAAATTAATTAGGGAGAACTTTTCTCACAATAGAATTTGTAATGACTGAATTGTGTGAAAATGTAGTTATCGATGTGTGAAATTTTTTCCTTGTAATAAAAGAAACAGAAAGATAAGAAATTTAACTTGAGTAGAAAATGGTTAGAAGTACTGTCATGCGCATTTGAAGAAGTATATCCCTCATTAAAATTAAAAATTATTGACTGAATGTGTGTTATGTCCATCACAAATGCCGATGTAGAAAAGGAATTTTTATTTAATACAAGAAGTTCGAAAAGGAGAACACTAGGAACGAAAATTTAAATTTTTTCCGAAAAATATTCAGTTAACATAAAAATATCTTTTATATGATTTTAATTAAAATATATTAAAAGTATTGAAATCCTTTTTATGCTATATTTTAAATTAAAAATATAGCTGAATAGAGAAAGATCGGTTTATTTCATAAATATAATCATCGTATGTACCATTTATTGTGTTATTGTTTAAAAATGAGATAGGGCCTTTGCTCTTTTTACCTCATTACTTTTTTAAAAAACAGGAAAGTGAGCGCGTTTTCTTACTCTCATATTCAAAAATGAATACAAGATGCTTTTTTCTGGTTCAAATCGCAATACCAAAAAAAAATATATATATTTTTAATTTTTAAAAAATGACAGAAAAATAAATTTTGTTTGAAGAAAATATAATTATTTTTCAACTTCTAACATACTATTTATTTCATTTTTTCATTTTTTTTACCCTGCATTTTGTTTGAATTTTACTGTGACTGAACATATAGGAGAAAGAAACGCCCAATTCCACTACAGCTTTCATACAAGATTGCCCAAGGCAACTTAACAGCTAGCTGTAAACGATTGATCTCTTGGTTCTTACTTGACAAAGGAACCGAACTAGGTCATAAAATTGTCCCCGTTCGATCTCCCAAGTTCTAAAAGGGGGAAAGAAAAGAAGTCTGTTGCATTTTTAAAGCGAACTTCAAAATAAGAGTTAACGCTTTCGGAATAACTTTTCAAGAGGAAGGTATCCACTTAGAGGGTTAATCAGTTATAATTTCTTTATTATGATATAAAGAAATTTTTGCATCTTTAAATTTCCTTAAATCCAACATATTTTAATTTTTACAAGCCTGAAACTCAATGACAGCATCTTTTGTTTTCCAATTAGGTTTATTAAAATGACAAAATGCCAAGAAATAATTGTTGCGTTCAAAATAATCCAAGCGTTGTTGCATATTAGAAATCACTAATTCCGTGCAAACTCACCCGCCTCTCCAAAAAAAATATTACTACTAACAAAACTTGTTATCTATTAAAAATCTTAAAACATCCTTCAATGTACACTACATAATCATACTAGTTTAAAAATGTTTGTTCAGTTCCTTATGTATATAAAAGTAAACTAATTTTTGAAAAATAGCGCTAAAAATCCCATTCACGTTTCAGCAAAGAAATTACATCGATAAAAAAAATTAAATGCAGGTATATCAGCTGATTTAAATAATGTAATCATACACAAGTATTACAGACATGAAAAATTAAAAACAGTATTATTTTAGAATATCACTAATTAGGATTGATGTCTATGATGTTTAAAAATAAAATGTAAATTTTTCTAAACTACAGCCAAACCTCCATATTGCGAATTTTTCTATATAGTGAACATTTTGCTGGAACAAAGAACATTTCACGATTTTCTTCATTAAATATCTTCCCTTTGAACAAGTTCTACCGTAAAGCTTACTATGGGGGCGCTGATGTCATTGGAACCCTTTTTTTTATTCCGGTTTCAGCAAAATGAGATTGTTTTGTATACGTTTGTAGGCGGTGGCTGTTTTAATTTGTCTTAGATTTCGCAAAAAAAAATTTTTTTTTTTATCAATTAAAAATGAGCAGCCCAAGAAAGAGCAAACTAGGAACAATGTGTTCTGCAGTTGGATGCAGTATGAGAAGCGGTGCAAATTTGCTTTCGACTGTTAAAATGTACCGCTTTCCAACAAATCCATCTAGAAGGCTGCATTGCAAAGAAAAAATTGGAAAGTAAATTCTAAACCTGCCCTTTGTAACAAGCATTTCATTACAGGTTAGTATTGAAATGATTCTATTCTAATTTTGTTGCATTTTATCGAAAAATTCTTATGTATTTTGTTACAAACATTGCTCGAGTCTTGTTTATGGTAACCTTGGCCATACTTTTGGCAACCGTTTTTATAACAATAATATGAAGTAGTTTTCAACTGATTTTATTTCTATATTATTTGCACAATCACATATATTTTTTTAAATGTATAAATTCAAAAAATAACCTGTTATTGTTACTATGCGCAGATATTTGTTGTGTGAAATCATTGTTTTTTGTGTATCTAAGAATAATTACGTAGCGTCGAAATCAAAATTATCCAGACACATTAGTTTTGTGAGAATAATTAAATTTTAACCTTTTTAATCTGTGTTGTGATAAAAATTTAATGTAATATGTTGCGCTTCGTTTTATTATTAATATGATTTGTTAAATGAAAGGATAATTTTAACTAAGCCTAAGTCAAGGGTGGCCAACTTTTTTGGGAAGAGTGTCACTATCTGATAAAAATAATTATGCATACCACTTCCAACTAACAAAAGAACATGGAAAGGTCAAACGATGTTACTTAAGAATTAATATGATTGTTTACTCAAATCGTGCCTCTTTTTATGCTAATCTTAATAGTGGAAATTTAAAAATAATGTAATAAATAAGACAAAAGTACAAACTTAAGTTTTATTGTTAATAAACTTTTTACAGGTTCATACAATCAGTTAGGTTAGGTATAAAATAAAAATGAGTAGCTTGAAATATTTAATTCAAGATATTTATTATATAAACCATCAGTACTTTTTAATGCAGTTTTTAAATTGTAGTTTTTTCACCAAATTATCTATATTAGAGTTAATTATCAAAGATGCTAACAATTGTGGGAAGAGTGCCTTGAGTTAGCTATCCCTGGTTTAAGTTTTCAATTTTGATCTTGTACATAGTCAACTATAATAAATATGAATGTTATAAATGAAGCATTGCTCATTATTATAAGAATTATTTCATTTCTAAAAATATTTTAATGCAAATTACCTAAAGAAATAGTGATGCTCAGAAATTAAAATGCTGAGCATTCTGATTATGTGCCGTCTATATTTGCCAGTATGAAGAATAAAGGTTCATCAAGTTCCATGAACCGATATAACAGGCAGGTAAAACGTAGAAAAGTGCGGAATGCTCCCTTAACTGGTATGTACAAACTTGGTTAGTATCGCAAAGTAATCCTAGTAATTGTATTAATTTGCATATTAATCTAGTTTATTTAACTCATGCATATTGGTTAACTTGAAAAATATCAAAAAATTAGTTCAATTTATTAAAAATTTTAATTTCCTTTTGAAATTTTTTTGGCTGATTAATATTTATTAATTTATAAATTTTACTTTTAAGAAATAATTTTTCTTTCATTCATTTTTTCCAGAAATTGAGAATGAACCCCCTATATTGAAGCTTGATACCAAAGAAGTAGATTGCCAGACTGACATAACCTTTCAAGAAATAAGTGAAATGGAAAAAAAGCTCCACTAGAGACAAACTTTCTGAACATAACTCATAAACATTTACAAAATGAGATTTTTACCAATGCGAAAGCTTTTAATTTTTACACCAAATTTCAAAATGTTACTTTCTTCACTGCGTTGTTGAATCTGGTTTTATCTGGTTGGAAGCCTCTCACAAATACATCCTTTGAGTACTCTGAACAATTGCTTTTGGTTTTTATGAAACTTCGGCTTGGTTTGTTACATGAAGACTTTGCCTTTCGTTTCAAAATTTCCAGGTCAGCTGCAAGCTCAATTTTCAAGGAATGGGTAAGAAGACTGGCTGAGATCCTTAAAAACCATATACGTGTACAATCTAAAAAACGATATAGGAGAAGGGTACCTTCTAAATTTTTGAAAGAAAATTGGAACAGAGTTACGGCATTGATTGATTGCTCTGAAATTTTTATTGATAGAGCTTTCAATCTTGATGCCAGAGCATTAACATTCTCGCAATATAAAAGCCACAATACTGTTAAGTTTCTAATTGCATGTACACCATTAGGTAAAGTGTCATTTGTTTCAAAGTTGTATGGAGGAAGAACTTCTGACAAACAAATAATACAGCTAAGCGGATTTTTGGAACAAATTCGACCTGGTGATGTGATATTTGCAGATAGAGGCTTTCCAGTAAAGGACCTGGTTGCTGAAAGGCTTCCTTGGTATTGCCAGCTTCTACTAAGGGTAAAAAACAATTGAGTAGCGCTGAGGTAATAAGTTCTCGTAAGGTGTCTAGACTCCGGGTACATATTGAACAATGTATCGGGAGACTTAAGACCCTCAGAATTTTAAAATCCTTGTGACCTATCTCTTTTGCTAATAGTAAGACCAGTGAAGAAACCTGCATTGGGGATGATGTAATTTTTGTCGTAGCAGCTTTATGCAATATATTAAAAGGACGCTTGATAAAGCCGATGTGATAATTTAAATTTTCTCAATGTGTACTGATATAGGAAAGTTTCTGAAGTTCTTGGCCTAATTCATTATTGGTCATGTGTTACTCATTTACATCTTGCTTACTGCAAGTTACTTATTAGCAAATTGATAATGTACTTTTTTTTACCGATGTTTACATTTCATTTAAGAAACCTTTTTCTTTTTTTTTAAATGTATTTCTTTAGTGCATTGAAATTTGTTCGCAGCATATTAAACATGGAAAGTAATAAATATTTTTAAAAATATTGTTGCATAAAATAATTATTTAAATTGAAAATTCATCACATGTAAACCAAACAATTGAAACAAGTAAAATAATGAATATCATATTAATCTAGATATGTCTAATAGTAATAATGAAATGTATTTTCACAAACAGCCAGTGTACATAGAATATTAGTTAATATATAAGTTTTTGATTACAAGAATTCTCATTTAGTGAAAGAGTATATTATGGCAACATTGTTATCAATCATAAGTTCCTAATTTAATTATGTTTGTATGGAAACTTTGAATTTAAATTTTTCATTTCAATAAGTGTACATTATAATATAAGTATTTCTTGTGTATTGATTAAATTTTTATTTCCAAAGTGATTCCAACATATTTAAAGTAAAGGCAGTAATATTTATTCTTTAACCCTCTAACCGGATAGCACGGAAAATTCCGTCAGGGTAAAGATGCTACGAAAATGGACTGCACGGATTTTTCTGCCTTCAAGAAACGTTTTCAAAAGCGGATTAGCCGTACTTTTCTGAAATCCTTTCCCCCTTTTAAGGTTTAACATCTTGAAAGATAATGAGGGACGGAGGAAGCAACACAGCAGGAGTTTTATGGCTTGCAGGGAACCCCGTGTTTTGACCCTGGGGGAATCGTAAAAAATCGGGGAGAAATTTCTTTAGAACCCAAGAAGTGTTTGCTTGCTAGCTTGTATTTTAAAAGTTTTCAAAAGTCCCGACGCATAAGTAAAATATGTTACAATTCCCTTTTGGTTTCATATTAATTTCAAACTGTAACAAGTTGGGGCGTGTCAGGGCAATCTGCTATTTTATATAGTTAAACAAATTACCTTTTTTAAAGTATATTCTTTCCCTTCCTTTTTCTTATCTTAATCAATGCTTTCAGTTTTTGAAACATGATTATTTCATTATAAGATGCCCCCCAAAAAATAATAAATCACCAAACACTATAAAATTTGAAATCTTTTCAACCTTCCAACCACTAAAAATGAATAAATTTAAACTTCATCAAATTATTTGAAACATTTTCTTACACTTTGATAAAAATAATAACGAAAAAAATCTAATTAAGATTTATTAGTTTTTTTTTAAGATTTCAAAGCCCAAGTGTTCAGGGAAGTTTAAGTACAGTGCCTAGTTATATATTTTTAAAATACACCGAATTATATTTGAATTTTAAGTGCTTGAACTTTAGTTTACATCAAAGACAACATGAATGAAGATTTTCCCACATTTTTTTTATAACTTGAATGTTTGAATAAATGGTAATCAAAAATATACGGAAACATTTACAGTAGACATTTATGCATATAAATAAACATAAAAATCAATTTTAAATTCGAGCTATTCAAAAACATTCCAATTGTTGTTCAAAAATGTCTATTTATGCAAAATACCTCAACATTTATCTTTTTTTTCAAGGCTAACTGAATAAGTAATTAAAATCTGGTTATTTTTTGAAATCTCGACCCTATGAAGCTAGAAATTTTATGTTAGAAATTCCATTTGAAATTTCGAAAAAAAAATGTATCGCAAAGTTAAAAATTATTTACCATAAGTTCTAGCAACTCTTTGAGTATAATATAAATTTCAAAATTTATTATATAGCTTCTTTGGTATTTTTTAATATATTTTGAAGATTTCATACAATTCAGTTAAAAAATTCATGCTAAGAGCAAAAAATATACTAAAATAACCGAGGAATATACAATAAAGTTTTACATAGAAGCAAAACTGAGAAGCTAAAGGGTAGGAATGAAAAATTTTGAGTATATCTGAAGTAGTTTTCGAAATATTTATTTTAAAGTTCAGAAAATTTGTGTGCGTTATGTTATACTTGATATTAATTAAATGGGTAAAATAATATGTTAATAACAGTCATGTAATCGTGTGATGACACATTCATATACTAATAAAAATTATAATGGTCATTGATGCGAATGTCAAGAATTTTATGTAATTTTAAATTCAGACATTAAGATATTGATGTAGAAAATATAAAACGACCTTCTAAAATACATGAAAAATGCAGTCTGCTATAAAATGATCTTGGCAAAACAAATCCGGCAATTTCACTTACTATGGCAGAGCCGGCTTAGTCAGGGGCGATCTGGAAAAACAGAGAGAGAACCGCGGTTTTGATGGATGCCGCTCTAGCTTTTAAAGTTCCCAGGAAAAATTATATATATATAAATTACAAATGCAAAAATAAATCTTGTAATGTTCCATACATTTTTATAACAACGAATTGTGGAATTGGCTTCCAATACATTATTGTGTTTGAGAATATGTAAGGTAACCAAACCTACTTTAGATAGATTTGTACTACTTTTTCGTAACCGTATTCCTTTTAAAATTAATTTGTGCAGCCGAAATACACCTTTTGCACCCTTAAAAATTTATGTAAACTATAACGGTTAATTTTAATTTATGCAACTTGTGAAATGATCAAAATTAACCATTTCCGTCTAAACAGTTTACATGAAAAAAAGTTTGGACTCCCTCATTCATTAGGGATTTATATAAGATTCTAACATTAAATTTTATTTTTCACCGAATTGGATCGAGTGGTAGTGTATAGTGCTTCCACACCACAGGTCTGGGGTTCTATTAACGGGCTGCGCAAGGTCGACTCTGCCTTTCATCGCCGCTATATTGGGTCGATGAATGAGTACCAAGCTTGCTTCGGGACTTAAACACTGAAGGTATCTCTTCAGTCAGACCACCAAATCGGGACATCTGTTCATGCAGCTCAGCGTCCAATGGTCACGTGTATTTTGATGGGCACATTAGTTCCTGGCCCTCATGGATTGCTGTGCTTCTGAGTTTGAGTCTTAAGTTTGAGGATTACCTCACTTTGGGGATACCCCTTAGATAAACATGTATTTCCACTCATTTGCAATTAAACATTTTTCAATTACGTTTATTTCAGAAGGAAGTTTTATTTTTCAAATGTATTTGCTTAATAACATGTATATTTGTGTATTATATTAAAAATTTGATTTATCCAAAATTGCATGTTTTTAGCTCCTCTAAAAGCTTTTAGGATTTTACAACTGATCTTACAATCCATATACGGTTTATAGTATATAAAGACATTTTTACGAGTGTGTGAGCTGTTATGCCTCGTTTATAAATATAAAAAATTGCATTCAGCTACAGTTTTTAAAATGTACTGAAATAAGTGGAGGAATAGGATATTTACATATTATGAATATTTTTTACTGTAGTAAGATATATTTATAGTTCAGTTTCTTTACAATTTGAATAGAAGTTGTAAGCCAGTTTGCTAATAGTTTGATGTTGAGTATAATTCCATAGGCTGTTTAATATTGTAAAGTGTTTTACTTTGATACCAGCACACATTAAAATAAAGCTCATTCTGTTATATGATCAGCTTCAGTGATATTTAAATTTTCAAAAATAGTTTACACGTACGAAAACATTCTTTCACAACCGCACACCACATCTCATACTATATCTTCCCTACAGCAGGAAATATTTGTGTATAATGAAAAATTTAATACTGGATACATTTCCAAGTGTTAAATTTGTTTTTAAAAATTGGTATGAATACATTGTGGAGAGAGAACTGTCGGTTAACTTCCCTGAACAAAATTGTTTTAAGTGTACTGTTTTGAAAGACAAAATTAATTAGGGAGAACTTTTCTCGCAATAGAATTTGAATGACTGAATTGTGTGAAAATATAGTTATCGATGTGTGACATTTTTCCTTGTAATAAAAGAAACATAAAGATAAGAAATTTAACTTGAGTAGAAAATGGTTAGAAGTACTGTCCTGCGCAGTTGAAGAAGTATATCCCCATTAAAATTAAAAATTATTGACTGAATGTGTGTGTTATGTCCATCACAAATGCCGATGTAGAAAAGATATTTTTATTTAATACAAGGAGTTCGAAAAGGAGAGCACTAGGAATGAAAATTTAGATTTTTTCCGAAAAATATTCAGTTAACATAAAAATATCATTTATATGATTTAAATTTAAATAAATTAAAAGTATTGAAATCATTTTTAATGTTATTCTAAATTAAAAATATAATTTAATAGAGAAAGATCTGTTTTATTTCATAATTACGCACCATTTATGTCTTATTGTTTAAAAATGAGATAATGCCTTTTACTCTTTTACCTCATAACTTTTTAAAAACACGAAAGTGAGCGCGTTTTTCTTACTCTCATATTCAAAAATGAATACAGGATGCTTTTTTCTGGTTCAAATCGCAATACCAAAATATTTTTTTTTAATTTTTAAAAATGACAGAAAAATAAATTTTGTTTGAAGAAAATATAACTATTTTTCAACTTTTAACACGCCATTTATTTCATGTTTTTTTTACCCTGCATTCTGTTTTAATTTTACTGTGACTGAATCTATAGGGAAAACGACAGAGTAGAAAGAACTACGGTTTTTATACAAGATTGCCCAAGGCAACTTAACAGCTAGCTGTAAACGATTGCTATCCTGGTTCTCAATGATCAAATACGCCGAACCAAGTCATAAAGTTGTCCCCTTTCGACCTCCCAAGATTAAAAAGGGGGAAAGAATTGAATTATGTTGCTTTTTTTGAAGGGAATAGCAATATAAGAGTAAAACGCTTTCGGAATAACTTTTCAGGAGGAAGGTATCCAGTTAGAGGGTTAATGTAGTAATGATTCCAAACCATTGAAAAAATATATGCAAATTAAAGAAATTTAACTTTTCAAAAATTTTATTACTAGCTTGTACTTTACAAGTTAGAATACAAATTTTTAGAGCATTGTTTCTATATATTGAAATGGGGCTTACTTTCCCACACAATACATAGTTAAATAAATCTAAACTTTTGTGATTTCTCATTTTTTCTCTTGTGTAAGTACATTCCTTTTCTACAAGGTACATGCATATGTCTCCAAAAGTTATTGGGAGGCCACAACTTCTTATTATATACAAATACATACTCCAGTGTACTCTGATCAAATGGATCAGGAGAAGTTTGTTTCCATTACAAGATAATTTTTCATCATAACGAGCCTTTGCATTTTCATCCAATTCCATATAATAACCACTCGACATGATCTATAAATTACAAATTCAGAAATTAACACACATAATATTGTTCTTTTTCTCAACGTGATATAATTTACAAAATACAATACATATGGATTCAAAGGACTGATAAAATAACTATAACAAATTACAGTTAATCTTTAGTTAGCATAATTAATCTTTATCAACATACAATTAAACAAAATAGAAATAATAAGAAAATTTCGAACACTACACATGAAGGAATTAAGATTTAATGTTGTCGAACAATTAACAAAATATTAATAATAAAAAGTATTTATCATATATTTATAATTACTTTTCTTCAAATAAATAGGGAAGAAATTTAATCCAATAACTATAAAAAATGTGATATGTGAAACACTTGCACACAAAAAATGTGAAACACTTGCCGGCAAGTACATGCATTATCTTAATGAATATAAAATTTACCAAACACAAATAAGTAAAAAAATTTCCAAAGTATTTGTCATTACTTTTCTTTTTATATCCAGGAAAGGAACAAAAAAAATTCACATATGTATTAACACAATTATTATAATAAATCTTATATGATAACGCAAATAAATAACAATAAAACAAATCCAATATGGCGCACGTAAGCTAATACTATATACTTAGTATACATTTCGCTTGTTAAACATTCTATTAGTCGTCAAAAAAAGCGATAAGCTAGCGATTATATCAAATTTGCTCTAAATTAGCCAAAAATTTAACAAGGTATTTTGCAAAAAAATACTGAATTAAATTATATAAAATTCGAAATCTGAAATCTACAGATAATCTTCTATCCATATAGTTAAAAAAAGTTTTAAAAATTTGCATTAAAACTTTGAAAAACTTAGTTGCTTTTCGATGTTTTCCTATAGATTAACATTATACCGGAAGTTCCGGTGGACTGCACTCAATGTTGTTGTTTACAAACTAGAACTTGTTGTAACGAAAGGCATTTTCTATATAAAAAACATTTTTTTTTGCAACTCAATTTTTTTCCTTCCTATTTTTAAGGTATTTCTGGACATCTCAATTTATTCTCTCTTTCAACACATTTTATGGTGGTCATAAATCTGGAATTGGTTTTTTCGGTGACTAATTCGCCGAGAGCAATAGAATTTTGGGAGTTTCATCCAAGATGTACAGCCATCAACCCCCATTGTGCAGTTCACTAGAAACATCTTCGATATCCCCTTTCACCCTCATTGAGATTTAATTATAAAATAATGCATGCTTAAAATTACTTGTTTGCTGCTTTAAATCGGAAAATGTCTTTAAAATTCATTAATTTTAATATAAAATTATTTTTTCTTAATGTTAAAAATACAGGGTATTTCTCGACATATTTTTTACTTGTTTTCCTTGTAGTTTTTCTTTGGGGGGGGAGGTAAGAAATATAAAATAAATAGTTTTTAAAAAATTTACTAAAAGGTGTGAATAATTACTTTTTTTAGTATATACTCTTCTAAAAAAATTGCTCTCAATTTAACCACTTCCTATTCTAAGTTGTTTACGTTTTATCTTAAAAAAGAACTGCATAATAATTCGCTTACGGAGCGTGTGCTCAAATAATTGGCTCATTCATGTATATAACTTCATTAATTCATAACTGTAAATTGCCTCACTCAAGAGAATTAAAAGAATATTTAAATCGAAAAAGAATAGTTTCTCGAGTCACAACAACCGTGACTTGTTTTGAAATTCTGTGGTAAAATGTTACCAGCGAGAATAATTCTTTTGGCATCGGTTGCGTCATTTTTGGCGACTTTATCACCTGTTCCAGCGAAACGAAGAAGTGTCGGAAATTAACTAAAAACAATCCGAAATATTCCAAGGGAAGATGGTTTGTATTTCGATTAATCCCTAGTTCACACACACACAAAAATCGCTTTAGCGCCAAACCAGATAACCCTGAATCATCGTATTATTAACCATCTACCAATGAAAAGAAAGCTCAATTACTGAGCATGCTGAGGAGAAATGCACGAGATGACAGTAACTTTAAATGCTTGACGTTTTTTTGGGGATGTTTGAAATCACAGCATTTCGGGACATTTAGCAAGGGGCAAAAGTCAATCAACTAAAGTCACTCAAATACCTACTGATATGAGGTTGTAGCTCGAAAGAGCTGAGTACTCAAGTCATCAACCCAACGATATTTTGGTACAATTTCTGATTTGACAGCGGTCTTCGATTCTGGGAATTTGTGTTCGTAGGTTTGGAAGGTAAAAAGATTACATTCAAGAACAGATCCAAACTCCACCTTCTCACTCGGACAGAAAAAAGCTTAGTTTGTTTTTGAAAAAGTTCCTGGATGTTGCATTTAGAATTTTCTCATCATATTAAGAAGCAAGTCTAACAGAAATGCTGCCTTTTCAATTTTGAAATCATAATCTGAACTCTGTAACCTGATGGCACAAGATGCTTACTTTGTATTGTTTCTTTTTAAAAAAATGTTCTGATATAGGCGTTTTTTAATAAGTGGAAAAAAGGTGCTTCATTGTATAATTTTTAACATTGTCATTTAAATCCAAATCATTCTATTCTACTTTGTTTTGCAAAACTTTATTGTAAGGCGTATAAAACTATTTTGCAGAATTTTAAACCACAGAATATTCAAAATCTCAGCTGCACATACAAATAATAGGCAAAATAAGTTTAAGTAAGTTTTGTTCTTTACTGAACAAACTTCCTGTACATTACAGTATACATTTGATGATTCTGGAATGTCCATAGTAGAAGGCAGTTAAAATAAAAAGAAATTTTCCAAATGCTGTAACATTACTTTTTATTTTGACTAAAAAATTCTGTCAATTTGAATCTTAAGGAGGCACGGTACAATTTATCAAAGTCTTTGATTTAATGGTTTTCACAAATTTGTTGGTGGTCCTTTGGTAAATTAGCTTTTGTGCTCAAAATACCACATAAAAGCTAACTATTTAACTTTTTTAAAGAAAATTTTTAAAATTCATGCCTTTGATATGCTTCTGCTGTTACAATTATTGACATACAATTTGTTGTATACATGTAATTTGTTACAAGTATGTTGAACAATATTGATGGGAGGCGTGTGCTATGTATTTGAGAGAGGGGAGGAGTGATGGGAGGCGGCGGATTATTCAGCAGACCTCAAAATTTCGAAGTCAGTTTTTTGGAATTCGTTTCTTTTTCCCTCACTGAAGGGTAGATATCCTCGACAAGGGAGTGCCGAAAAGGTTCTCGCGCCTGAGGGTCATTAGACCCATAAATTGAGGGGTGCGTCAACAAATTTCCCGCGTTTCCAAAAGTTCGATAACCCTCGGGATTTCGAACGATGTAACTAACTCTACGCTGGTTCTGGACCAATCAGAGATAATTACGTGGACAAGACAAAGAGTCCGCTCTAGGATTTCGGCGTAAAAAGTCGTAGAATAAAACGGGACGCACCCCGATTTTGAGACAGACTGACCACGATTTTGAGACAGAGAGAGACGATCCCTGAGCTATAGAATATCAAAGAAAAAACTTCCGCGGAGACTCCGGGCGTCGATCATGCCCATTCTCCTACTCTGTTTTCCCTCTCTCAAGCTAAGTTAAATTTTGATTTTGTAATGAAATAAATTAACTAATAATTTTGCTTAATAAATAAATTTAATAATGTAACCCCCCGAAGTTTAAACTCTTCTCATATGAGCAGTAGAAAGACTATCGCGCCCTCTAGTGGCTAGAACAATCTTCAGTAATGGCCAAGCTTCGGAACTGTAAGGACGTACGAGCATGCGCTCCGATCCCTTTCAATTCTATTGTAACTGTTAGTTCTCAAGTTATGTATGTAAATGTTTGTTTTGTCTAATAAACGTGTTTAATTAACTAGTGGACTTTATTAAGAACCCCTTCCCCGCGTGTCCCTTTATTACATTGGGTCACTCCCCTTATAATTTGACGCCCAACGTGTTTTTATAGTTAAAGAGGCTTTGCTGTTGCTCGCTATTAATTTTCAGGTTAACCGCTATTGTTCCGTTCTCACCTGTAGAATGAGCAAGTTTAACAAAATCGTTGGATTTATCTTCACCTGAAGAACAAGTAAAGTTTTTACTTTGAATTTTCTTTTAAGTATTATACCTTATAATACTAAATTAACCATTGCATGCCTAAATGCAAATTGGATTTAATATCCTAAAGAATTGTGTAAGTTTTAATTTCTTAAAAATTGACTTCATTGTTCTGACATAGAGAACATTCTTTACTAATTTGAATTTAGAACGTCCTGTTCGAATTAAATTAAGAAATCTTTTTTATTTCAAGAAATGTAATTGTGCAATTTGCTAAACAGCATAATATACAGTTAAATTATATTCAATGTGTTTTTAAAATATACTTCCTGTATTGTTTAAACTAATAAGTATAACGTTGTTTACTTAAAAGCTTAAGTGAGAACACAAAACCAAATATATAAGTATTTATGTGTATTATTTTCTCTGAATGATTACAATTCTTGTTTGAAAGCATTTAAGCTGGAAAATTTTTTGTATTGTTTTATGCTATTTTCAAAAAAAAAAAATATTCATTTATGTGTATAATTTTTAATGTGAAATGTACATTAATTGATGAAAGATTTATTCATTATTTCACTCGATTGCATAACATTTTTTTTAAAGAAGAGAATTAATCATATATTCATTTCCTTTTCTGTACGCGTATGACTCATGAAAATACGATTTTAACCATTGCTGAGTAAGGAAAAAAAGTGAGTGATTGCTCAAGGCCATAAGCTGAAGTGTGCATTTCCTTATTATTAGAATAAAGTGTAATAACGTTTTTTTTCTTTTGAATACGTTAAGGAATATTATGTCTGCCGAGTAGAACTTTAATTTATGAGTTTATGATTTATTTTTAACTTGATTGTGCCGATATTTCAACTGTGTTTTAGATTAGTGATGATTTTTAACGTGCTTTTATAAGTTTTTATTTTTGGCTAAATGTTTGATAGTATTTTACTTAGATTTTTTGAATTATAAGTGATATCTACGAGAATGTTTTTATTTTTTTCATTTTGTGATTCATACAAATTTTTCGAATTGCATTTTGTAGAAATTAAAATATTATTTTTATGTTGCATAATACTGTATTATTAATTAATTTATAACATTTGGTTAAATTTAATTTAAAGTTCAACGAATAAATTTGTAATTAATTTTAAGTGACATTTCGCAATGACCTATTTAGCAAAAGGCCGCAGGCGGGACCTCCTTGAATTGGCGGAAACGCTAGGTATAACAATACAAGACAATTTTTAAAGTTCTTGACATAAAAGATGCAATTTTAAATAGTGAGGGATATGATGCAGAATTTACGTGTGAATGCTTAAATCGCATTATTAACCTTTTGGAGACGGCGGTCTTTGTGAGAAAAATGCCCTTAAAGACGGCGCTTCTAGCGAACTTTACTCTCCCCTTTTTCGGAGCTGATTTATGACACCATACATCGGCGGATAAAAGAAGCAGAGCAGTCGTTGATACCCCGCTGAATAGTGGGGATGTTCACGGCTTAGAAAGTCCCTAAACACAAATAGTCTCCCTGTCTTAGGGAAACATGTTTTCTTGAAGAATCCAATGTAGTAATTACTAATGTTTTCAGTTCAAGAAAATTCAAGAAATTTTAGCACAAAACAGAGGTGATAATATAAAGAATTTCATAAAAAAAATTAAACGCCTATATCATTGTAGGAAAAGGTACAATAAACTAATCCAAATTTAATTGATTTTATTTAAGAAAAAATATTTATATTTTGATTTTCAATTAAATTTATAAAAATAGTTATAAAATGTTTTAAATTTATTTTTTATTCATATACATAAATGCAGGAATTTGGTACACACCTGGTGTTAAAACTTAAAATAGTCAAATTAGAAATAAGAAGTAAATAATATGATTCTTCATAACTTGCACATAATTATAAGCAAAAATACAAAATAAAATAAAAAGCCCAATTGCTGATCATGTCTCTTTATGTTATATAATGTAAAGTTCAGACTTTCTCAAATCGACAATAAAATGAGCTTAAAAGCTCTTACAAGTATTCACAGCATCTGCATATCAATAAACATATTGCCATAAATCCTTTTTTGGAAATTTCATTGTTACTCAATTTATAATTGTTTTTCTTTTTTAGAACATGTCAGAAAAATCTTAAAAAATTAAATCCTCTTAAGGATTTTCGTATATATCTTCCACAAAGGAATGATAGATTTGATGTATAATTGTCTTTTTTTTATTTTTCCAGAATCCATTATATTATGATACATTAGTATTCATAGTACTCAACGAATCCTAAGATTAAATCTACATTTTATTATAACAAGCATCTTTCAAAAATTAAAATCTTTTACTTTGATCTAATTCTTCTGATATATACAGAAAATTATGATAAGACATTTACTGTGGCAAATATATGAGATGAATAGCAGTTAAGTGTTTCGCATTATGCTATAAAATATGAATATCCTAAGCCTACAAGTGTTGGCCCTTGTTGGATAGTGCGACATTGTAGTCACTACATGTTTTTATTGAAAAATGGTCACGATTAGAGGTTCTATTGTGTAGCAGAGCTGATACGCATAAAATCAAAAGTCCTTACGTTGCCGTGGTGTGAAAATAAGAAGTGGGGGCTTTAGCTCGACTATATATTGTTCTCGTTACTTGATCGTCAGTTAAATTACAAGGTTCGTCTTATTACTTTGACCCTAATAAAACTCGTAAATGAAATATTAATAATTTATCAATTTATATATACCTCGTGTTCCTAAAAATAAATTCTTTAAATATACATAAGAAATTTAAAATTATATTTTTTCCAACATTAATAAATTGTTTTTCATTAGTAAAAAAAAAAAAAAAAGAGAAAATTCTTTGAATTCTTAGAATACTTGATAGTAAAACGCAAACAATAAGTTGATATCAAAGACTAAATATTATGACTACAAACATATTTATGTTGCCGAGGAGCTTCATGCATCTCGAAAAACTTGTTTACACAAAAGGGTTATATTATTCTTATTTATAATTAATTGTTTCTTTTGCGAGTAAGGGCAACATATTGGGACTTTTTAATTTTTTTTTCACTTTTTGTACAAAAAAAGTGATATTCTTAGCCTTTGAATAATCCTTACTTTTTATTTAAAATTTCAAAATAATTGCATATTATTGCTTAAATTCTAAGATTATAGCTCTGATTTTTGTGCGGTAATGAACTGAATTTTGTGTGTGATTTTGTGCATAAGATAGAGCCAATACATTCCTACGAAGCCAACTCTTTCGATCAACATCAAAACAATTACAAAAAAGTTTCCTTCTCAACGCACAGGCAGGCATGTCATGAGTTCGAGCCCAGTACCACTAAAGACCATCGTGTAGGGCAGCGATGCACGTTAAATCTGTTGAGAGTTGAACCGTCCTCCCGTGGTGTGGTGTGGTAGTTTGAGAGGGGGTGCCAGCTCGGGTGTCGTCCACGTCACTTGACCATAATTCAAAATTACGCGGTCCTTCCACAAAAGCCCTCGTGTTGCTGAACAGTGCGACGTTAATATTCGCTCACTCACTCTCAACGCACACTCCACAGTCGGGTTACAGATAACTGACAAGAATTTTTCTTTGATTTTCTTCAAAACCAAGAAAGACTTTAGCTTCAAATATCACCCTCTCCCCCGCTTCGTTTTGGACAGTCCCCTAAATCAGGGCTCCGCAACTTTTTTATCGCTGCGGACCGGTCAACGTTTGATTATTTTACCGCGGCCCGCTGAGGGTGGGACACGTTGATTATTTATATTTTTAGAATGTTTTGATTTAACAATTTTATTTTAATTACATTTAAATATGCCTTCAGAATAAAATATAGTTACACCAAAAATAAATAAAAGTGATTTCTGTGGAAAGTTGTGCAAATCCGAGAGAAATGCACCACTTTAAATAAAATCGCAATAGTTTAATATTCTTTTTAGATAGCCCGGCAACATTTGATCCGCGTACCGGGGTTGCGGATCACTGCCCTAAGTGACTGGGTGCTTTTTACCTTATCTCAAAATCAACACAATATCAGTTCCCCGAAGAGGGTTATTTTCATTCTCCTAATAACGTTCGCAAAGTAGAAGAGGACAGTCTTGAAGAAGGGCTTGGTCGGCATAGTTTCTATTTATCCTATGTACGATAATTTCATTGAAAAGGAAATGCACTCTCTAAAGATTTATTACGGCAACTAGAGGAAGAATAGTTTTCCGGCTACACTTGAAAGCAACCTTGGAAGATTTACAAGATGGCAGATGTGAACTTCTAGGCATAGGATAATCAACAATGACCAAAACTAAAGCATCAACAATAATCAAGAGGGACAAGCCTTCTTTGTCGATATAAAGGATTTTACAACCTGCTTTCATGCTCATTTACAAGAACTATCTGATTCTGTATTCAGATTTTCAAAAGTTCAATAGCCTTAGAGCGCACCCGAACACTTTTTCTTTGTACTATCATACCTAAAATGTGTGACTCACGAATAACTGGGCGAAAAAAGAGAACAAACACATTTTTTTTTTACTTGAATATAACTATCTATTAGACTACGTTCTGATTATATTTATTCTTCAGATAGATTTTAGAGCATTTTGCACTTTTTTTTGTAATTATTATTATAAAGGAAACTTACTTTGATTTTTTTTAATCAGGAAATCCAACACTGTAGAACTTTCAAAGAATAATAGTATACCAAAAGTAAGGATTTCATTTTTGCTTTTAAGGTTTTGTATAAATTGGGGCATTTTTCTTATGCTGAAGAGCTTTTAATATAAGTTTTCTACAAATTTCAAAGAAATGATATCGGATTTAAGAGTTTCTGGTTCGAACACTCAACTTTTTTTATACATCAATTGTTATAATAAAAATGTCGAAGTTAGTTTCGTGTGCATTTTATAAATAAAGTCGAAGGACTAAAATGGATAGTTTTAAGAATCTGTAACGAATATTTCTGTAATTTTTGTTGTAAATATCTTTTTTTTTGTTGTTAATACACGATTAAAAATAGGCTTTTTTATGCTTCAATATAAATTTTTTAAAAAATTCTTCATTAAGCATAACGTAAGATAACCGTAAAAATACGTTCCTGTACAGTAATACATTGTGCAATCTAGATATATATTACAAATGCGAAAAATTTGTGAGGATGTTTGGCCGTCTTTCGCGCAAAAACAACTGAATGGATTTTAATGAAACTTTACAATAATACAGCTTATACATCAGAATAACACATAGGCTATAATTTATAGCATATGCTATAATTTATAACAATATTGTGTGAAGTGTCCAAAATATAGCGATAATTGTCAAGTAAATAGGAAAAAATCCTGCCATCTGCAAGCAGTTCTGACGTAAACTGCAAAAAAGCCCACGACAGCATATATCTATCTTTTGTTTGTGAAGAAACCCTTTTGTTTTGGCTACGCATGGCGCTCGCTTCTAATTAATTCCTGTGATCAGCGTAATCCCTAATTTTTTTTTAATTTCAGAATAAAAATAAGTTTTGAAGGGAGAGATTGTTATAAATCTCTCTTTATTTGAATGCCTTTTTTATGATTTTTATTATGCACATTTGGAATTAAGAAATTTATCTTTTTTCACAATAAATACTTTTTATCCGTTATGGTATTTAAAGTAAATAAACTTTTCTCTTTCACACTACATCATTTGGAAAAGTTTTCAAAAATTTGTTTGTGGTTAGTAATTAATAATAACGCTGTAATTTTAATTGAATAGGGGCAGATATTTCATTTTTAAGTATAAAAATAATTATAATTACTGTACTGTATTTTTTGGAGTTAGTTAATATTAACGTCGCACTGTTAAGGTTTTGGCAACGGACCACGTAATTTTAAACCATGGTCAAGTGACGTGGTTGACACCTGAGCTGGCACCCCTTCTCCCAACTACCACACCGCTCCAATTTAGAGAAGGAATATTCTACCAATACTTAGCAGGAATATTCTTTGAAAACGATTTGACTATTTATTTTAAGTGAACGGTGTATAGAATTAATTTTACAGTGGAATATCTTTAATTAATTTATTAGCTCTAACGGATTAAACTTCCCGAAGTGGAGTATTTTGTTTATGTATATCCCTTTAATTTTCAATGTAGTGATCCAAAAAAAAAAAATATTGTATGGAAAACCTGCAGTAAATCCTAATGCGGTGGATAAAGTATTAACGTGCATCACTCCCTTACACGGAGGGTCTGCAAGTTCTAATAAAGCTCGAGCTATGAAAGTAGCTAGACATTTGCCAACATGACTCTATCGTTAACATTTCGCTATGTTTTATTGAACCGCCATTATAATTTAAGAAAAGGCGTTGCTTTAAGCGAATATTACAATTTTAAGATAAAATAAATACAACAAAAAGTAATATTACACTTTCAGACATA